>JAUPFZ010000032.1:0-17500 GCA_036937285.1 Euphydryas editha | reverse complement strand
TTAGGTTAGGTTAGGTTAGGTTAGGTTAGGTTAGGTTAGGTTAGGTTAGGTTAGGTTAGGTTAGGTTAGGTTAGGTTAGGTTAGGTTAGGTTAGGTTAGGTTAGGTTAGGTTAGGTTAGGTTAGGTTAGGTTAGGTTAGGTTAGGTTAGGTTAGGTTAGGTTAGGTTAGGTTAGGTTAGGTTAGGTTAGGTTAGGTTAGGTTAGGTTAGGTTAGGTTAGGTTAGGTTAGGTTAGGTTAGGTTAGGTTAGGTTAGGTTAGGTTAGGTTAGGTTAGGTTAGGTTAGGTTAGGTTAGGTTAGGTTAGGTTAGGTTAGGTTAGGTTAGGTTAGGTTAGGTTAGGTTAGGTTAGGTTAGGTTAGGTTAGGTTAGGTTAGGTTAGGTTAGGTTAGGTTAGGTTAGGTTAGGTTAGGTTAGGTTAGGTTAGGTTAGGTTAGGTTAGGTTAGGTTAGGTTAGGTTAGGTTAGGTTAGGTTAGGTTAGGTTAGGTTAGGTTAGGTTAGGTTAGGTTAGGTTAGGTTAGGTTAGGTTAGGTTAGGTTAGGTTAGGTTAGGTTAGGTTAGGTTAGGTTAGGTTAGGTTAGGTTAGGTTAGGTTAGGTTAGGTTAGGTTAGGTTAGGTTAGGTTAGGTTAGGTTGGGGTGCTACAGTCGGTGACCTCC
Source organism: Euphydryas editha (assembly GCA_036937285.1). NCBI lineage: Eukaryota > Metazoa > Arthropoda > Insecta > Lepidoptera > Nymphalidae > Euphydryas > Euphydryas editha. The sequence goes on along the minus strand of JAUPFZ010000032.1, from coordinate 16,844 downwards.
GCGTGGTGCACCCTGGAAACGTAGGCAGCAGCAGCTGCACAGTTGCGATTGCGGAACTGCTGCTGCCTACGGCTAACGACCGACTCGGGGGAACGCCAGTTATGCGATTCAGCGCTCCGGGGACTCCTCTGTTACGCAGAGTTGCCCCGTTGAGCGGCCGCATGGCGTGTAGGGGACAGTCGTCTCCTCGGGGGCTCCGGTGCCACCACGCTCGCGCGCGGTGAAGCAACGGATGACGGACGGGTCTGGCGTGCACTCGCACTGCCGTCAGACAGAACGGGTAGGGTCAGTCCTAGTCGTTCACCGTCCTCTCGTAATCCCGCTACGTGGTGTCGTGGTCATGTCTCGCGGCTACGTGCGGGACCGAGGGTCTTGCCTTAACCGGCCGGACCGCGAGGAAGAAAACCTCTATAAAAAATTACCCCGAATCCTAAGCGGCGACGCAGCGCGAGGGGATGCATGGCTGACGGGTGGATCAGTCTCGACTGCGATCCTCGTCCGGGTACCGGCCGACACCCGCGACGAGTTACGCTAGGCTTACCCAGGTACAGGGGGCACTGCCTGGGCGGACCGTCATTCCCCCATACTCGTGGGAACAATTATGGCACTTACTTTAAAATTTTTTAAAAAAACGAAGAAAGATGACGGGGAGGAGGAGACAACAGCGCTTGACTCCGATGACTTCAGTTCGGTGGCGACTGCTAGTGATACTAGCAGGCGTGGGAAGCGACGCTCTAGCGACGGGAGCATCATTCTAGGTAGACCCAAGCGGCGCATTACAAGAAACGAGGAGCCCTGCACCGAGGCTGAGAAAACTATCGAGCTGCAGGCAAGAGCGGCCGAGGAGAGCCGCAGAGCGCTCGGTCTGGACGTAGGAGACCCACGTACAGGCGACGCTCTCTGTAAACAGGTTGCCACAGACGTGGACCTGATTTACCAGGTGGCCACGAGGTCGTCACATCTAAAGGGCACATTCCAACGTGTACTCAAAGATGCGGCGGCCTCAATTTCGCAAGTGGTAGAGGCTCTTAGAGAGCGGTCGGCCTCGGACGAGGTTCGAAAACTCCAATCGGAGATTGCTCGTCTGAGGTCGGAGATGCAGGAGCTGAAACTGCAGAATGAGGAGCTCCGGTATCAGCGCCGAGAACGCACTCCTGCGATCCCCTCGACGACAGTCGACCTGGTCGAGGAGATGAGAGCATCCATGTCGGGAACGGTCCAGCGGATCATAGACGCCCGTTTTGCAGGCTTAGAGGAGCGGCTCCTGCCCGCAAAGAGACACCGCCCGCCATTGGCGGCGGACAGAAACCCGGAGGAGGCGCAAACGGTGCCTGTGTCTGGCCCTAAAAAGAAAAAGAAGCCGACACCGAAGACGGCGCTCGCGTCTGGGCCGGCACCGAAGAAGGCGACGTCGAATACGGCCGCAACTGAAGAGGGCCTTGATGGCGGTGAATGGACCACCGTCGTCAAGAAAGGCAAGAGGAAAAAGGCGAAAACATACGCCGCTGCCGCTGCAGCTGCTCCGACGCCTCAGAAAAAGCCGAAACCGCAATCGCGACCGCAGAAAGCGAGGAAGCCCAGGTTGGCCATCCCCCGAGCTCCGGCAGTGCTCATTACTCTGGAGGAGTACGCAGAGTCAAAGGGGATTACTTACTGCCACCTCCTCGAGCGAGCGGCAGAAACGGTCAACCTGGCTGATCTAGGAATCGACGGTGGTCTCAACATCCGGCGGGCCGCTACCGGGGCACGACTTTTAGAGTTGCCGAAAGGGCAGACCCCGGAGGTGGCGAAACGGTTAGCCGAAGAGCTGCAGACAGCGTTTGGCAGCTTGGCGAGGGTCGTCCAACCCATGAAGCTCGCGAGTCTGCGGGTCTCTGGGCTGGACGACTCCGTCACCAGCGAGGCGGTCGCTACAGCGGTAGCGAAGATGGGCATGTGCGACGCCGGCGACGTCAAAGTCGGCGCAATCGCAGTCGGACCGGGCGGGTTGGGCAGCACTGTCGTGCGATGCCCGATCCCAGCCGCCAAGGCTCTGGCCGAGGCGCGCAGGTTGCTGGTCGGGTGGAGCTCGGCCAGGGTTCAAGTCTTGGAGCAGCGCCCTATGCGCTGCTTCAAATGTATGGGTATCGGGCATACTCGCCCGACTTGTCCGGCTGCGGTCGACCGCAGAGGCGCGTGCTACCGGTGCGGCGTGGAGGGGCACATTGCCCGCAACTGCACCGGGGCGCTGCGCTGCGCCGTTTGCGCGGACGCCGGTAAACCGGCGTCGCATATAATGGGAGGGCGGGAGTGCCGCCCCCCAAAATCGAGGGTTAGAGCGGCGGCAAAGGCCCCGACCGCTCCCCAAAGTCCATCGCACCAGGTCACGGAGGAGACTGCGGCTATGTCATCATGACCTGCCGCAGTTTTCCTCCGTTCGCCGGTACCTGGTTGCAGCGGAGATAGAGCGCTCACGGTGCCCGCGAGCGCTCTATGACCGGAGGCGGTCCGCATAGGCGGGCCAACCGTCGGGGCGTCACGGTGGCATGCAACCGCGATCCCGTGGCGTCCTTGTACGACGACGAGGGCACCGCTGTGTTTTAGTGGGTATTCTGACTTCGCAGTCAGCGAGTCCCACATACCCGTCACCTTCGGGCGGCGGGATACGTAAACGTATTTCACAGCGTCAAAAAAAAAAAAAAAAAAAAGGTTAGGTTAGGTTAGGTTAGGTTAGGTTAGGTTAGGTTAGGTTAGGTTAGGTTAGGTTAGGTTAGGTTAGGTTAGGTTAGGTTAGGTTAGGTTAGGTTAGGTTAGGTTAGGTTAGGTTAGGTTAGGTTAGGTTAGGTTAGGTTAGGTTAGGTTAGGTTAGGTTAGGTTAGGTTAGGTTAGGTTAGGTTAGGTTAGGTTAGGTTAGGTTAGGTTAGGTTAGGTTAGGTTAGGTTAGGTTAGGTTAGGTTAGGTTAGGTTAGGTTAGGTTAGGTTAGGTTAGGTTAGGTTAGGTTAGGTTAGGTTAGGTTAGGTTAGGTTAGGTTAGGTTAGGTTAGGTTAGGTTAGGTTAGGTTAGGTTAGGTTAGGTTAGGTTAGGTTAGGTTAGGTTAGGTTAGGTTAGGTTAGGTTAGGTTAGGTTAGGTTAGGTTAGGTTAGGTTAGGTTAGGTTAGGTTAGGTTAGGTTAGGTTAGGTTAGGTTAGGTTAGGTTAGGTTAGGTTAGGTTAGGTTAGGTTAGGTTAGGTTAGGTTAGGTTAGGTTAGGTTAGGTTAGGTTAGGTTAGGTTAGGTTAGGTTAGGTTAGGTTAGGTTAGGTTAGGTTAGGTTAGGTTAGGTTAGGTTAGGTTAGGTTAGGTTAGGTTAGGTTAGGTTAGGTTAGGTTAGGTTAGGTTAGGTTAGGTTAGGTTAGGTTAGGTTAGGTTAGGTTAGGTTAGGTTAGGTTAGGTTAGGTTAGGTTAGGTTAGGTTAGGTTAGGTTAGGTTAGGTTAGGTTAGGTTAGGTTAGGTTAGGTTAGGTTAGGTTAGGTTAGGTTAGGTTAGGTTAGGTTAGGTTAGGTTAGGTTAGGTTAGGTTAGGTTAGGTTAGGTTAGGTTAGGTTAGGTTAGGTTAGGTTAGGTTAGGTTAGGTTAGGTTAGGTTAGGTTAGGTTAGGTTAGGTTAGGTTAGGTTAGGTTAGGTTAGGTTAGGTTAGGTTAGGTTAGGTTAGGTTAGGTTAGGTTAGGTTAGGTTAGGTTAGGTTAGGTTAGGTTAGGTTAGGTTAGGTTAGGTTAGGTTAGGTTAGGTTAGGTTAGGTTAGGTTAGGTTAGGTTAGGTTAGGTTAGGTTAGGTTAGGTTAGGTTAGGTTAGGTTAGGTTAGGTTAGGTTAGGTTAGGTTAGGTTAGGTTAGGTTAGGTTAGGTTAGGTTAGGTTAGGTTAGGTTAGGTTAGGTTAGGTTAGGTTAGGTTAGGTTAGGTTAGGTTAGGTTAGGTTAGGTTAGGTTAGGTTAGGTTAGGTTAGGTTAGGTTAGGTTAGGTTAGGTTAGGTTAGGTTAGGTTAGGTTAGGTTAGGTTAGGTTAGGTTAGGTTAGGTTAGGTTAGGTTAGGTTAGGTTAGGTTAGGTTAGGTTAGGTTAGGTTAGGTTAGGTTAGGTTAGGTTAGGTTAGGTTAGGTTAGGTTAGGTTAGGTTAGGTTAGGTTAGGTTAGGTTAGGTTAGGTTAGGTTAGGTTAGGTTAGGTTAGGTTAGGTTAGGTTAGGTTAGGTTAGGTTAGGTTAGGTTAGGTTAGGTTAGGTTAGGTTAGGTTAGGTTAGGTTAGGTTAGGTTAGGTTAGGTTAGGTTAGGTTAGGTTAGGTTAGGTTAGGTTAGGTTAGGTTAGGTTAGGTTAGGTTAGGTTAGGTTAGGTTAGGTTAGGTTAGGTTAGGTTAGGTTAGGTTAGGTTAGGTTAGGTTAGGTTAGGTTAGGTTAGGTTAGGTTAGGTTAGGTTAGGTTAGGTTAGGTTAGGTTAGGTTAGGTTAGGTTAGGTTAGGTTAGGTTAGGTTAGGTTAGGTTAGGTTAGGTTAGGTTAGGTTAGGTTAGGTTAGGTTAGGTTAGGTTAGGTTAGGTTAGGTTAGGTTAGGTTAGGTTAGGTTAGGTTAGGTTAGGTTAGGTTAGGTTAGGTTAGGTTAGGTTAGGTTAGGTTAGGTTAGGTTAGGTTAGGTTAGGTTAGGTTAGGTTAGGTTAGGTTAGGTTAGGTTAGGTTAGGTTAGGTTAGGTTAGGTTAGGTTAGGTTAGGTTAGGTTAGGTTAGGTTAGGTTAGGTTAGGTTAGGTTAGGTTAGGTTAGGTTAGGTTAGGTTAGGTTAGGTTAGGTTAGGTTAGGTTAGGTTAGGTTAGGTTAGGTTAGGTTAGGTTAGGTTAGGTTAGGTTAGGTTAGGTTAGGTTAGGTTAGGTTAGGTTAGGTTAGGTTAGGTTAGGTTAGGTTAGGTTAGGTTAGGTTAGGTTAGGTTAGGTTAGGTTAGGTTAGGTTAGGTTAGGTTAGGTTAGGTTAGGTTAGGTTAGGTTAGGTTAGGTTAGGTTAGGTTAGGTTAGGTTAGGTTAGGTTAGGTTAGGTTAGGTTAGGTTAGGTTAGGTTAGGTTAGGTTAGGTTAGGTTAGGTTAGGTTAGGTTAGGTTAGGTTAGGTTAGGTTAGGTTAGGTTAGGTTAGGTTAGGTTAGGTTAGGTTAGGTTAGGTTAGGTTAGGTTAGGTTAGGTTAGGTTAGGTTAGGTTAGGTTAGGTTAGGTTAGGTTAGGTTAGGTTAGGTTAGGTTAGGTTAGGTTAGGTTAGGTTAGGTTAGGTTAGGTTAGGTTAGGTTAGGTTAGGTTAGGTTAGGTTAGGTTAGGTTAGGTTAGGTTAGGTTAGGTTAGGTTAGGTTAGGTTAGGTTAGGTTAGGTTAGGTTAGGTTAGGTTAGGTTAGGTTAGGTTAGGTTAGGTTAGGTTAGGTTAGGTTAGGTTAGGTTAGGTTAGGTTAGGTTAGGTTAGGTTAGGTTAGGTTAGGTTAGGTTAGGTTAGGTTAGGTTAGGTTAGGTTAGGTTAGGTTAGGTTAGGTTAGGTTAGGTTAGGTTAGGTTAGGTTAGGTTAGGTTAGGTTAGGTTAGGTTAGGTTAGGTTAGGTTAGGTTAGGTTAGGTTAGGTTAGGTTAGGTTAGGTTAGGTTAGGTTAGGTTAGGTTAGGTTAGGTTAGGTTAGGTTAGGTTAGGTTAGGTTAGGTTAGGTTAGGTTAGGTTAGGTTAGGTTAGGTTAGGTTAGGTTAGGTTAGGTTAGGTTAGGTTAGGTTAGGTTAGGTTAGGTTAGGTTAGGTTAGGTTAGGTTAGGTTAGGTTAGGTTAGGTTAGGTTAGGTTAGGTTAGGTTAGGTTAGGTTAGGTTAGGTTAGGTTAGGTTAGGTTAGGTTAGGTTAGGTTAGGTTAGGTTAGGTTAGGTTAGGTTAGGTTAGGTTAGGTTAGGTTAGGTTAGGTTAGGTTAGGTTAGGTTAGGTTAGGTTAGGTTAGGTTAGGTTAGGTTAGGTTAGGTTAGGTTAGGTTAGGTTAGGTTAGGTTAGGTTAGGTTAGGTTAGGTTAGGTTAGGTTAGGTTAGGTTAGGTTAGGTTAGGTTAGGTTAGGTTAGGTTAGGTTAGGTTAGGTTAGGTTAGGTTAGGTTAGGTTAGGTTAGGTTAGGTTAGGTTAGGTTAGGTTAGGTTAGGTTAGGTTAGGTTAGGTTAGGTTAGGTTAGGTTAGGTTAGGTTAGGTTAGGTTAGGTTAGGTTAGGTTAGGTTAGGTTAGGTTAGGTTAGGTTAGGTTAGGTTAGGTTAGGTTAGGTTAGGTTAGGTTAGGTTAGGTTAGGTTAGGTTAGGTTAGGTTAGGTTAGGTTAGGTTAGGTTAGGTTAGGTTAGGTTAGGTTAGGTTAGGTTAGGTTAGGTTAGGTTAGGTTAGGTTAGGTTAGGTTAGGTTAGGTTAGGTTAGGTTAGGTTAGGTTAGGTTAGGTTAGGTTAGGTTAGGTTAGGTTAGGTTAGGTTAGGTTAGGTTAGGTTAGGTTAGGTTAGGTTAGGTTAGGTTAGGTTAGGTTAGGTTAGGTTAGGTTAGGTTAGGTTAGGTTAGGTTAGGTTAGGTTAGGTTAGGTTAGGTTAGGTTAGGTTAGGTTAGGTTAGGTTAGGTTAGGTTAGGTTAGGTTAGGTTAGGTTAGGTTAGGTTAGGTTAGGTTAGGTTAGGTTAGGTTAGGTTAGGTTAGGTTAGGTTAGGTTAGGTTAGGTTAGGTTAGGTTAGGTTAGGTTAGGTTAGGTTAGGTTAGGTTAGGTTAGGTTAGGTTAGGTTAGGTTAGGTTAGGTTAGGTTAGGTTAGGTTAGGTTAGGTTAGGTTAGGTTAGGTTAGGTTAGGTTAGGTTAGGTTAGGTTAGGTTAGGTTAGGTTAGGTTAGGTTAGGTTAGGTTAGGTTAGGTTAGGTTAGGTTAGGTTAGGTTAGGTTAGGTTAGGTTAGGTTAGGTTAGGTTAGGTTAGGTTAGGTTAGGTTAGGTTAGGTTAGGTTAGGTTAGGTTAGGTTAGGTTAGGTTAGGTTAGGTTAGGTTAGGTTAGGTTAGGTTAGGTTAGGTTAGGTTAGGTTAGGTTAGGTTAGGTTAGGTTAGGTTAGGTTAGGTTAGGTTAGGTTAGGTTAGGTTAGGTTAGGTTAGGTTAGGTTAGGTTAGGTTAGGTTAGGTTAGGTTAGGTTAGGTTAGGTTAGGTTAGGTTAGGTTAGGTTAGGTTAGGTTAGGTTAGGTTAGGTTAGGTTAGGTTAGGTTAGGTTAGGTTAGGTTAGGTTAGGTTAGGTTAGGTTAGGTTAGGTTAGGTTAGGTTAGGTTAGGTTAGGTTAGGTTAGGTTAGGTTAGGTTAGGTTAGGTTAGGTTAGGTTAGGTTAGGTTAGGTTAGGTTAGGTTAGGTTAGGTTAGGTTAGGTTAGGTTAGGTTAGGTTAGGTTAGGTTAGGTTAGGTTAGGTTAGGTTAGGTTAGGTTAGGTTAGGTTAGGTTAGGTTAGGTTAGGTTAGGTTAGGTTAGGTTAGGTTAGGTTAGGTTAGGTTAGGTTAGGTTAGGTTAGGTTAGGTTAGGTTAGGTTAGGTTAGGTTAGGTTAGGTTAGGTTAGGTTAGGTTAGGTTAGGTTAGGTTAGGTTAGGTTAGGTTAGGTTAGGTTAGGTTAGGTTAGGTTAGGTTAGGTTAGGTTAGGTTAGGTTAGGTTAGGTTAGGTTAGGTTAGGTTAGGTTAGGTTAGGTTAGGTTAGGTTAGGTTAGGTTAGGTTAGGTTAGGTTAGGTTAGGTTAGGTTAGGTTAGGTTAGGTTAGGTTAGGTTAGGTTAGGTTAGGTTAGGTTAGGTTAGGTTAGGTTAGGTTAGGTTAGGTTAGGTTAGGTTAGGTTAGGTTAGGTTAGGTTAGGTTAGGTTAGGTTAGGTTAGGTTAGGTTAGGTTAGGTTAGGTTAGGTTAGGTTAGGTTAGGTTAGGTTAGGTTAGGTTAGGTTAGGTTAGGTTAGGTTAGGTTAGGTTAGGTTAGGTTAGGTTAGGTTAGGTTAGGTTAGGTTAGGTTAGGTTAGGTTAGGTTAGGTTAGGTTAGGTTAGGTTAGGTTAGGTTAGGTTAGGTTAGGTTAGGTTAGGTTAGGTTAGGTTAGGTTAGGTTAGGTTAGGTTAGGTTAGGTTAGGTTAGGTTAGGTTAGGTTAGGTTAGGTTAGGTTAGGTTAGGTTAGGTTAGGTTAGGTTAGGTTAGGTTAGGTTAGGTTAGGTTAGGTTAGGTTAGGTTAGGTTAGGTTAGGTTAGGTTAGGTTAGGTTAGGTTAGGTTAGGTTAGGTTAGGTTAGGTTAGGTTAGGTTAGGTTAGGTTAGGTTAGGTTAGGTTAGGTTAGGTTAGGTTAGGTTAGGTTAGGTTAGGTTAGGTTAGGTTAGGTTAGGTTAGGTTAGGTTAGGTTAGGTTAGGTTAGGTTAGGTTAGGTTAGGTTAGGTTAGGTTAGGTTAGGTTAGGTTAGGTTAGGTTAGGTTAGGTTAGGTTAGGTTAGGTTAGGTTAGGTTAGGTTAGGTTAGGTTAGGTTAGGTTAGGTTAGGTTAGGTTAGGTTAGGTTAGGTTAGGTTAGGTTAGGTTAGGTTAGGTTAGGTTAGGTTAGGTTAGGTTAGGTTAGGTTAGGTTAGGTTAGGTTAGGTTAGGTTAGGTTAGGTTAGGTTAGGTTAGGTTAGGTTAGGTTAGGTTAGGTTAGGTTAGGTTAGGTTAGGTTAGGTTAGGTTAGGTTAGGTTAGGTTAGGTTAGGTTAGGTTAGGTTAGGTTAGGTTAGGTTAGGTTAGGTTAGGTTAGGTTAGGTTAGGTTAGGTTAGGTTAGGTTAGGTTAGGTTAGGTTAGGTTAGGTTAGGTTAGGTTAGGTTAGGTTAGGTTAGGTTAGGTTAGGTTAGGTTAGGTTAGGTTAGGTTAGGTTAGGTTAGGTTAGGTTAGGTTAGGTTAGGTTAGGTTAGGTTAGGTTAGGTTAGGTTAGGTTAGGTTAGGTTAGGTTAGGTTAGGTTAGGTTAGGTTAGGTTAGGTTAGGTTAGGTTAGGTTAGGTTAGGTTAGGTTAGGTTAGGTTAGGTTAGGTTAGGTTAGGTTAGGTTAGGTTAGGTTAGGTTAGGTTAGGTTAGGTTAGGTTAGGTTAGGTTAGGTTAGGTTAGGTTAGGTTAGGTTAGGTTAGGTTAGGTTAGGTTAGGTTAGGTTAGGTTAGGTTAGGTTAGGTTAGGTTAGGTTAGGTTAGGTTAGGTTAGGTTAGGTTAGGTTAGGTTAGGTTAGGTTAGGTTAGGTTAGGTTAGGTTAGGTTAGGTTAGGTTAGGTTAGGTTAGGTTAGGTTAGGTTAGGTTAGGTTAGGTTAGGTTAGGTTAGGTTAGGTTAGGTTAGGTTAGGTTAGGTTAGGTTAGGTTAGGTTAGGTTAGGTTAGGTTAGGTTAGGTTAGGTTAGGTTAGGTTAGGTTAGGTTAGGTTAGGTTAGGTTAGGTTAGGTTAGGTTAGGTTAGGTTAGGTTAGGTTAGGTTAGGTTAGGTTAGGTTAGGTTAGGTTAGGTTAGGTTAGGTTAGGTTAGGTTAGGTTAGGTTAGGTTAGGTTAGGTTAGGTTAGGTTAGGTTAGGTTAGGTTAGGTTAGGTTAGGTTAGGTTAGGTTAGGTTAGGTTAGGTTAGGTTAGGTTAGGTTAGGTTAGGTTAGGTTAGGTTAGGTTAGGTTAGGTTAGGTTAGGTTAGGTTAGGTTAGGTTAGGTTAGGTTAGGTTAGGTTAGGTTAGGTTAGGTTAGGTTAGGTTAGGTTAGGTTAGGTTAGGTTAGGTTAGGTTAGGTTAGGTTAGGTTAGGTTAGGTTAGGTTAGGTTAGGTTAGGTTAGGTTAGGTTAGGTTAGGTTAGGTTAGGTTAGGTTAGGTTAGGTTAGGTTAGGTTAGGTTAGGTTAGGTTAGGTTAGGTTAGGTTAGGTTAGGTTAGGTTAGGTTAGGTTAGGTTAGGTTAGGTTAGGTTAGGTTAGGTTAGGTTAGGTTAGGTTAGGTTAGGTTAGGTTAGGTTAGGTTAGGTTAGGTTAGGTTAGGTTAGGTTAGGTTAGGTTAGGTTAGGTTAGGTTAGGTTAGGTTAGGTTAGGTTAGGTTAGGTTAGGTTAGGTTAGGTTAGGTTAGGTTAGGTTAGGTTAGGTTAGGTTAGGTTAGGTTAGGTTAGGTTAGGTTAGGTTAGGTTAGGTTAGGTTAGGTTAGGTTAGGTTAGGTTAGGTTAGGTTAGGTTAGGTTAGGTTAGGTTAGGTTAGGTTAGGTTAGGTTAGGTTAGGTTAGGTTAGGTTAGGTTAGGTTAGGTTAGGTTAGGTTAGGTTAGGTTAGGTTAGGTTAGGTTAGGTTAGGTTAGGTTAGGTTAGGTTAGGTTAGGTTAGGTTAGGTTAGGTTAGGTTAGGTTAGGTTAGGTTAGGTTAGGTTAGGTTAGGTTAGGTTAGGTTAGGTTAGGTTAGGTTAGGTTAGGTTAGGTTAGGTTAGGTTAGGTTAGGTTAGGTTAGGTTAGGTTAGGTTAGGTTAGGTTAGGTTAGGTTAGGTTAGGTTAGGTTAGGTTAGGTTAGGTTAGGTTAGGTTAGGTTAGGTTAGGTTAGGTTAGGTTAGGTTAGGTTAGGTTAGGTTAGGTTAGGTTAGGTTAGGTTAGGTTAGGTTAGGTTAGGTTAGGTTAGGTTAGGTTAGGTTAGGTTAGGTTAGGTTAGGTTAGGTTAGGTTAGGTTAGGTTAGGTTAGGTTAGGTTAGGTTAGGTTAGGTTAGGTTAGGTTAGGTTAGGTTAGGTTAGGTTAGGTTAGGTTAGGTTAGGTTAGGTTAGGTTAGGTTAGGTTAGGTTAGGTTAGGTTAGGTTAGGTTAGGTTAGGTTAGGTTAGGTTAGGTTAGGTTAGGTTAGGTTAGGTTAGGTTAGGTTAGGTTAGGTTAGGTTAGGTTAGGTTAGGTTAGGTTAGGTTAGGTTAGGTTAGGTTAGGTTAGGTTAGGTTAGGTTAGGTTAGGTTAGGTTAGGTTAGGTTAGGTTAGGTTAGGTTAGGTTAGGTTAGGTTAGGTTAGGTTAGGTTAGGTTAGGTTAGGTTAGGTTAGGTTAGGTTAGGTTAGGTTAGGTTAGGTTAGGTTAGGTTAGGTTAGGTTAGGTTAGGTTAGGTTAGGTTAGGTTAGGTTAGGTTAGGTTAGGTTAGGTTAGGTTAGGTTAGGTTAGGTTAGGTTAGGTTAGGTTAGGTTAGGTTAGGTTAGGTTAGGTTAGGTTAGGTTAGGTTAGGTTAGGTTAGGTTAGGTTAGGTTAGGTTAGGTTAGGTTAGGTTAGGTTAGGTTAGGTTAGGTTAGGTTAGGTTAGGTTAGGTTAGGTTAGGTTAGGTTAGGTTAGGTTAGGTTAGGTTAGGTTAGGTTAGGTTAGGTTAGGTTAGGTTAGGTTAGGTTAGGTTAGGTTAGGTTAGGTTAGGTTAGGTTAGGTTAGGTTAGGTTAGGTTAGGTTAGGTTAGGTTAGGTTAGGTTAGGTTAGGTTAGGTTAGGTTAGGTTAGGTTAGGTTAGGTTAGGTTAGGTTAGGTTAGGTTAGGTTAGGTTAGGTTAGGTTAGGTTAGGTTAGGTTAGGTTAGGTTAGGTTAGGTTAGGTTAGGTTAGGTTAGGTTAGGTTAGGTTAGGTTAGGTTAGGTTAGGTTAGGTTAGGTTAGGTTAGGTTAGGTTAGGTTAGGTTAGGTTAGGTTAGGTTAGGTTAGGTTAGGTTAGGTTAGGTTAGGTTAGGTTAGGTTAGGTTAGGTTAGGTTAGGTTAGGTTAGGTTAGGTTAGGTTAGGTTAGGTTAGGTTAGGTTAGGTTAGGTTAGGTTAGGTTAGGTTAGGTTAGGTTAGGTTAGGTTAGGTTAGGTTAGGTTAGGTTAGGTTAGGTTAGGTTAGGTTAGGTTAGGTTAGGTTAGGTTAGGTTAGGTTAGGTTAGGTTAGGTTAGGTTAGGTTAGGTTAGGTTAGGTTAGGTTAGGTTAGGTTAGGTTAGGTTAGGTTAGGTTAGGTTAGGTTAGGTTAGGTTAGGTTAGGTTAGGTTAGGTTAGGTTAGGTTAGGTTAGGTTAGGTTAGGTTAGGTTAGGTTAGGTTAGGTTAGGTTAGGTTAGGTTAGGTTAGGTTAGGTTAGGTTAGGTTAGGTTAGGTTAGGTTAGGTTAGGTTAGGTTAGGTTAGGTTAGGTTAGGTTAGGTTAGGTTAGGTTAGGTTAGGTTAGGTTAGGTTAGGTTAGGTTAGGTTAGGTTAGGTTAGGTTAGGTTAGGTTAGGTTAGGTTAGGTTAGGTTAGGTTAGGTTAGGTTAGGTTAGGTTAGGTTAGGTTAGGTTAGGTTAGGTTAGGTTAGGTTAGGTTAGGTTAGGTTAGGTTAGGTTAGGTTAGGTTAGGTTAGGTTAGGTTAGGTTAGGTTAGGTTAGGTTAGGTTAGGTTAGGTTAGGTTAGGTTAGGTTAGGTTAGGTTAGGTTAGGTTAGGTTAGGTTAGGTTAGGTTAGGTTAGGTTAGGTTAGGTTAGGTTAGGTTAGGTTAGGTTAGGTTAGGTTAGGTTAGGTTAGGTTAGGTTAGGTTAGGTTAGGTTAGGTTAGGTTAGGTTAGGTTAGGTTAGGTTAGGTTAGGTTAGGTTAGGTTAGGTTAGGTTAGGTTAGGTTAGGTTAGGTTAGGTTAGGTTAGGTTAGGTTAGGTTAGGTTAGGTTAGGTTAGGTTAGGTTAGGTTAGGTTAGGTTAGGTTAGGTTAGGTTAGGTTAGGTTAGGTTAGGTTAGGTTAGGTTAGGTTAGGTTAGGTTAGGTTAGGTTAGGTTAGGTTAGGTTAGGTTAGGTTAGGTTAGGTTAGGTTAGGTTAGGTTAGGTTAGGTTAGGTTAGGTTAGGTTAGGTTAGGTTAGGTTAGGTTAGGTTAGGTTAGGTTAGGTTAGGTTAGGTTAGGTTAGGTTAGGTTAGGTTAGGTTAGGTTAGGTTAGGTTAGGTTAGGTTAGGTTAGGTTAGGTTAGGTTAGGTTAGGTTAGGTTAGGTTAGGTTAGGTTAGGTTAGGTTAGGTTAGGTTAGGTTAGGTTAGGTTAGGTTAGGTTAGGTTAGGTTAGGTTAGGTTAGGTTAGGTTAGGTTAGGTTAGGTTAGGTTAGGTTAGGTTAGGTTAGGTTAGGTTAGGTTAGGTTAGGTTAGGTTAGGTTAGGTTAGGTTAGGTTAGGTTAGGTTAGGTTAGGTTAGGTTAGGTTAGGTTAGGTTAGGTTAGGTTAGGTTAGGTTAGGTTAGGTTAGGTTAGGTTAGGTTAGGTTAGGTTAGGTTAGGTTAGGTTAGGTTAGGTTAGGTTAGGTTAGGTTAGGTTAGGTTAGGTTAGGTTAGGTTAGGTTAGGTTAGGTTAGGTTAGGTTAGGTTAGGTTAGGTTAGGTTAGGTTAGGTTAGGTTAGGTTAGGTTAGGTTAGGTTAGGTTAGGTTAGGTTAGGTTAGGTTAGGTTAGGTTAGGTTAGGTTAGGTTAGGTTAGGTTAGGTTAGGTTAGGTTAGGTTAGGTTAGGTTAGGTTAGGTTAGGTTAGGTTAGGTTAGGTTAGGTTAGGTTAGGTTAGGTTAGGTTAGGTTAGGTTAGGTTAGGTTAGGTTAGGTTAGGTTAGGTTAGGTTAGGTTAGGTTAGGTTAGGTTAGGTTAGGTTAGGTTAGGTTAGGTTAGGTTAGGTTAGGTTAGGTTAGGTTAGGTTAGGTTAGGTTAGGTTAGGTTAGGTTAGGTTAGGTTAGGTTAGGTTAGGTTAGGTTAGGTTAGGTTAGGTTAGGTTAGGTTAGGTTAGGTTAGGTTAGGTTAGGTTAGGTTAGGTTAGGTTAGGTTAGGTTAGGTTAGGTTAGGTTAGGTTAGGTTAGGTTAGGTTAGGTTAGGTTAGGTTAGGTTAGGTTAGGTTAGGTTAGGTTAGGTTAGGTTAGGTTAGGTTAGGTTAGGTTAGGTTAGGTTAGGTTAGGTTAGGTTAGGTTAGGTTAGGTTAGGTTAGGTTAGGTTAGGTTAGGTTAGGTTAGGTTAGGTTAGGTTAGGTTAGGTTAGGTTAGGTTAGGTTAGGTTAGGTTAGGTTAGGTTAGGTTAGGTTAGGTTAGGTTAGGTTAGGTTAGGTTAGGTTAGGTTAGGTTAGGTTAGGTTAGGTTAGGTTAGGTTAGGTTAGGTTAGGTTAGGTTAGGTTAGGTTAGGTTAGGTTAGGTTAGGTTAGGTTAGGTTAGGTTAGGTTAGGTTAGGTTAGGTTAGGTTAGGTTAGGTTAGGTTAGGTTAGGTTAGGTTAGGTTAGGTTAGGTTAGGTTAGGTTAGGTTAGGTTAGGTTAGGTTAGGTTAGGTTAGGTTAGGTTAGGTTAGGTTAGGTTAGGTTAGGTTAGGTTAGGTTAGGTTAGGTTAGGTTAGGTTAGGTTAGGTTAGGTTAGGTTAGGTTAGGTTAGGTTAGGTTAGGTTAGGTTAGGTTAGGTTAGGTTAGGTTAGGTTAGGTTAGGTTAGGTTAGGTTAGGTTAGGTTAGGTTAGGTTAGGTTAGGTTAGGTTAGGTTAGGTTAGGTTAGGTTAGGTTAGGTTAGGTTAGGTTAGGTTAGGTTAGGTTAGGTTAGGTTAGGTTAGGTTAGGTTAGGTTAGGTTAGGTTAGGTTAGGTTAGGTTAGGTTAGGTTAGGTTAGGTTAGGTTAGGTTAGGTTAGGTTAGGTTAGGTTAGGTTAGGTTAGGTTAGGTTAGGTTAGGTTAGGTTAGGTTAGGTTAGGTTAGGTTAGGTTAGGTTAGGTTAGGTTAGGTTAGGTTAGGTTAGGTTAGGTTAGGTTAGGTTAGGTTAGGTTAGGTTAGGTTAGGTTAGGTTAGGTTAGGTTAGGTTAGGTTAGGTTAGGTTAGGTTAGGTTAGGTTAGGTTAGGTTAGGTTAGGTTAGGTTAGGTTAGGTTAGGTTAGGTTAGGTTAGGTTAGGTTAGGTTAGGTTAGGTTAGGTTAGGTTAGGTTAGGTTAGGTTAGGTTAGGTTAGGTTAGGTTAGGTTAGGTTAGGTTAGGTTAGGTTAGGTTAGGTTAGGTTAGGTTAGGTTAGGTTAGGTTAGGTTAGGTTAGGTTAGGTTAGGTTAGGTTAGGTTAGGTTAGGTTAGGTTAGGTTAGGTTAGGTTAGGTTAGGTTAGGTTAGGTTAGGTTAGGTTAGGTTAGGTTAGGTTAGGTTAGGTTAGGTTAGGTTAGGTTAGGTTAGGTTAGGTTAGGTTAGGTTAGGTTAGGTTAGGTTAGGTTAGGTTAGGTTAGGTTAGGTTAGGTTAGGTTAGGTTAGGTTAGGTTAGGTTAGGTTAGGTTAGGTTAGGTTAGGTTAGGTTAGGTTAGGTTAGGTTAGGTTAGGTTAGGTTAGGTTAGGTTAGGTTAGGTTAGGTTAGGTTAGGTTAGGTTAGGTTAGGTTAGGTTAGGTTAGGTTAGGTTAGGTTAGGTTAGGTTAGGTTAGGTTAGGTTAGGTTAGGTTAGGTTAGGTTAGGTTAGGTTAGGTTAGGTTAGGTTAGGTTAGGTTAGGTTAGGTTAGGTTAGGTTAGGTTAGGTTAGGTTAGGTTAGGTTAGGTTAGGTTAGGTTAGGTTAGGTTAGGTTAGGTTAGGTTAGGTTAGGTTAGGTTAGGTTAGGTTAGGTTGAGGTTAGGTTAGGTTAGGTTAGGTTAGGTTAGGTTAGGTTAGGTTAGGTTAGGTTAGGTTAGGTTAGGTTAGGTTAGGTTAGGTTAGGTTAGGTTAGGTTAGGTTAGGTTAGGTTAGGTTAGGTTAGGTTAGGTTAGGTTAGGTTAGGTTAGGTTAGGTTAGGTTAGGTTAGGTTAGGTTAGGTTAGGTTAGGTTAGGTTAGGTTAGGTTAGGTTAGGTTAGGTTAGGTTAGGTTAGGTTAGGTTAGGTTAGGTTAGGTTAGGTTAGGTTAGGTTAGGTTAGGTTAGGTTAGGTTAGGTTAGGTTAGGTTAGGTTAGGTTAGGTTAGGTTAGGTTAGGTTAGGTTAGGTTAGGTTAGGTTAGGTTAGGTTAGGTTAGGTTAGGTTAGGTTAGGTTAGGTTAGGTTAGGTTAGGTTAGGTTAGGTTAGGTTAGGTTAGGTTAGGTTAGGTTAGGTTAGGTTAGGTTAGGTTAGGTTAGGTTAGGTTAGGTTAGGTTAGGTTAGGTTAGGTTAGGTTAGGTTAGGTTAGGTTAGGTTAGGTTAGGTTAGGTTAGGTTAGGTTAGGTTAGGTTAGGTTAGGTTAGGTTAGGTTAGGTTAGGTTAGGTTAGGTTAGGTTAGGTTAGGTTAGGTTAGGTTAGGTTAGGTTAGGTTAGGTTAGGTTAGGTTAGGTTAGGTTAGGTTAGGTTAGGTTAGGTTAGGTTAGGTTAGGTTAGGTTAGGTTAGGTTAGGTTAGGTTAGGTTAGGTTAGGTTAGGTTAGGTTAGGTTAGGTTAGGTTAGGTTAGGTTAGGTTAGGTTAGGTTAGGTTAGGTTAGGTTAGGTTAGGTTAGGTTAGGTTAGGTTAGGTTAGGTTAGGTTAGGTTAGGTTAGGTTAGGTTAGGTTAGGTTAGGTTAGGTTAGGTTAGGTTAGGTTAGGTTAGGTTAGGTTAGGTTAGGTTAGGTTAGGTTAGGTTAGGTTAGGTTAGGTTAGGTTAGGTTAGGTTAGGTTAGGTTAGGTTAGGTTAGGTTAGGTTAGGTTAGGTTAGGTTAGGTTAGGTTAGGTTAGGTTAGGTTAGGTTAGGTTAGGTTAGGTTAGGTTAGGTTAGGTTAGGTTAGGTTAGGTTAGGTTAGGTTAGGTTAGGTTAGGTTAGGTTAGGTTAGGTTAGGTTAGGTTAGGTTAGGTTAGGTTAGGTTAGGTTAGGTTAGGTTAGGTTAGGTTAGGTTAGGTTAGGTTAGGTTAGGTTAGGTTAGGTTAGGTTAGGTTAGGTTAGGTTAGGTTAGGTTAGGTTAGGTTAGGTTAGGTTAGGTTAGGTTAGGTTAGGTTAGGTTAGGTTAGGTTAGGTTAGGTTAGGTTAGGTTAGGTTAGGTTAGGTTAGGTTAGGTTAGGTTAGGTTAGGTTAGGTTAGGTTAGGTTAGGTTAGGTTAGGTTAG
>JAUPFZ010000031.1:11212500-11246265 GCA_036937285.1 Euphydryas editha | reverse complement strand
TAACCTAACCTAACCTAACCTAACCTAACCTAACCTAACCTAACCTAACCTAACCTAACCTAACCTAACCTAACCTAACCTAACCTAACCTAACCTAACCTAACCTAACCTAACCTAACCTAACCTAACCTAACCTAACCTAACCTAACCTAACCTAACCTAACCTAACCTAACCTAACCTAACCTAACCTAACCTAACCTAACCTAACCTAACCTAACCTAACCTAACCTAACCTAACCTAACCTAACCTAACCTAACCTAACCTAACCTAACCTAACCTAACCTAACCTAACCTAACCTAACCTAACCTAACCTAACCTAACCTAACCTAACCTAACCTAACCTAACCTAACCTAACCTAACCTAACCTAACCTAACCTAACCTAACCTAACCTAACCTAACCTAACCTAACCTAACCTAACCTAACCTAACCTAACCTAACCTAACCTAACCTAACCTAACCTAACCTAACCTAACCTAACCTAACCTAACCTAACCTAACCTAACCTAACCTAACCTAACCTAACCTAACCTAACCTAACCTAACCTAACCTAACCTAACCTAACCTAACCTAACCTAACCTAACCTAACCTAACCTAACCTAACCTAACCTAACCTAACCTAACCTAACCTAACCTAACCTAACCTAACCTAACCTAACCTAACCTAACCTAACCTAACCTAACCTAACCTAACCTAACCTAACCTAACCTAACCTAACCTAACCTAACCTAACCTAACCTAACCTAACCTAACCTAACCTAACCTAACCTAACCTAACCTAACCTAACCTAACCTAACCTAACCTAACCTAACCTAACCTAACCTAACCTAACCTAACCTAACCTAACCTAACCTAACCTAACCTAACCTAACCTAACCTAACCTAACCTAACCTAACCTAACCTAACCTAACCTAACCTAACCTAACCTAACCTAACCTAACCTAACCTAACCTAACCTAACCTAACCTAACCTAACCTAACCTAACCTAACCTAACCTAACCTAACCTAACCTAACCTAACCTAACCTAACCTAACCTAACCTAACCTAACCTAACCTAACCTAACCTAACCTAACCTAACCTAACCTAACCTAACCTAACCTAACCTAACCTAACCTAACCTAACCTAACCTAACCTAACCTAACCTAACCTAACCTAACCTAACCTAACCTAACCTAACCTAACCTAACCTAACCTAACCTAACCTAACCTAACCTAACCTAACCTAACCTAACCTAACCTAACCTAACCTAACCTAACCTAACCTAACCTAACCTAACCTAACCTAACCTAACCTAACCTAACCTAACCTAACCTAACCTAACCTAACCTAACCTAACCTAACCTAACCTAACCTAACCTAACCTAACCTAACCTAACCTAACCTAACCTAACCTAACCTAACCTAACCTAACCTAACCTAACCTAACCTAACCTAACCTAACCTAACCTAACCTAACCTAACCTAACCTAACCTAACCTAACCTAACCTAACCTAACCTAACCTAACCTAACCTAACCTAACCTAACCTAACCTAACCTAACCTAACCTAACCTAACCTAACCTAACCTAACCTAACCTAACCTAACCTAACCTAACCTAACCTAACCTAACCTAACCTAACCTAACCTAACCTAACCTAACCTAACCTAACCTAACCTAACCTAACCTAACCTAACCTAACCTAACCTAACCTAACCTAACCTAACCTAACCTAACCTAACCTAACCTAACCTAACCTAACCTAACCTAACCTAACCTAACCTAACCTAACCTAACCTAACCTAACCTAACCTAACCTAACCTAACCTAACCTAACCTAACCTAACCTAACCTAACCTAACCTAACCTAACCTAACCTAACCTAACCTAACCTAACCTAACCTAACCTAACCTAACCTAACCTAACCTAACCTAACCTAACCTAACCTAACCTAACCTAACCTAACCTAACCTAACCTAACCTAACCTAACCTAACCTAACCTAACCTAACCTAACCTAACCTAACCTAACCTAACCTAACCTAACCTAACCTAACCTAACCTAACCTAACCTAACCTAACCTAACCTAACCTAACCTAACCTAACCTAACCTAACCTAACCTAACCTAACCTAACCTAACCTAACCTAACCTAACCTAACCTAACCTAACCTAACCTAACCTAACCTAACCTAACCTAACCTAACCTAACCTAACCTAACCTAACCTAACCTAACCTAACCTAACCTAACCTAACCTAACCTAACCTAACCTAACCTAACCTAACCTAACCTAACCTAACCTAACCTAACCTAACCTAACCTAACCTAACCTAACCTAACCTAACCTAACCTAACCTAACCTAACCTAACCTAACCTAACCTAACCTAACCTAACCTAACCTAACCTAACCTAACCTAACCTAACCTAACCTAACCTAACCTAACCTAACCTAACCATAACCTAACCTAACCTAACCTAACCTAACCTAACCTAACCTAACCTAACCTAACCTAACCTAACCTAACCTAACCTAACCTAACCTAACCTAACCTAACCTAACCTAACCTAACCTAACCTAACCTAACCTAACCTAACCTAACCTAACCTAACCTAACCTAACCTAACCTAACCTAACCTAACCTAACCTAACCTAACCTAACCTAACCTAACCTAACCTAACCTAACCTAACCTAACCTAACCTAACCTAACCTAACCTAACCTAACCTAACCTAACCTAACCTAACCTAACCTAACCTAACCTAACCTAACCTAACCTAACCTAACCTAACCTAACCTAACCTAACCTAACCTAACCTAACCTAACCTAACCTAACCTAACCTAACCTAACCTAACCTAACCTAACCTAACCTAACCTAACCTAACCTAACCTAACCTAACCTAACCTAACCTAACCTAACCTAACCTAACCTAACCTAACCTAACCTAACCTAACCTAACCTAACCTAACCTAACCTAACCTAACCTAACCTAACCTAACCTAACCTAACCTAACCTAACCTAACCTAACCTAACCTAACCTAACCTAACCTAACCTAACCTAACCTAACCTAACCTAACCTAACCTAACCTAACCTAACCTAACCTAACCTAACCTAACCTAACCTAACCTAACCTAACCTAACCTAACCTAACCTAACCTAACCTAACCTAACCTAACCTAACCTAACCTAACCTAACCTAACCTAACCTAACCTAACCTAACCTAACCTAACCTAACCTAACCTAACCTAACCTAACCTAACCTAACCTAACCTAACCTAACCTAACCTAACCTAACCTAACCTAACCTAACCTAACCTAACCTAACCTAACCTAACCTAACCTAACCTAACCTAACCTAACCTAACCTAACCTAACCTAACCTAACCTAACCTAACCTAACCTAACCTAACCTAACCTAACCTAACCTAACCTAACCTAACCTAACCTAACCTAACCTAACCTAACCTAACCTAACCTAACCTAACCTAACCTAACCTAACCTAACCTAACCTAACCTAACCTAACCTAACCTAACCTAACCTAACCTAACCTAACCTAACCTAACCTAACCTAACCTAACCTAACCTAACCTAACCTAACCTAACCTAACCTAACCTAACCTAACCTAACCTAACCTAACCTAACCTAACCTAACCTAACCTAACCTAACCTAACCTAACCTAACCTAACCTAACCTAACCTAACCTAACCTAACCTAACCTAACCTAACCTAACCTAACCTAACCTAACCTAACCTAACCTAACCTAACCTAACCTAACCTAACCTAACCTAACCTAACCTAACCTAACCTAACCTAACCTAACCTAACCTAACCTAACCTAACCTAACCTAACCTAACCTAACCTAACCTAACCTAACCTAACCTAACCTAACCTAACCTAACCTAACCTAACCTAACCTAACCTAACCTAACCTAACCTAACCTAACCTAACCTAACCTAACCTAACCTAACCTAACCTAACCTAACCTAACCTAACCTAACCTAACCTAACCTAACCTAACCTAACCTAACCTAACCTAACCTAACCTAACCTAACCTAACCTAACCTAACCTAACCTAACCTAACCTAACCTAACCTAACCTAACCTAACCTAACCTAACCTAACCTAACCTAACCTAACCTAACCTAACCTAACCTAACCTAACCTAACCTAACCTAACCTAACCTAACCTAACCTAACCTAACCTAACCTAACCTAACCTAACCTAACCTAACCTAACCTAACCTAACCTAACCTAACCTAACCTAACCTAACCTAACCTAACCTAACCTAACCTAACCTAACCTAACCTAACCTAACCTAACCTAACCTAACCTAACCTAACCTAACCTAACCTAACCTAACCTAACCTAACCTAACCTAACCTAACCTAACCTAACCTAACCTAACCTAACCTAACCTAACCTAACCTAACCTAACCTAACCTAACCTAACCTAACCTAACCTAACCTAACCTAACCTAACCTAACCTAACCTAACCTAACCTAACCTAACCTAACCTAACCTAACCTAACCTAACCTAACCTAACCTAACCTAACCTAACCTAACCTAACCTAACCTAACCTAACCTAACCTAACCTAACCTAACCTAACCTAACCTAACCTAACCTAACCTAACCTAACCTAACCTAACCTAACCTAACCTAACCTAACCTAACCTAACCTAACCTAACCTAACCTAACCTAACCTAACCTAACCTAACCTAACCTAACCTAACCTAACCTAACCTAACCTAACCTAACCTAACCTAACCTAACCTAACCTAACCTAACCTAACCTAACCTAACCTAACCTAACCTAACCTAACCTAACCTAACCTAACCTAACCTAACCTAACCTAACCTAACCTAACCTAACCTAACCTAACCTAACCTAACCTAACCTAACCTAACCTAACCTAACCTAACCTAACCTAACCTAACCTAACCTAACCTAACCTAACCTAACCTAACCTAACCTAACCTAACCTAACCTAACCTAACCTAACCTAACCTAACCTAACCTAACCTAACCTAACCTAACCTAACCTAACCTAACCTAACCTAACCTAACCTAACCTAACCTAACCTAACCTAACCTAACCTAACCTAACCTAACCTAACCTAACCTAACCTAACCTAACCTAACCTAACCTAACCTAACCTAACCTAACCTAACCTAACCTAACCTAACCTAACCTAACCTAACCTAACCTAACCTAACCTAACCTAACCTAACCTAACCTAACCTAACCTAACCTAACCTAACCTAACCTAACCTAACCTAACCTAACCTAACCTAACCTAACCTAACCTAACCTAACCTAACCTAACCTAACCTAACCTAACCTAACCTAACCTAACCTAACCTAACCTAACCTAACCTAACCTAACCTAACCTAACCTAACCTAACCTAACCTAACCTAACCTAACCTAACCTAACCTAACCTAACCTAACCTAACCTAACCTAACCTAACCTAACCTAACCTAACCTAACCTAACCTAACCTAACCTAACCTAACCTAACCTAACCTAACCTAACCTAACCTAACCTAACCTAACCTAACCTAACCTAACCTAACCTAACCTAACCTAACCTAACCTAACCTAACCTAACCTAACCTAACCTAACCTAACCTAACCTAACCTAACCTAACCTAACCTAACCTAACCTAACCTAACCTAACCTAACCTAACCTAACCTAACCTAACCTAACCTAACCTAACCTAACCTAACCTAACCTAACCTAACCTAACCTAACCTAACCTAACCTAACCTAACCTAACCTAACCTAACCTAACCTAACCTAACCTAACCTAACCTAACCTAACCTAACCTAACCTAACCTAACCTAACCTAACCTAACCTAACCTAACCTAACCTAACCTAACCTAACCTAACCTAACCTAACCTAACCTAACCTAACCTAACCTAACCTAACCTAACCTAACCTAACCTAACCTAACCTAACCTAACCTAACCTAACCTAACCTAACCTAACCTAACCTAACCTAACCTAACCTAACCTAACCTAACCTAACCTAACCTAACCTAACCTAACCTAACCTAACCTAACCTAACCTAACCTAACCTAACCTAACCTAACCTAACCTAACCTAACCTAACCTAACCTAACCTAACCTAACCTAACCTAACCTAACCTAACCTAACCTAACCTAACCTAACCTAACCTAACCTAACCTAACCTAACCTAACCTAACCTAACCTAACCTAACCTAACCTAACCTAACCTAACCTAACCTAACCTAACCTAACCTAACCTAACCTAACCTAACCTAACCTAACCTAACCTAACCTAACCTAACCTAACCTAACCTAACCTAACCTAACCTAACCTAACCTAACCTAACCTAACCTAACCTAACCTAACCTAACCTAACCTAACCTAACCTAACCTAACCTAACCTAACCTAACCTAACCTAACCTAACCTAACCTAACCTAACCTAACCTAACCTAACCTAACCTAACCTAACCTAACCTAACCTAACCTAACCTAACCTAACCTAACCTAACCTAACCTAACCTAACCTAACCTAACCTAACCTAACCTAACCTAACCTAACCTAACCTAACCTAACCTAACCTAACCTAACCTAACCTAACCTAACCTAACCTAACCTAACCTAACCTAACCTAACCTAACCTAACCTAACCTAACCTAACCTAACCTAACCTAACCTAACCTAACCTAACCTAACCTAACCTAACCTAACCTAACCTAACCTAACCTAACCTAACCTAACCTAACCTAACCTAACCTAACCTAACCTAACCTAACCTAACCTAACCTAACCTAACCTAACCTAACCTAACCTAACCTAACCTAACCTAACCTAACCTAACCTAACCTAACCTAACCTAACCTAACCTAACCTAACCTAACCTAACCTAACCTAACCTAACCTAACCTAACCTAACCTAACCTAACCTAACCTAACCTAACCTAACCTAACCTAACCTAACCTAACCTAACCTAACCTAACCTAACCTAACCTAACCTAACCTAACCTAACCTAACCTAACCTAACCTAACCTAACCTAACCTAACCTAACCTAACCTAACCTAACCTAACCTAACCTAACCTAACCTAACCTAACCTAACCTAACCTAACCTAACCTAACCTAACCTAACCTAACCTAACCTAACCTAACCTAACCTAACCTAACCTAACCTAACCTAACCTAACCTAACCTAACCTAACCTAACCTAACCTAACCTAACCTAACCTAACCTAACCTAACCTAACCTAACCTAACCTAACCTAACCTAACCTAACCTAACCTAACCTAACCTAACCTAACCTAACCTAACCTAACCTAACCTAACCTAACCTAACCTAACCTAACCTAACCTAACCTAACCTAACCTAACCTAACCTAACCTAACCTAACCTAACCTAACCTAACCTAACCTAACCTAACCTAACCTAACCTAACCTAACCTAACCTAACCTAACCTAACCTAACCTAACCTAACCTAACCTAACCTAACCTAACCTAACCTAACCTAACCTAACCTAACCTAACCTAACCTAACCTAACCTAACCTAACCTAACCTAACCTAACCTAACCTAACCTAACCTAACCTAACCTAACCTAACCTAACCTAACCTAACCTAACCTAACCTAACCTAACCTAACCTAACCTAACCTAACCTAACCTAACCTAACCTAACCTAACCTAACCTAACCTAACCTAACCTAACCTAACCTAACCTAACCTAACCTAACCTAACCTAACCTAACCTAACCTAACCTAACCTAACCTAACCTAACCTAACCTAACCTAACCTAACCTAACCTAACCTAACCTAACCTAACCTAACCTAACCTAACCTAACCTAACCTAACCTAACCTAACCTAACCTAACCTAACCTAACCTAACCTAACCTAACCTAACCTAACCTAACCTAACCTAACCTAACCTAACCTAACCTAACCTAACCTAACCTAACCTAACCTAACCTAACCTAACCTAACCTAACCTAACCTAACCTAACCTAACCTAACCTAACCTAACCTAACCTAACCTAACCTAACCTAACCTAACCTAACCTAACCTAACCTAACCTAACCTAACCTAACCTAACCTAACCTAACCTAACCTAACCTAACCTAACCTAACCTAACCTAACCTAACCTAACCTAACCTAACCTAACCTAACCTAACCTAACCTAACCTAACCTAACCTAACCTAACCTAACCTAACCTAACCTAACCTAACCTAACCTAACCTAACCTAACCTAACCTAACCTAACCTAACCTAACCTAACCTAACCTAACCTAACCTAACCTAACCTAACCTAACCTAACCTAACCTAACCTAACCTAACCTAACCTAACCTAACCTAACCTAACCTAACCTAACCTAACCTAACCTAACCTAACCTAACCTAACCTAACCTAACCTAACCTAACCTAACCTAACCTAACCTAACCTAACCTAACCTAACCTAACCTAACCTAACCTAACCTAACCTAACCTAACCTAACCTAACCTAACCTAACCTAACCTAACCTAACCTAACCTAACCTAACCTAACCTAACCTAACCTAACCTAACCTAACCTAACCTAACCTAACCTAACCTAACCTAACCTAACCTAACCTAACCTAACCTAACCTAACCTAACCTAACCTAACCTAACCTAACCTAACCTAACCTAACCTAACCTAACCTAACCTAACCTAACCTAACCTAACCTAACCTAACCTAACCTAACCTAACCTAACCTAACCTAACCTAACCTAACCTAACCTAACCTAACCTAACCTAACCTAACCTAACCTAACCTAACCTAACCTAACCTAACCTAACCTAACCTAACCTAACCTAACCTAACCTAACCTAACCTAACCTAACCTAACCTAACCTAACCTAACCTAACCTAACCTAACCTAACCTAACCTAACCTAACCTAACCTAACCTAACCTAACCTAACCTAACCTAACCTAACCTAACCTAACCTAACCTAACCTAACCTAACCTAACCTAACCTAACCTAACCTAACCTAACCTAACCTAACCTAACCTAACCTAACCTAACCTAACCTAACCTAACCTAACCTAACCTAACCTAACCTAACCTAACCTAACCTAACCTAACCTAACCTAACCTAACCTAACCTAACCTAACCTAACCTAACCTAACCTAACCTAACCTAACCTAACCTAACCTAACCTAACCTAACCTAACCTAACCTAACCTAACCTAACCTAACCTAACCTAACCTAACCTAACCTAACCTAACCTAACCTAACCTAACCTAACCTAACCTAACCTAACCTAACCTAACCTAACCTAACCTAACCTAACCTAACCTAACCTAACCTAACCTAACCTAACCTAACCTAACCTAACCTAACCTAACCTAACCTAACCTAACCTAACCTAACCTAACCTAACCTAACCTAACCTAACCTAACCTAACCTAACCTAACCTAACCTAACCTAACCTAACCTAACCTAACCTAACCTAACCTAACCTAACCTAACCTAACCTAACCTAACCTAACCTAACCTAACCTAACCTAACCTAACCTAACCTAACCTAACCTAACCTAACCTAACCTAACCTAACCTAACCTAACCTAACCTAACCTAACCTAACCTAACCTAACCTAACCTAACCTAACCTAACCTAACCTAACCTAACCTAACCTAACCTAACCTAACCTAACCTAACCTAACCTAACCTAACCTAACCTAACCTAACCTAACCTAACCTAACCTAACCTAACCTAACCTAACCTAACCTAACCTAACCTAACCTAACCTAACCTAACCTAACCTAACCTAACCTAACCTAACCTAACCTAACCTAACCTAACCTAACCTAACCTAACCTAACCTAACCTAACCTAACCTAACCTAACCTAACCTAACCTAACCTAACCTAACCTAACCTAACCTAACCTAACCTAACCTAACCTAACCTAACCTAACCTAACCTAACCTAACCTAACCTAACCTAACCTAACCTAACCTAACCTAACCTAACCTAACCTAACCTAACCTAACCTAACCTAACCTAACCTAACCTAACCTAACCTAACCTAACCTAACCTAACCTAACCTAACCTAACCTAACCTAACCTAACCTAACCTAACCTAACCTAACCTAACCTAACCTAACCTAACCTAACCTAACCTAACCTAACCTAACCTAACCTAACCTAACCTAACCTAACCTAACCTAACCTAACCTAACCTAACCTAACCTAACCTAACCTAACCTAACCTAACCTAACCTAACCTAACCTAACCTAACCTAACCTAACCTAACCTAACCTAACCTAACCTAACCTAACCTAACCTAACCTAACCTAACCTAACCTAACCTAACCTAACCTAACCTAACCTAACCTAACCTAACCTAACCTAACCTAACCTAACCTAACCTAACCTAACCTAACCTAACCTAACCTAACCTAACCTAACCTAACCTAACCTAACCTAACCTAACCTAACCTAACCTAACCTAACCTAACCTAACCTAACCTAACCTAACCTAACCTAACCTAACCTAACCTAACCTAACCTAACCTAACCTAACCTAACCTAACCTAACCTAACCTAACCTAACCTAACCTAACCTAACCTAACCTAACCTAACCTAACCTAACCTAACCTAACCTAACCTAACCTAACCTAACCTAACCTAACCTAACCTAACCTAACCTAACCTAACCTAACCTAACCTAACCTAACCTAACCTAACCTAACCTAACCTAACCTAACCTAACCTAACCTAACCTAACCTAACCTAACCTAACCTAACCTAACCTAACCTAACCTAACCTAACCTAACCTAACCTAACCTAACCTAACCTAACCTAACCTAACCTAACCTAACCTAACCTAACCTAACCTAACCTAACCTAACCTAACCTAACCTAACCTAACCTAACCTAACCTAACCTAACCTAACCTAACCTAACCTAACCTAACCTAACCTAACCTAACCTAACCTAACCTAACCTAACCTAACCTAACCTAACCTAACCTAACCTAACCTAACCTAACCTAACCTAACCTAACCTAACCTAACCTAACCTAACCTAACCTAACCTAACCTAACCTAACCTAACCTAACCTAACCTAACCTAACCTAACCTAACCTAACCTAACCTAACCTAACCTAACCTAACCTAACCTAACCTAACCTAACCTAACCTAACCTAACCTAACCTAACCTAACCTAACCTAACCTAACCTAACCTAACCTAACCTAACCTAACCTAACCTAACCTAACCTAACCTAACCTAACCTAACCTAACCTAACCTAACCTAACCTAACCTAACCTAACCTAACCTAACCTAACCTAACCTAACCTAACCTAACCTAACCTAACCTAACCTAACCTAACCTAACCTAACCTAACCTAACCTAACCTAACCTAACCTAACCTAACCTAACCTAACCTAACCTAACCTAACCTAACCTAACCTAACCTAACCTAACCTAACCTAACCTAACCTAACCTAACCTAACCTAACCTAACCTAACCTAACCTAACCTAACCTAACCTAACCTAACCTAACCTAACCTAACCTAACCTAACCTAACCTAACCTAACCTAACCTAACCTAACCTAACCTAACCTAACCTAACCTAACCTAACCTAACCTAACCTAACCTAACCTAACCTAACCTAACCTAACCTAACCTAACCTAACCTAACCTAACCTAACCTAACCTAACCTAACCTAACCTAACCTAACCTAACCTAACCTAACCTAACCTAACCTAACCTAACCTAACCTAACCTAACCTAACCTAACCTAACCTAACCTAACCTAACCTAACCTAACCTAACCTAACCTAACCTAACCTAACCTAACCTAACCTAACCTAACCTAACCTAACCTAACCTAACCTAACCTAACCTAACCTAACCTAACCTAACCTAACCTAACCTAACCTAACCTAACCTAACCTAACCTAACCTAACCTAACCTAACCTAACCTAACCTAACCTAACCTAACCTAACCTAACCTAACCTAACCTAACCTAACCTAACCTAACCTAACCTAACCTAACCTAACCTAACCTAACCTAACCTAACCTAACCTAACCTAACCTAACCTAACCTAACCTAACCTAACCTAACCTAACCTAACCTAACCTAACCTAACCTAACCTAACCTAACCTAACCTAACCTAACCTAACCTAACCTAACCTAACCTAACCTAACCTAACCTAACCTAACCTAACCTAACCTAACCTAACCTAACCTAACCTAACCTAACCTAACCTAACCTAACCTAACCTAACCTAACCTAACCTAACCTAACCTAACCTAACCTAACCTAACCTAACCTAACCTAACCTAACCTAACCTAACCTAACCTAACCTAACCTAACCTAACCTAACCTAACCTAACCTAACCTAACCTAACCTAACCTAACCTAACCTAACCTAACCTAACCTAACCTAACCTAACCTAACCTAACCTAACCTAACCTAACCTAACCTAACCTAACCTAACCTAACCTAACCTAACCTAACCTAACCTAACCTAACCTAACCTAACCTAACCTAACCTAACCTAACCTAACCTAACCTAACCTAACCTAACCTAACCTAACCTAACCTAACCTAACCTAACCTAACCTAACCTAACCTAACCTAACCTAACCTAACCTAACCTAACCTAACCTAACCTAACCTAACCTAACCTAACCTAACCTAACCTAACCTAACCTAACCTAACCTAACCTAACCTAACCTAACCTAACCTAACCTAACCTAACCTAACCTAACCTAACCTAACCTAACCTAACCTAACCTAACCTAACCTAACCTAACCTAACCTAACCTAACCTAACCTAACCTAACCTAACCTAACCTAACCTAACCTAACCTAACCTAACCTAACCTAACCTAACCTAACCTAACCTAACCTAACCTAACCTAACCTAACCTAACCTAACCTAACCTAACCTAACCTAACCTAACCTAACCTAACCTAACCTAACCTAACCTAACCTAACCTAACCTAACCTAACCTAACCTAACCTAACCTAACCTAACCTAACCTAACCTAACCTAACCTAACCTAACCTAACCTAACCTAACCTAACCTAACCTAACCTAACCTAACCTAACCTAACCTAACCTAACCTAACCTAACCTAACCTAACCTAACCTAACCTAACCTAACCTAACCTAACCTAACCTAACCTAACCTAACCTAACCTAACCTAACCTAACCTAACCTAACCTAACCTAACCTAACCTAACCTAACCTAACCTAACCTAACCTAACCTAACCTAACCTAACCTAACCTAACCTAACCTAACCTAACCTAACCTAACCTAACCTAACCTAACCTAACCTAACCTAACCTAACCTAACCTAACCTAACCTAACCTAACCTAACCTAACCTAACCTAACCTAACCTAACCTAACCTAACCTAACCTAACCTAACCTAACCTAACCTAACCTAACCTAACCTAACCTAACCTAACCTAACCTAACCTAACCTAACCTAACCTAACCTAACCTAACCTAACCTAACCTAACCTAACCTAACCTAACCTAACCTAACCTAACCTAACCTAACCTAACCTAACCTAACCTAACCTAACCTAACCTAACCTAACCTAACCTAACCTAACCTAACCTAACCTAACCTAACCTAACCTAACCTAACCTAACCTAACCTAACCTAACCTAACCTAACCTAACCTAACCTAACCTAACCTAACCTAACCTAACCTAACCTAACCTAACCTAACCTAACCTAACCTAACCTAACCTAACCTAACCTAACCTAACCTAACCTAACCTAACCTAACCTAACCTAACCTAACCTAACCTAACCTAACCTAACCTAACCTAACCTAACCTAACCTAACCTAACCTAACCTAACCTAACCTAACCTAACCTAACCTAACCTAACCTAACCTAACCTAACCTAACCTAACCTAACCTAACCTAACCTAACCTAACCTAACCTAACCTAACCTAACCTAACCTAACCTAACCTAACCTAACCTAACCTAACCTAACCTAACCTAACCTAACCTAACCTAACCTAACCTAACCTAACCTAACCTAACCTAACCTAACCTAACCTAACCTAACCTAACCTAACCTAACCTAACCTAACCTAACCTAACCTAACCTAACCTAACCTAACCTAACCTAACCTAACCTAACCTAACCTAACCTAACCTAACCTAACCTAACCTAACCTAACCTAACCTAACCTAACCTAACCTAACCTAACCTAACCTAACCTAACCTAACCTAACCTAACCTAACCTAACCTAACCTAACCTAACCTAACCTAACCTAACCTAACCTAACCTAACCTAACCTAACCTAACCTAACCTAACCTAACCTAACCTAACCTAACCTAACCTAACCTAACCTAACCTAACCTAACCTAACCTAACCTAACCTAACCTAACCTAACCTAACCTAACCTAACCTAACCTAACCTAACCTAACCTAACCTAACCTAACCTAACCTAACCTAACCTAACCTAACCTAACCTAACCTAACCTAACCTAACCTAACCTAACCTAACCTAACCTAACCTAACCTAACCTAACCTAACCTAACCTAACCTAACCTAACCTAACCTAACCTAACCTAACCTAACCTAACCTAACCTAACCTAACCTAACCTAACCTAACCTAACCTAACCTAACCTAACCTAACCTAACCTAACCTAACCTAACCTAACCTAACCTAACCTAACCTAACCTAACCTAACCTAACCTAACCTAACCTAACCTAACCTAACCTAACCTAACCTAACCTAACCTAACCTAACCTAACCTAACCTAACCTAACCTAACCTAACCTAACCTAACCTAACCTAACCTAACCTAACCTAACCTAACCTAACCTAACCTAACCTAACCTAACCTAACCTAACCTAACCTAACCTAACCTAACCTAACCTAACCTAACCTAACCTAACCTAACCTAACCTAACCTAACCTAACCTAACCTAACCTAACCTAACCTAACCTAACCTAACCTAACCTAACCTAACCTAACCTAACCTAACCTAACCTAACCTAACCTAACCTAACCTAACCTAACCTAACCTAACCTAACCTAACCTAACCTAACCTAACCTAACCTAACCTAACCTAACCTAACCTAACCTAACCTAACCTAACCTAACCTAACCTAACCTAACCTAACCTAACCTAACCTAACCTAACCTAACCTAACCTAACCTAACCTAACCTAACCTAACCTAACCTAACCTAACCTAACCTAACCTAACCTAACCTAACCTAACCTAACCTAACCTAACCTAACCTAACCTAACCTAACCTAACCTAACCTAACCTAACCTAACCTAACCTAACCTAACCTAACCTAACCTAACCTAACCTAACCTAACCTAACCTAACCTAACCTAACCTAACCTAACCTAACCTAACCTAACCTAACCTAACCTAACCTAACCTAACCTAACCTAACCTAACCTAACCTAACCTAACCTAACCTAACCTAACCTAACCTAACCTAACCTAACCTAACCTAACCTAACCTAACCTAACCTAACCTAACCTAACCTAACCTAACCTAACCTAACCTAACCTAACCTAACCTAACCTAACCTAACCTAACCTAACCTAACCTAACCTAACCTAACCTAACCTAACCTAACCTAACCTAACCTAACCTAACCTAACCTAACCTAACCTAACCTAACCTAACCTAACCTAACCTAACCTAACCTAACCTAACCTAACCTAACCTAACCTAACCTAACCTAACCTAACCTAACCTAACCTAACCTAACCTAACCTAACCTAACCTAACCTAACCTAACCTAACCTAACCTAACCTAACCTAACCTAACCTAACCTAACCTAACCTAACCTAACCTAACCTAACCTAACCTAACCTAACCTAACCTAACCTAACCTAACCTAACCTAACCTAACCTAACCTAACCTAACCTAACCTAACCTAACCTAACCTAACCTAACCTAACCTAACCTAACCTAACCTAACCTAACCTAACCTAACCTAACCTAACCTAACCTAACCTAACCTAACCTAACCTAACCTAACCTAACCTAACCTAACCTAACCTAACCTAACCTAACCTAACCTAACCTAACCTAACCTAACCTAACCTAACCTAACCTAACCTAACCTAACCTAACCTAACCTAACCTAACCTAACCTAACCTAACCTAACCTAACCTAACCTAACCTAACCTAACCTAACCTAACCTAACCTAACCTAACCTAACCTAACCTAACCTAACCTAACCTAACCTAACCTAACCTAACCTAACCTAACCTAACCTAACCTAACCTAACCTAACCTAACCTAACCTAACCTAACCTAACCTAACCTAACCTAACCTAACCTAACCTAACCTAACCTAACCTAACCTAACCTAACCTAACCTAACCTAACCTAACCTAACCTAACCTAACCTAACCTAACCTAACCTAACCTAACCTAACCTAACCTAACCTAACCTAACCTAACCTAACCTAACCTAACCTAACCTAACCTAACCTAACCTAACCTAACCTAACCTAACCTAACCTAACCTAACCTAACCTAACCTAACCTAACCTAACCTAACCTAACCTAACCTAACCTAACCTAACCTAACCTAACCTAACCTAACCTAACCTAACCTAACCTAACCTAACCTAACCTAACCTAACCTAACCTAACCTAACCTAACCTAACCTAACCTAACCTAACCTAACCTAACCTAACCTAACCTAACCTAACCTAACCTAACCTAACCTAACCTAACCTAACCTAACCTAACCTAACCTAACCTAACCTAACCTAACCTAACCTAACCTAACCTAACCTAACCTAACCTAACCTAACCTAACCTAACCTAACCTAACCTAACCTAACCTAACCTAACCTAACCTAACCTAACCTAACCTAACCTAACCTAACCTAACCTAACCTAACCTAACCTAACCTAACCTAACCTAACCTAACCTAACCTAACCTAACCTAACCTAACCTAACCTAACCTAACCTAACCTAACCTAACCTAACCTAACCTAACCTAACCTAACCTAACCTAACCTAACCTAACCTAACCTAACCTAACCTAACCTAACCTAACCTAACCTAACCTAACCTAACCTAACCTAACCTAACCTAACCTAACCTAACCTAACCTAACCTAACCTAACCTAACCTAACCTAACCTAACCTAACCTAACCTAACCTAACCTAACCTAACCTAACCTAACCTAACCTAACCTAACCTAACCTAACCTAACCTAACCTAACCTAACCTAACCTAACCTAACCTAACCTAACCTAACCTAACCTAACCTAACCTAACCTAACCTAACCTAACCTAACCTAACCTAACCTAACCTAACCTAACCTAACCTAACCTAACCTAACCTAACCTAACCTAACCTAACCTAACCTAACCTAACCTAACCTAACCTAACCTAACCTAACCTAACCTAACCTAACCTAACCTAACCTAACCTAACCTAACCTAACCTAACCTAACCTAACCTAACCTAACCTAACCTAACCTAACCTAACCTAACCTAACCTAACCTAACCTAACCTAACCTAACCTAACCTAACCTAACCTAACCTAACCTAACCTAACCTAACCTAACCTAACCTAACCTAACCTAACCTAACCTAACCTAACCTAACCTAACCTAACCTAACCTAACCTAACCTAACCTAACCTAACCTAACCTAACCTAACCTAACCTAACCTAACCTAACCTAACCTAACCTAACCTAACCTAACCTAACCTAACCTAACCTAACCTAACCTAACCTAACCTAACCTAACCTAACCTAACCTAACCTAACCTAACCTAACCTAACCTAACCTAACCTAACCTAACCTAACCTAACCTAACCTAACCTAACCTAACCTAACCTAACCTAACCTAACCTAACCTAACCTAACCTAACCTAACCTAACCTAACCTAACCTAACCTAACCTAACCTAACCTAACCTAACCTTTTTTTTTTTTTTTTTTTTTTTTTTTTTTTTTTTTTTTTTTTTGTCGCTGTGAAATGCGTTTACGCATCCCGCCACCCGCAGGCGACGGGTATGTGGGACTCGCTGACTGCGAAGTCAGAATACCCACTAAAACACAGCGGTGCCCTCGTCGTCGTACAAGGACGCCACGGGATCACGGTTGTATGCCACCATGACGCCCCGACGGTTGGCTCGCCTACGCGGGCCGCCTTCGGTCATAGAGCGCTCGCGGGCACCGTGAGCGCTCTATCTCCGCTGCACCAGGGACCGGCGAACGGGGGAAACTGCGGCAGGTCATGATGACATAGCCGCAGTCTCCTCCGTGACCTGGTGCGATGAGCTTTGGGGAGCGGTCGGCGACTTGGTGACCGCTCTAACCCTCGATTTCGGGGGGCGGCACTCCCGCCCTCCCATTATATGCGACGCCGGTTTGCCGGCATCCGCGCAAACGGCGCAGCGCAGTGCCCCGGTGCAGTTACGGGCAATGTGCCCCTCCACGCCACACCGGTAACACGCGCCTCTGCGGTCGACCGCAGCCGGACAGGTCGAGCGAGTGTGCCCGATACCCATACACTTAAAGCAGCGCATGGGGCGCTGCTCCAACACTTGGACCCTGGCCGAACTCCAGCCGACCAAGAGTCGCCCTGCCTCGGCCAGGGCCTTTGCGGCTGGGATCGGGCATCGCACGACTGTGCCGCCCAACCCGCCCGGTCCGACTGCGATTGCGCCGACTTTGACGTCGCCGGCGTCGCACTTGCCCATCTTCGTTATAGCAATGGCCACCGCCTCGCTGGTGACGGAGTCGTCTAGCCCAGAGACTCGCAGACTCGCGAGCTTCGTGGGTTGGACGACCCTCGCCAAGCTGCCAAACGCCGTCTGCAGCTCCTCTGCCAGACGCTTGGCCGCCTCCGGGGTCTGCCCTTTCGGCAGCTCTAAGAGCCGTGCCCCCGTGGCAGAGCGCCGTATATTTAGGCCGCCGACTATGCCGATTGCCTCCAGGTCGACTGTTTCCGCCGCCCGTTCCAGCAAGTGGCAATAAGTTATGCCCTTGCTCTCGGCGTACTCCTCGAGAGTAATGAGCACCGCCGGAGAGCGAGGGGCCGCCATCTTGGGCTTCTTACCCTTTTTGCCCTTCTTCTTTGGCCGCGCAGGTGGCTGCGGCCGCGGCTCTTTTGGAGCAGGAGCTGCGGCGGCGGCGGCGGCGGCGGCGTAAGACTTCGCCTTCTTTCTTTTGCTAACCTAACCTAACCTAACCTAACCTAACCTAACCTAACCTAACCTAACCTAACCTAACCTAACCTAACCTAACCTAACCTAACCTAACCTAACCTAACCTAACCTAACCTAACCTAACCTAACCTAACCTAACCTAACCTAACCTAACCTAACCTAACCTAACCTAACCTAACCTAACCTAACCTAACCTAACCTAACCTAACCTAACCTAACCTAACCTAACCTAACCTAACCTAACCTAACCTAACCTAACCTAACCTAACCTAACCTAACCTAACCTAACCTAACCTAACCTAACCTAACCTAACCTAACCTAACCTAACCTAACCTAACCTAACCTAACCTAACCTAACCTAACCTAACCTAACCTAACCTAACCTAACCTAACCTAACCTAACCTAACCTAACCTAACCTAACCTAACCTAACCTAACCTAACCTAACCTAACCTAACCTAACCTAACCTAACCTAACCTAACCTAACCTAACCTAACCTAACCTAACCTAACCTAACCTAACCTAACCTAACCTAACCTAACCTAACCTAACCTAACCTAACCTAACCTAACCTAACCTAACCTAACCTAACCTAACCTAACCTAACCTAACCTAACCTAACCTAACCTAACCTAACCTAACCTAACCTAACCTAACCTAACCTAACCTAACCTAACCTAACCTAACCTAACCTAACCTAACCTAACCTAACCTAACCTAACCTAACCTAACCTAACCTAACCTAACCTAACCTAACCTAACCTAACCTAACCTAACCTAACCTAACCTAACCTAACCTAACCTAACCTAACCTAACCTAACCTAACCTAACCTAACCTAACCTAACCTAACCTAACCTAACCTAACCTAACCAAACCCTCAAGCTTACTTTGCCGTCCTTTTGCACCGTCTACCAGGCGGAACTCCTGGCGATATGCAGGGCGGCGCGGACGGCCGCAGATAACTCGGCCAGATCAGTCGGGATCTACTCCGACTCCCTGTCGGCATTGCAGACCACAGTCAATCCGGAAGCCCTCCACCCCCTGGCCGTCGAGGCGCGGGGCCACCTGCGTAGGGCTTTGGTACAGGACAAACTTGTCAATTTGTTCTGGATCAAAGCCCACGCGGGACTAGAGGGGAACGAGCGTGCCGACCATCTGGCCAAGGAAGCTGCGCTAAAGTCAAAACGCAGTTTTGACTACGACAGCTGCCCGGTTTCATTCATCAAGCGAAGCATTCGCATGCGATCGCTTGATGAATGGAACCAACGATACCAGGCCGGTGAAACAGCCGGTGTCACCCGGGTCTTTTTCCCGGACGCGATAGCCGCATACCGTATCATCGGTAAAATAAAGGTGGACAGGTTCGTCACCCAGGTTTTGACGGGGCACGGTGGATTCTCCGAGTACTTGCATCGCTTCAAGTGCAAGGAGAGTCCATCGTGCGTCTGCGATCCTGCGCGTTCCGAATCTGTCCTCCACGTCCTCCTGGACTGCCCGGCCCATGGTCGTGAGAGGCAGGACGTGGAGATCTTGTTGAACGCTAAACTAGATATAGACTCGCTTTTGGAAATTGTAAAAGGTAAAGACAGAAATGTGTTCCTGGCTTTTTGTAAAAAAGTTTGTAAAATTGTCAACAATAGGAATAAGATATAGCAAAGTATGTTAGATATTTATTGTAAATAATAATTAGGCTAGCATACAAATAGTTGTAAGAAATAGGAACATAGATTGTAAGCAAATTGTGTTGTGTAAAATAGTGTTATTTTACGCAATTGTCATTGTTATTAAATGTTAGTCTTAAGCCTTCAATTTTGTAAATATCCTGCCTCATATATTCTATATTTGTATTGTATAAAGAAATTGGTAAATTTGTTGTCATATGTAAAAATTTTAGACCGTAAGAAGATAATTTGTTCATTGTAAATTTTAGACAATAAGAGAAATTGTTAATTTTGGAATTAAAAAGATACCCTATCTTCCCCCCCCCCTTATTTTCCCCGCTTAGCCAGTAAGTACACAATCGCCTTCTGCCTATGAGTGAATGATGACGAATGTTAGAAGAAAATGGTATGCAGAATGATTGACGATCAGAGCACGAGATATGATATGTATGATTGAGTTTTTGATGAAAAATTACACAAGATAGTAAAATAAATATTTGTAAAAACAATCTCCCCACCCTGGGGGAGGTCTAGTATAAAAAAAAAAAAAAAAAAAAAAAAAAAAAAAAAAAAAAAAAAAAAAAAAACCTAACCTAACCTAACCTTTTTTTTTTTTTTTTTTTTTTTTTTTTTTTTTTTTTTTTTTTTTTTTTTAACGTGTGGAAATGCGTTACGCATACCCGGCCGCTGGGGAACGACCGGGTTATGTGGGACTCCTGCCAGACTGGCAGTTTACCCACTAAAACCACACGGTGTCCACTTTCGTCGCCTGTGCCGGGGTCGCAGGGATCCGGATTCGTCTGCAAACCCCGGCGGCGTGCCTCATCAGGCTCTTACACGGTATTTCCTACCATGGGTGGCGCGCGGCGGACACCGCACGCGCCTACCCGGGCAGATTCGGTGGACGGCCGACTTCCCCAAGTCGACCGCCCTCTGCCTGGCGCTAAGGGGGAAGGCGGCGATCGTGCGCCTGCCTCCGACGCCCAGTCCTTTTGCGGCGGAGGGGGAGGTTGGTGGTGTCCTCCCTCACCCGCTCGGCCGCCTCCTTCTCCGACATCACCCGCTCACAAAAAGCGAGGACGGCGTCCCAGCACCTTTCGCTGCCGACCATGGCCGAAATCACAGCCGGCAGCGAAAGGTCTGTCCCCACAACACGTTTCAGCGCCTCGCGCTCCTCCTCCCAAGCCGGACACACCTCCAGCACGTGCTGTGCCGACTCGTCGGAACAGTCCCGGCAGTGGTGGCAACAAGGAGAGGGCTCCCTCCCAGCGACCCGACACAAGTACCCCCCGAAGCAGCCGTGCCCCGAGAGGACCTGCGTGGCATGGAAGGTTAGGACGCCATGCCGTCTACCCAACCACTGCCGGAGGACCGGCCGAATCGCCTCGATCGTCCGGTGTCCCGCGCTCGGACGCTCGAGCCGCCTTTCCCATACTTCGATCGCGGCATCCCGCTCTCGCCTGAGGTACTCTAGTCGCCCCCGTGGTGCTGAGCTTAGGTCCCCGGAAGCCAGACCCCGACGCCGCCGGTAGGACGACGCCAGAGAGACCGCGTCCAGGTCCCAGGGCAGGACTCCAGCCAGCACACACGCTGCCTCTCCCGAGATGGTACGGTACCCCCGTACGACCCTTGTCGCCATCACCCTCTGCGCTCTCCGCAGCAGGGCAATGTTGTCGCGATTAAGGGTGTCGGCCCAGACGGGAGCACCGTACATCGCCATCGCCCTCACGACGCCGGTGTAGAGCCGGCGACAGCTCACCCCGGGACCCCCTACGTTTGGCAAAAGCCAGGAAAGAGAGGCCGCCACCTTTAGCAAGCGCGGGACAAGCCGCTCGAAGTGCGCCTTGAACTTCCATCGGCCGTCGAGCACGAGACCCAGATACGTCATCGTGCCCGACAGACCGATGCGAGTGCCTCCCACGATCAGATGGGCGTCGTGTGGAGGCGCCCTCCTTGGGCCATGAAAGACAATGCCCTCTGCCTTCTCGAGGGCGACAGTGAGACCGAGGCGCCGGATCCGCGCTACCACCTGCGCAACGCCTGCAGTCGCCAACACTGCCGCATCTCGGTACGTCGGACGCCGAGCCAGCACGAGCGTGTCGTCAGCATAGCACACTACGCTGACTCCGCGCAATAATGTGCCCCGCAGAACCCAGTCGTATCCGATGTTCCACAAGAGTGGACCGAGTACCGACCCCTGTGGAACACCGCATACGACCTCCTTGCTCATCATGCCGTTCTGGCCAGGAAAAATGACCCACCTGTCGGAGAGGTAGGCACCCACCACTCTACGCAGATAGGTCGGCACCCCGTGGTAGCGGAGCGCCTCCCTAATGCAGCTCCAGGGCAACGTGTTGAACGCGTTGGCGATGTCGAGGGACACCGCCACGACGACATCGCCCTGGGCCACTGCGTCCCGCACCTGGGCTCGGACGCACAGTATGGCATCCACCGTGGAGCGGCCACTGCGGAAGCCGAACTGCACGCCCGAGAGGTCAGGTCCCCTCTGCCCGAGGTGCGCCACCAAACGCCCGACCACCACACGCTCGAAGAGCTTCGCCAGCTCGTCCAGGAGGACGATGGGGCGGTACGCCGACGGCGACTCCGCCGGCCGGCCTTCCTTCCTGAGGAGGACTAGTCTGCCTGTCTTCCACCGCTGTGGGATTAAGGCTTGAGCCAGACAGGCAGAAAATAGCCCTCGAACTCGCGGCGCCAGGTAATCGTATGCCAGCACCCACGCCCTTCCTGGAATGCCATCCGGTCCTGGAGCGACGCTCTTCTTCCTGAGCCGTGCGACGGCCTCTTCGAGTTCGGACTCCCCGACCTCTGGTGCCTCCTCTCCGACTTCTCCCTCCGCGTCCGCTGGTGCCATCCGCGGCGGCTGGTGCTGTGCCGGCGCCGTCGGGAACAGCGCCGCGACCACCTCACGGACCACTCCGGCGTCCAGGGTCTGCGTGAGTGGCGGAGCCCAGGGACGGACCTTATTGCGAACCCGTTTGTAGGTCTTCCCCCACGGGTCGCTATTGAGGCCATCCAGCATTTCCGCCCTGGCCGCGGCCTGAGACTCGCTTATGGCATTTTGGAGGCTGGTTTTGGCTGACGTGTATAGGGCGTACAGCCGTTCACCCTCCTCCTCGTGCCGTGCCCTGTCCAGCGAGGCAAGGGGCGAGCGGAAAATCCGCCTCCTGCAACGAGTGTACTGGCGTCGGGCGGCGACGCATTCCCTGCGCAGCTGCGCTATCGCCTCCGACCACCAGTACACTTGCGCCCGTTGGGGGCGGCATCTCGACCTGGGCATGGCCACGTCGCACATCCCGGTCATCGTGCCCACCAGCCAGTCTGCCACACTGTCTGGTGAACCACCGACCTGTGGCTGACAAGAGGCCACTATCGCCGCCTCTTCGAATCGCTCCCGGTCGAGATGCTTTAATTGCCACCGCGGACCATCCTCCGCCGAGACGCGGCTGGGACTTGGCGGCACTGCGGGACGAGCGGAGATCTCAAAACGGATGTAAAGGTGATCCGAGAGAGTCTCCACGTCGTCCAGCACTCGCCAGTCCTGAACACGGCGCGCTAGGGCGGGGCTCGCGAACGATACGTCCACGATGGACCCACCCCACCTTCGCACACACGTGTTGGCCGTCCCGCGGTTGAGGACGGTCAAGTTGGTGGCAACCACCCACTCCTCGAGGATCGCCCCCCGCGCATCCGTAGCTGGACATCCCCACAGCTGGGACTTCGCATTGAAGTCCCCGAGCACCAGCACCTCTGCAGGTTGAAACCGCCTTATTATTACCTCCAGTTCGCCGAGGTACGCCTCGAAGTCGGCGACTGACTTGTTAGGGGAAAAATAAGCACCCACTACGACCATCCCCCCCAGCAGTGCCGCGACGCAACCCGAGCCCTTTACAATACGCGTAAAGGGCGGGGTGCCCGCGGCGACCTGGGTCACGATGGCCACCACACCATCGCGATCGCCGACCCAGTTGTCCCTCGGCGGAACTGAGTAAGGCTCGGCCACAACCGCCACCTGCACGGACCACTGTGCCAGGCTCTGGACAAAGAGGTCTTGGGCCCTGGCACAGTGGTTCAGGTTACTTTGGAGAACTTTGGTGGCCATTATTGAGTCTCCATATTACTCTCCACCCCGACTCTATTGGTGGGCGATGTATGGGTTTGGGGCCCAGGTGTCGCCTTCTTTCTCCCTTTTCGTCCCGGCTTTTTCCGGGGGCACATAACAATTGTGTGCCTCGCCGGTCGGCCGGCGGCCTCACAGGCCGGACAGTTCGCCTCGGCGGTGCAGTGCCGGCGCGTGTGCCCCTCCTTGCCGCAGCGGTAGCACTGCGCGCTGCGGTCCACCTCCTTGTCACACTTCGCTGCCACGTGCCCAACTTCGTGGCAGCGATAGCATTGACGAGGCCTCTCCTTTAGTAGCTG
This sequence comes from Euphydryas editha, assembly GCA_036937285.1. Lineage (NCBI taxonomy): Eukaryota > Metazoa > Arthropoda > Insecta > Lepidoptera > Nymphalidae > Euphydryas > Euphydryas editha. The sequence continues at coordinate 11,220,887 of JAUPFZ010000031.1, read as the reverse complement.
GACCCCAGCCGAAACGAAGCCCACCAGAAGGCGGCGCCCGTCGACCACCTTCTTGGCCGCCTCTACTGGGCAACGTACCCATGCAGTCCCGACGCCGGTGTAGTTCTGGCGGATCGCGCCGACCTTGACCGCTTCCACGGCGCATCCCCCGGCTTTGGCGATTACGCCAGCCAATTCCTCGGGAGTGACGGAATCGTCCAGTCCGGCGATCCGGAGGTCGGCACACTTTTCCGGCCTGGTGACCGCCACTCCCTCGCCAACGATCTGCTTGATGCGCCGCGCCAGCGCGTCCGCCTTCTCCTTATTCTCGGCACCGGGCAATTCAAGTCTGCGCGCGCCTGTTTGCGAGACCTTGTAGCGGGTCTCCACTGCCATTTCTGCGATAATACCATCGGTCTTTATTGCCCCGAGAACCTCCGCATATGTCCTCGTGCTTCCCGGTAGCAGCGTTAGTTGCACCGCCGCTGTCCGGGGCAGACGCAGCTTCGGCGTTTTCGGCTTTTTGGCCGGCTGCTTTTGTTGGTTCGGCTGCCCAGTCTTCCTACCTCTTCTCGCCACCACGTTCCAGCCTTCCGCTGGAGCGGCCGGATCAGACGGTGGGGGGCGAGATTCTGGAGGCGCAGCGGGTTGAGCCGCTTGCACGTCCGCGCCTTTCTTCGATTTCGTTTTTTTCTTCTTTTTCGAGACCTTCGCCTTGGGAGCCGGATTTGCAGGCGGGGTCAAGGTCGTGACCTGCACCGGCTCCGGGTTTGGAGCGTCCCTTCTCGCGTCGGCCGCCAGAGGGGGCCGAAGTCTTCTCTCCGGAAGGAGGCGATCGCTCAAGCCCTCGATCCGGGCGTTGATCATGTTCCCCAACTTTATTGTCAGGGAACGCTCCCGCTCCTCCCAGTTGTCATTCCTATGGGTGGTGAGCAGCCTCTCCATCTTTAGTTCGAGGGCGGAGAAGCGCTGCTTCCAGTCCTCCTTCTCCTTCCTCAGGTCAGCAACCAACGCCCTGAGCTGGACCACCTCCTCCGTGGCGGTCCTGTTCGCCAGCTCTTGGACAACCTCCTTCATCCCTTCTCTTATTATGTTGAGGGCTTTTATGTAGCCGCCCTTCAGGTTCTTCGACTTCCGAGTGACCTCTTGAAGCAGGTCGATGTACCCCGCCGCCCTCGATAGCGGGTCTTCCGGAGGGTTGATTGTCATTCCTGCTCTGTCGCTGAAGGACATATCTGATTGACGCGAGCTTGCCCTGGTTTGGACCGCCCGCGCCATGTCAGCCAGTTCCTTTTCGGCTTGTAGGCGTATTTCTCCCTCATTCTCCTCATTTCGTTGGCGCTTGGCTTCCGCCAGACCCACGTATTGGCCCGTAGTTGGAGGTCGGCCTCTACCTCGATTCGGGGTCTTTGTCTTCCTCGGTGTCCTCTCCTCCCCTGATGAACCGGAGGAGGAATCCGATTTCCTCTGTCTTTTTCGGCCTTGTGTTCGGCCGCCCGACGCCGCCGACATGTGGCTGTCGGACTCCGATTCGGCGGCCCAGAATCTGCCGCTCACCGGGGAGACGGAACTCCTACGCGAGGCTGGCAGCGAGCCAGCATCGTCGATCCGCGTCAGCACCACCGTTGGCTGCGCAGACAACGCAGTGTCAGCCGTATTTATTCCGCTGTCAGGTATCAGCGTCTCACGCCCAATACTCCCGGTTTTTTCCTTTCCGCGTTTGATGAATCTCCCTTTGCTGTCGCGCAAAGGAAGCGTCTTATCCGTCCGTCTGCAGTCCGTGTCCGTTTCCGTAGCCAAGTTCGTCGTTGTGGTTTCTCCGCCCTTCTCGGGCACCGCGTCCACGCCCGTAATGGGCGAAACACAGAATCGTAAGTTGCCCCCCCCGGATTCGATGGGGCTGCACGCCGAAGCGTGGCGGGATTCTCCGACACCTGAGGTGCCGGTACCCGCCCGGGGTAGTGATGTTTTAGCTTGCGATTCCATGTTGTAAATGACACAGATTGACCGAACCTCCCGTCGGCCATGCATCCCTTCACGCTGTGTCGCCGCTTGGGATTCGGGGTAATTTTTTATAGAGGTTTTCTTCCTCGCGGTCCGGCCGGCTAAGGCAAGACCCTCGGTCCCGTGCGTGGCCGCGAGACATGACCACGACACCACGAAACGGGGTTACGATATTGACGGTGAGCGAACAGGACTTCTGCTCGCTCGTCCGACGGAGGTGTTAACACACGTCAGACCCGCCCAGTCTCCGTGTTAGCACAGCGCGCGAGCGCAGCGCCGCTGGAGAGATCCCACCCTATACGCGCTCAACGGGACAACTCTGCTACGAGCAGAGCGCCGGAGCGCGTTCCTCCCCGAGTCGGTCGTTAGCCGTAGGCAGCAGCAGTTCCGCAATCGCAACTGTGCAGCTGCTGCTGCCTACGTTTCCAGGGTGCACCGCGCGGAGGTCACCGACTGTAGCACCCCAACCTAACCTAACCTAACCTAACCTAACCTAACCTAACCTAACCTAACCTAACCTAACCTAACCTAACCTAACCTAACCCCCCCTTCCGCCGTCGAACACAGTCGAGAGAGGACGTGCTACATGTTGTTGGAGTGCCGCTCCGCCCGATTTTTAACTTTAAAAATTCATAAAAGTGGTTAAAAGTGCATCGATTTCTGTGATTTTTACACCAAAAGTTGCGTTAATAAGTGTACTATCTGGTGACGGTTTTGGTTTTTCGCGCCACGTGCGCCAAGTGCGCGAAAAAAGCGCGCAAAGTGCAAAATTAAAAATTTTTAAAACTTTGGAAGCAAACGCTGCGCGAATAAGATCGACGACCTATATTTTTTATAGTGTCGTCGAACGCGCCTCTACGAGCTCTACAAAACGAGCCCTCACTCGGATTTTTTCCGTGCGTGCGCGCGGAATTATAATCAAAAAACCCCGGATCACAAAACCACGTGGTCCGGGTTGCAGACGTCTGACAGAGGTGATTCATACCTCAATCGAAGCGGCACACTGCGGGCAGCTCATCGGTGCTTCAAGCATATTTTTAAGGTTAGTGGTTTTGGAGAAATCGGATTTTAAAAAATTTTTCAAAATTCAAAATTTAATATCTAAAAAAGTAAATTGACGACATCCCTTTATTTTTGTTGTTTTTTATAGTGTTTAGTGAGATCTAGCTGTGTACCAAATTTGAAAATTTTCGGCCCACTAGTTTTTTAAATATAAATTTTTAAAAATTCGGGGTGTGCACGTGGGGGTGAAACCCTTTGTCCGATTTCTTTGGAACCCCTCTTAAAAAATAGTTTATAGTTAGTTTAAGGCTGTAAATTTTTTGTAGAATTTTAAAATTAGTTTTAGTATTTTTTATTTGAGTTTTTATTGTAAAAAAGTAACTTTTTCCACCCTTAAAAATCGGGGGTTGATTTTAAAATTATTTGATAGGGTCCATCGTGTAGTAAACTTAAAGCCCTTTAAAACGAGCCCAAGCTCGACTAGTTTTGACCTAAAATAGCCGTTTTTAGAAAAAAGTAGACAACTGGTGGCCATATTGGCGGCCATATTAAAAAGTTTAAAACTGTTATAACTTGGGCTCTGGCCGTCGTATAAGCGTGCGGTTTTCTGTATATATAAGGTTAGGATAAGGGGTACACGCCTAGCACGTCAGCGACTCTAGATAGAGTCGACCACCCGAATCGAATTTTCAGGCTTAGCTCCTGATAGAGCTCGCGAGGGCCGACACGGAGAGCCGTCGCACGCGGTTCTGCGATTGGCGGTTCCCGAGATATTGAATTTTAAAATCCTGCGCAAAGTGCGCGGACGCCATTTTGGATTTTTTCGAGGCGCAATATCTCGGCAACCGCTGGTCGCAGCGCGACGCGGTTTGAACTGTGGTAGTTGCCGGGGCGAGGACTACGATCGTAGGGTACCGGGGACTCCATACGGAGTCATCGCAAAAATAATAAAAATAACCCCGGTTTCAGGTAGAGGGCGAAGAGCCCATTACGGAGAGCCGTCGCTCGTGTCTCTGCGACCAGCGGTTCGGGAGTTATTAATTTTCGAAATTCTGGTTACGGCGGAACCACCTTTTGGTCCGCCATCTTGAAAAAATTAAATTCGCGATATCTCGTGAACCGTTGGTCGTAGAGCGACGCGGTTTTTTCTGTTAGTTTTCCCCCGGTGACGACTATCAGCTGGTGCTGGTTCGGCGGCTCTACCTAGAGTCGTTGTAGAGACCCTCTGCAAATCGGCAGCGGAGGTGGTTTTAATTAGGTTTAAGATAGATTTAGGGTATTTGAAGTGCTGTAGACATTCTACAGCACTAGTTTAGACAGGAACAGTCTTTGTTTTGCGATATACAACCCGCTATTGCGGCAATTTTAATTTTGACATTTTGTTTATATTTTATTTTGACTTTCATTATTTAAATTGTTTATTTTTTTTTTTTTTTTTTTTTATTTTTGACTTTTATTTATTTTGACATTCAAATTTATACATTTTTTCTTTGATTTATTTTATTATTTCACGCGACCTCCCTGACAATGGTTCTGGGACTCCGGACACCGGTCAAGCGACCGGAAAAAGCGAACCCGCCTTCAACCCCCCCCCAGAAAATAAATAAGTTGCCTAGGCTCAGCCTAGAGAAGTTTGAGAGGGCAGCTCCTGAATCGACCTCTACAGGTGTACAGGGCGCCCCCTCCACCTCTAAGAACAAGATGACCGCTGAGCGGGTAGAGAGTCCGAAGGGGGTGGGGGTGGCTCCCGAGTCGGCTTATACGGCCGGACCGGGCGCCCCCTCCACCTCCAAGGAAAAGACGCCGACCCCAAAGCGGGTTGAGAGTCCGAAGGGGGGGGTTCAAGTGCTGGTTCACTCACCAGTGGCGACCACCGGGCAGAACAGGTTGCAGCGGGCCAAGCACCATTATTTAAAGGCGAAGCAGGCGGTGGACACGTCCAGGAACCTCAGGGGCGATCTCAAGGCGACGATCCTGGGGTCCCTGGACGAGCTCAAGAAACTGATTTTTGAGTCCGAGGCCGACCTGAAAGCCGAGAGGGCTCGTAAGGGTGCCGGGAGCTCCGTGAAGGGGATGTCGACGACTAAGGACGCCGACACCACATTTACGGTGCCCTCGGACTCCGGACTGAGCACTAAGCTAGACGAGCACTCTCGGCTCCTCCTGGAGAGCAATGAGCGGATGAAGGCTCTCCAGGAGCAGCTCACTAGGTGCAGCAGGTCGGCCGAGGACCAACAGCGTAGTTACGCCTGTGTGGCTGCTGCGAGGCCGCAGCAGCCAGCGAGGCCCGCGGCGCTCCACTCGGTGGTTGTCACCTCCAAGGACGAAGAGGACACAGGAGAGGAGGTCCTTGGAAAGGTGAGAAAAACCCTGAACGCAAAGGAGGGATGGGTGAAGGTTGACCGGGTCCGGAAGGCCAAAGACCGCAAGGTCGTCATGGGCTTTGGCACTGCCGAGGACCGGAGGAAGGCCAAGGAGAGATTGGCGAAGGAAGGGTCGGGCCTCAACGTCGAGGACGTCAAAAATAGAGACCCGCTTCTGATCCTTAGAGGTGTCTTGACAATAAACACCGATGGTGACATTGTAAAGGCCCTAAGGAACCAGAATCGGGACCTCTTTGACGGCCTCGGCCCTGGGGATGACCGACTCGAGGTAAGGTACCGCAGAAGGGCTAGGAACCCGCACGTGGCCAATGTGGTCTTGAGTGCGTCGCCCACCCTCTGGGCGAGGATAACCGGCGTGGGCTCGGTCCACATCGACCTCCAGAGGGTGCGAGCGGAGGACCAGTCGCCACTGGTCCAATGCACGCGATGCCTCGGCTATGGCCACGGGCGGAAGTACTGCAAAGACCCAGCAGTCCTCTGTAGCCACTGCGGCGGGCCGCACTTGCGCACTAAATGCGCGGATTGGTTGGCGGGGTCCCCACCTTCCTGCCGGAACTGTTGTCGCGCGAAGTTTGACAATGTTGAACATAACGCATTTAGCGACAACTGTCCCGTCAGGAAGAGGTGGGATGACCTCGCCCGGCAATCCGTAGCATACTGCTAAGGGCGCGCCGGCGAACGCAGTGGTTCTCAAAGTCCTCCAGACGAACCTCCAGCGCAGTAAGTTGGCACACTCCGAGCTGCTGATCGAAGCCTCTAACCAGCGTGCGCGGTTTGCTCTGGTACAGGAGCCATACGTCGGCGGAACAGGGCGTGTGAAGAGTCAAAATGGGATCAGAGTCTTCCAGTGTGCGGACCATGGAAGTGGGACTGTAAAGGCCGTGATCATAGTTTTTGACGCGGACCTTCACATAATACAGTACCCGAAACTCACCACGACCAACATCGCAGTGGTGGGGATCCGAGTCCGCAACTGGGAGATCATCCTGGTTTCATTTTACTTTGAGCCCGACCTGCCGATGGACTCGTACCTAGCACACCTGCGCCGGGTGCAGCGCGAGACAGGAGCTCGGAGTGTTATAATTGGGGGCGACTCCAATGCCAAGAGCGTCTGGTGGGGGAGTCCCGTGACAGATCGCCGCGGCGAGGAACTGCACGGCTCACTGGAGGACCTCGGGCTCTGCATCCTGAACCGAGGGGAAACCCCTACATTTGACACTATCCGGGGCGGCGTAAGGTACAGCAGTTATGTTGACATAACTGCTGTATCGCCGGACCTATATAGCTTGGTGGACGACTGGCGCGTGCGCGAAGACCTGACCAGCTCGGACCACAATGGCATATCCTACACATTAACGACGGGGCGCATTAACAAAAATTACATTAAGCACACAACCAGGATTTACTTCACCAAAAAGGCAAATTGGGCCCAGTTTCGTGAGAAACTGGGTCAAATTACTATTAGAGAACACTTCACAATAGACCATATTAAAAATTTAATGACTGGTTCACAATTAGATTCAACAATTACAAAATATAACAACATAATAGCCGAAGCATGTGCCTCGTCGATTCCGCCCATAAAGCGGAAGGATGTGTTGAATATGCCGTGGTGGAACGAGGGGTTGGCAGCGCTTAAGCGCGAGGTGGCCACCAAGAGATGCAGGATTCGGTGTGCAGCGCCGGTTAGGCGTCAAAAGGTAGTCGGGGAGTACCTCGAGGCGAAGGAGCGTTACGAGACCGAGGTAAGGCATGCGCAGACGCGCAGCTGGGTCTCCTTCTGCGAGCGCCAAGACGGGGAATCGGTTTGGGGGGGCATTTACCGGGTCCTCGGCAGAACCTCCAGGAGAGACGAAGACCCACCGCTGGTGGTAGACAATATGGAGCTAGACGCCAAAGGCTCGGTGAGGCATATGGCCGAAACCTTTTACCCGGAGGACTCCGAGGGGGACGACTCCGAGGAGCACCGAAGGGTGAGGGTACAAGCCGAGCTCTTTGACGTTGAAACTTCTTCGGATTCGACGGACCCGCCTTTCACTCCCTTGGAGCTGAAGTTGGCCTGCCGGTCCTTCAATCCGAAGAAGGCTCCAGGCGCGGACGGTTTTACCGCCGATATATGTTTGCACGCGATAGAGTTTGACCCCGAACTCTCACTGGCTCTTTTCAACAGGTGCCTCGAACTCCGGCATTTTCCCGAGCCCTGGAAGGAGGCCACGGTGATCTTCCTCCGGAAGCCGGGGAAGACTACTTACACGGCACCGCGGTCTTATCGGCCGATTGGTCTCCTTCCGGTGCTGGGGAAGGTGCTGGAGAAAATGCTTGTCGCCAGGCTTAAACATCATATAGCGCCCAGGCTCAGCACCCGCCAGTTCGGCTTCATGCCCCAGCGGAGTACCGAAGACGCCCTCTATACACTGGTTCAACACATCAGACTAGGTCTAACAAATAAAAAATTGATGACGCTTGTGTCCCTGGATATAGAGGGCGCCTTCGACAACGCTTGGTGGCCCCGTATTAAGGTCCGGCTGGCGGAGGAACGAGTGCCGATTAACATCCGTAGGCTCCTGGGCAGCTACCTGAGCGGCAGGCATGTTCGCGCACGATACTGTGGGGAGGAGCACGTGAGAGAAACCGGGAAGGGTTGCGTGCAAGGGTCTATCGGTGGGCCGATATTGTGGAACCTTTTATTGGATCCACTGCTTCGCGAGTTGGAGGCTAGACACTATTACGTGCAGGCATTCGCTGACGATGTGGTGTTGGTCTTTGAAGGTAAGACGGCTCTTGAGGTCGAAAACCACGCCAATGCCGCCCTCGAGCATGTGAGGGAGTGGGGAGTCCAGAATAAACTTAGGTTTGCGCCGCACAAGACCAGTGCCATGGTCATCACGCGCAAACTGAAGTATGACACCCCACGCCTCCACATGGGCGGGGTCGACATCGGTATGGTGGGCGAAATCAAACTACTGGGAGTCGTCCTAGACCAACGCCTTACCTTCAACACGCACGTCGCGAACGTCT
>JAUPFZ010000031.1:10060000-10547500 GCA_036937285.1 Euphydryas editha | reverse complement strand
ACTCGTGGACTTTCCACATCTAAAACCAAACTGTTTGTCAGATAGAATTTCATTTTTGTTAAGATATTGAATTAATCTATAATTTATTAATTTTTCTAAAATTTTCGAAAAAGATGGTAAAATCGAGATAGGTCTATAATTTTTAAGATTCTTTTTATCACCACTTTTAAATATAGGTCGAATTTCAGATTTTTTTAAAGCTTTCGGAAAGGTACCACTGTGAAAGCAACAGTTAAATATGTGAGTTAATGGTGGTGATAATATATGACTACACTGCTTGACCAACCTATTAGAGATCCCATCCCATCCCACAGCACTATCCAATTTTAGATTTACGATTATGTCATCAATTTCGCTTTTGCACGTGTCAAACAAAACAGAAGAATTTGGTTGAGTTGGAAAATCATAATCATCACAATCGTCTTTCCTTATATCACTTGATTTCTCAGCGAGTTCTTTTCCAATCTTTATAAAATAATTATTAATGTGTTCTACTGATAATTCTGGGGTAACTTTTATATTCAATAATTCGCTGTTAAGGCCTTTCTCTTTTGAAGTATGTGTTATATCTTTTAAAACCTGCCATAATTTTTTATTGTCACCTTTGGCTTCATTAACCCTTTGTCTGTCATAATCCTTTTTAATTTTTTTTTTTTTTTTTTCTGACGGTTCTGACGATTCTAATAATTTTTTTAATGTAATAACTACCTAATTTTAATATTTTAAAATACTGTCATAAAAACTTTGCTTTAATATTAATGGTTTAATTTTTACCCCAGTATGAATACGCCTTTACTTTGATGAGTCACTATTTTCTTAACGCGAACAGACTATAGTACTGTTCTGTACCTACAAATGTATTATCACTGGGCAAACACTAGATGTGTTTATATGTATAACGGCGAGTTGCACGAAACCGTCGCTAATTTTCCGTTAGTTAAGTTGCAATTAATCTTAAAATTAGTTGATCTTATGATTAATTTAAAGCTGTTGGAATTAATCATCCGTTAGATAGGTCTCAAATTAAACTAATTTTTTTTGTTAACTTAATCAGATGTACGTTTTGTGCAACAGATAATCACGATTCTTGTGATTAAATTAGTTTAATAAACACTTAAATTTTAATTTTATTTCGTGCAACTCGGCGTATGTCTATTAGAGTGGCGCAAAATAATAATAATAATAATAAAAACGATTGTTTAGGACGAGAATTCTATAAAAATCAACATCATTTTACAGTAGGAGTCACAAGAAGAACACAGTAGAACATTTTTAAAATTAAAAAAAATTTGGAGCGACCCCTTAAAATTTTTTTTTGAGTCCTTTGGAGACGGCTTTTAAAACATCAAAAACTAACATTTTTTCACACGAGACTAAAAAAAAGAATTGTCGGTTTTTTTTTGCGCCATACTAATGTCTATTATGGGGAAAAGGAGTAGAGTTTAATCCGCCACGGAGTCATGTTACAAATTACAGGGATATACAGGTGCAGAAATTGTATAGACACATGCTGGTCATATCTCGATGTCTTCTTCGGCTCAAGAACATTTGCGGCAAATGAACTCACCCATACAAACTCGAGGTATGTTATGACCGCACTTTATATATAACCCGCATGAACTAGCTACTTTAACTAGTTTTTGTTGGTGAGAGACCCGAAAACAAAATCCCATCACCACCTTTTCCCTATTTTATTTTATTTAACATAACGCATTTGTGGCACTGTAATATTACTTATTTTATCTTGTGTTCGTGGGCAGCAGCAACCACATAACGTTCGGTGACTTGTCTGTTAGTTAGTCTTTTAATACTATTTCTATTTAAAAAAAAAAAAAAAAAAAAAAAAAATTAAAAAAATCAAAAAACTCGACTGCGTAAAATACTCTTATTATAAACTAAAAAGAATAAAACAAGTCTGGTTGATCTGAACTGAAGGAAAAATGCGTAGAAAGTAATTGACCTAAACTATAACAAATAGTATATTTAAATACGGGATATACCGACTTTACAGTCGGGACCCATATATTGGATAGGAGTAAGTCTAGGTTATTTAATGGGTCCCGACTGTCAAAGTCGCTATATATTTATTTAAGGTATTTTTTTCTGGCAAACAACGTTTCTCTCACTCAAACAGAGTTAAGCCCATGAAAATTTCATGGCAATGCTATTCCTGACGCGATACATTATTCGTATTGCTAGAAAACGATAATTCGGGCGCCCCCCGGGCGATAAAAGCCACGCTTTCTGAATATTTGTGTTAAATAAAACAGCAGTATAAACATAATGTGATATATATATTTTTGAACTGGTCTTTTTACTAGCTTTCATTTGATACCCATATTGCTACAGTAAGAAAAAAAAATTCAATTCCCCCCTCGTTCCGCCATTTGCGGGCGCCATTTTGAAAATTTATATAGCCTATGTCACTACTACAATTTAGACAAATCCAACGACACCTCATATGTAAAAAACCGTCCAGCCATTTAGGCTGTAGGGCGTGCCAAAGAAATGGACATACATACATACATACATACATACACACACTCGAAAAACATAACCCTCCTTCTGTCGCAGTCGGGTAAAAAACAATACTCCGGTGGTTATCATAAGAATCTGATAACGGTAAATATTCTTGAGACGATTTATCGTCATGTTTCAATAAATAGAACAGTCTCCTGGACCTGTAGTGAAAATGGGCGTTCCACAGGGATACATTTTTGGTTCTGTTCTATTTTTAATATATATAAATGATGTGTCATTTTATCTTAGAGGTATTTGTGATATTGTACTTATTTTTAAGGTGTGACAGAAAAAGAGTTATTTATGACGACGTGAACGTTGCTTTATCACAGATACAAGACTGTTTCAAGAGAAACGACTTGGTTTTAAACATGAAGAAAATCAAATGTTTTGTGTTTGGTAAACGTAATGTTAAACATCTTTATTATAATTAAATTTATAAACACTATAGTTTTCTAAGCGATAAATTTAGATTTAAGCCACAATGGATTTCCAATTTGTCATCCCTGACTGGGAGAATTAGACCAGCAGTATTCGCGGTTAGAAAACTTCGTCAACTGACAGAAGTTGATACTGCTCGATTAGTATATATTTTAGACATTTCCACAGTGTCTTATGGTTTGTTACTGTCGGATAACGCTACAGATATCGATATTGTATTTATTCCGCAAAAAATGCTATTCGCGGCATTTATAATCTTGGAACTCGAATCTCTATGCGGGATGTTTTTAATGAGATAGATATATTTCCAATTTTGTGTCACAGTATATTTATAATCATATTATATGTATGTTCACAAAAATATGAATTACTTTGATAGAAACGGTAACAAACATAGTATAAGCACGAGTAGGAATGATAAAATTGTAACTCTAAGTTTCCGAATTCACAATGTAAGCGTTTATTTTATGGACCAAGCTATATGCATCTATACAAATAATAAATCTGTTAAAACCTCCGTTTTATTAATACACTATATATCATCAAGAAAAAATTTTAATAGCGCGTTTATTTGTGTATCAGCGCCATCTCTTATAATTTTTTTGTGTGCACGTATCACGTAAAAAGTACAAAACCAATGTAAATAACTTTAATACATAAAAATTTAACATAATTCACAGTATAATTTAGTTTTTGTTTCATTGTAATTAAATTTAAAAATAAATATTTAAGAAAATAGAAATAGGTATCTTCGCCGCCAACGCCATCTGGTCTAAGGTAAGGTACTATTATGTTAAATGTCACTAAATATAAAAACGATATTCTACTATTATACGATAGATGGCGCATGTAGGTGATAAAAAATATAAATTTATAATTTTTAAAATTTTAGTTAAATACCCGTGCGAAGCCGGGGCGGGCCGCTAGTATATAATAAAATATCACAGACGATTTAACAATTTCCAATTAATACATTTAAAGTTTATATTAAAAATTCTTTAAAGCCAACGCATTTTATTCAGCATAAGATTATATAAACGACAAAGATGTGTGTGTTTATCAGCACTTTCTTGCAGGACATATTACTGAATTTTAATGCTTATTTTGAAGTTTTTTAAAGTAGTTTCCGTTGAGTTTTTTGCCTATTTTTCTCAGAAAAATTTACATTTCGAATCGGTGGTAGCTTACATAAATTATAATTAATTAATATATACTTGATAAAATAACGATCCAATAAAATAAAATAATAATTCTTGAATAATAATAAAAAATAGATTTTTTGGCGGATTAAACTTTATCCTTTTTCCTGTACAGAAGACCTATGTCAAGTAGTTAAAAGTGCTTTTTCAGTTAACTTTATTATTTTTAAAAGTTTTGAAATGAATACTTACGTCTAGACGTATTTTGAATTGATTCCGGCTTTTTTGAAGTTGTCGACGGATCGCTGACCTAAAAATTTAGTTTTAATCTTGTAATAATATACCTATTTATATTTCTATACATTCTCATACTTCTGTTGATCTTTGCGAATAATAATAATAATTATACTTTATTGTAAACCAAGACAGAATGTTACAAAAGAAATGAACATAGAAAAGAATTGTAAGGTACAAAAGGGCTTTCATCGTTGAAGCGATCTCTTCCAGGCAACCTTGGGGGCAGAGGAAATGGTCTTGTATGGATAAAGGTGTACATATATTACTGACGACCGTTCTGGTGTAGTTTCACGGCGACGGTCGTGGTTCGATTTCCGCTCGAAGCAGATACTTGTATCTGTGCAAATATTTGTTTCCGGTCTGCGTTTGAGTCCTCGTGGGATTCCCCACCGTGCCTCGGAGAGCAAGTAAAGTCGTCGGTCCCGATTGTTATCATAGACACCCGGTAACGATAGTTACTCGTGGTAGGAGAATTATCCGCCAGCAGTGGAGCAGCGTGATGGATCGAGCCCCAGTCCTTCTCTCACATGGAGAAGGGCCCTTTGTCCAGCATCAGTTGATACTAACAACGAGCTGTGCCGCGATGGGCGCCACCTGCGCGGTGAGGAGGGTCCTGTTGAGGCGCCGCACCTCGTCGATGTCGGCGAGCGCGATCCTCCTGCGCGCGCGGGCGGCGCCGGGCGCGCGCGCTAGTGTCACGGCCAGCGGCCGGCAGCGCTCCGCCAGCGCGCAGTTCCGCTCGCTCCAGAACGCGCCGGAGAAGGACGTGCGAGACAGTTTCAAGCGTCTCGTCAGAATATTCCGTTTTCTTCTCAGATCTTTCGGTATCAGATCGATTTCGCGATTTTTCGAAATCGATATACCGTTGGATGATGTTTTCGGCGTGTAACGTCGACAATTTTTTAGTTGATCCGAAGTTATATAGATAGTTCTCGCGAAATTCTTGATGCTGAATCTTCTGCAGTTTATCGTACCGTTTTTGGAATATTTCCACCATGCCGGAATATGTTCGATCGGCGTTAAGACTACGTGTGTCAGTTTAACTAGTTTCTCATCTAAAAATAATAAGATAATTTTATCCAGTGTATTATTTCCTAGCATCCGCCCGCGTGGATGTCCGTTATCGCGACCAAAAAAATATATATCCCATGTAACTTCTAATACCTCCAAGAAATAAACACACAAAAATTAAGGGAGCAGAAAAAAAAAAACCAAATTTTTGGGGGATTTTCAACAGGCTGTAACTTATACAAAAATGGTCGTAGAGTAAAAAAAAAAGCAAATTGTAGCTCTAAGTGTCTAGTTTTCGGATCATAGTTTGAAATTTTTTTTTGAAAATATTTTTATATATATTAAACTAGCTTAAGCGCCGAAGTCAACCTGACAGTTGAATACGTCCAATCTGCGTCAATGTTGACCTAATATGTCTTGGAACAAGTATTAAATAATGTTGTATATCACCCTAAGCCTAGGTAGTAGTATCGCCACGGAATGCAATTATTAATGTACTTTAGTATCACTTTATAAATAAAACAACAAATTAATTGTTCAAGAGACAAGGTTTTTTTTTTTTTTTTTTAAAGTGATTGAATGCAAAATAGGCCAAACGACAAAGGTTTTTATTTTGGTTTAATGCAAAATGGGCCAAACGACAAAACCACAACTATTGTGAAAAAGCTAAATGCCATAATCGACACACGTTATAAAAATAAAAATAGCTTAAGCCATCGAGTCTTCAAATTTGTCTAATTTTGTGGCGTATAGATCAATGAGCTTAGAAATGAGGCCTGTTTTGCTGTGGGTGTTTAGCGTCAAAATAATTGTCAAAAAAAAATTTGAAACCTGACTAAAACTACGGAGACATATTAGCTGATTCCGAATATGTATATAACTCAATATCGCAAAAAATGTCGCTTAGACCGATTAGCCTTTCAACCGAAAGTGCAGCTAGCTGTTAGGGTGTCCAGACGACGTGTACATAATTGGATAATTGTTGAGTAACTTTACTTAAAGGTTTATTAATATTTACCTGTTTTTTTACATAATTCGAATGAGAATCATGTACCGAGTAGTCTCCTTCAATATGGATAGTAATTTACCAGTCACCCTGTATATTTAATTGAAAAAATGTATATCGATCGGCTATTAACTAAAACACAGGCAATCAGTCATCTGCCTTAGGGACAGACGAGCGTGTGTGTGTGTTAAACATATTTATTTATTTTATTTTTGTTTACTGGATGATATGCTCGGTTTTAC
Source organism: Euphydryas editha (assembly GCA_036937285.1). Taxonomy (NCBI): domain Eukaryota; kingdom Metazoa; phylum Arthropoda; class Insecta; order Lepidoptera; family Nymphalidae; genus Euphydryas; species Euphydryas editha. The sequence continues at coordinate 10,540,844 of JAUPFZ010000031.1, read as the reverse complement.
CCGAGTTGACTTTTATAGTTACAGGCCAACCTACATAAAGTGTAGTGGTCGTAGTGTGATGATATATAGCCTACGATATTCATAAATAAACAGACTTGTTAACGCAAAAATATTCTATTTAAATGACATCTGTAGATACTTGGATTAACGAGAAGCAAAAGATGCTTTCAGCTTTATAATATTAATGTTGATATTAGATAAAATAGATACTTACCAACTAAGGCTGGATCTTGTTTTCCAGGACCGTCATTACCAGATTCGTTATCATTATCAAAGCTATCATTATCATTAAAACTCTGAGGTTTTTCAAAATTATTTTCTATATTAGATTTTATATCAGCTATATCCAGTTTCGTATTTAGATAATTTTCTTGAGTCTCGTTTTGCATTTGAATTATTTTTTTTGCACAATAGCTTGATAACTTATCAACTTGTTCAGTTAGCATATCATGTAAATCATTCATCAAGTTATCGACATTTATATTAACATCCTCATTACGATTTCCAACTTCATCTTGACGTTTTGTTTCAATTTGATTTTTCAACAGTGACACTGAATTATCAACAATTTTATTAATTTCAGTCTTAATGTCACTCACTTCAGAAGATTGTTTATTTACTACTAAAATATCTTTTTTACAATCATTAGTATTAGAGTTGTTTTCGTCTGAATGAAATGTTTTTTCACTTCTAACATTAAAGATTTCTGTATTATCTAATATAAGATTAGATTTAGTATTTTCACTAATGTTAACATTTGTTTCATTTATAAAATCATTTACATCAGAATCCGAATCGTCTTCGAATATAATTTTAACTTTGGTTGTTGTAGGATCTATACTTTCCAATTTTTTTATTACATTATCTTCATCGACGTTCAATTCGTTTAAATTTTTATCTATTGTAGTTTCATTTGTTCTTGTGTCTGTCTGTTCGTCATCTGAGTCGTTTATTGTTATTGTTTCTTTTTCTTCATCGATCACTTCAACCTCATCGTCGCTCCAGTCGTAAAGATCATCAAATAGTATATCTTCACCTAAAATAAATGATAAAAATAAATTATTCTACTTATCCATATATATAATAAAATTGTAACCGGCCGATGTCAGTACATGAGATATTTAGGAAACTTATTATGTATACATATAACTAAAACAATACTTTTTAGAATTTTTGTCTCTGTGTATGTTTGTTCCCGCGTCACGTAAAATCTGTTACAGTAAATGTGATGCGGTTCAGAGTTGTGATCCCGGAGGTTAAACTTAAAATCTTGTGTAGATTTCATCTCGACACACCGTCCAGAAATGGAGTCATTACAGTATAAATAATTGTAGTGAAATCGTAACGAAATCGTTTATCACACACTTCTCACGTTTTCACCCGTATAAAAACGCGGGACGCAGTTAGTAAAGCAGTACTAAACAAAATCAAAATATATTAATACGTACTGATTTCACTTGGTACTTCCAAACGTGTCCCGGAATATGCCTAAAACATAAAATTTACATTTTATTTTACTTATTTACTAGATATTCACAATTATAGGGTAACATCTAATTTCTTACAGTCTTATATGACTCCAAGTCGGCATCTTGGAATACTTTATTGTTCTTCACGAGCTCGGACCACGACTGCAGCTTCTCGGTCAGGATGTATGGAAACCTGGACAAGAAGTTAAATCAATAAATTCAGACAAAAAAAAATTGATTGTTTATCTCTATCGTTCGTTCCGCACTCTCGCTCGCGGAACGTAACAACGAGTTATGCTTTTCGTGCGTGCAGCCGGTGTTCATTGATTTATAAGACATTATCTCTTGCTGAGCGCCCGCGTGCGCCGCTTCTTCTCATGCCGCCGCTGCTGCACAGTGCCGCTCGCAGCCTGCAGCGTCACTAACTCACCGCTGCACCTCGTGCCGCCGCTGCTGCACAGTGCCGCTCGCAGCCTGCAGCGTCACTAACTCACCGCTGCACCTCGTGCCGCCGCTGCTGCACAGTGCCGCTCGCAGCCTGCAGCGTCACTAACTCACCGCTGCACCTCGTGCCGCCGCTGCTGCACAGTGCCGCTCGCAGCCTGCAGCGTCACTAACTCACCGCTGCACCTCGTGCCGCCGCTGCTGCACAGTGCCGCTCGCAGCCTGCAGCGTCACTAACTCACCGCTGCACCTCGTGCCGCCGCTGCTGCACAGTGCCGCTCGCAGCCTGCAGCGTCACTAACTCACCGCTGCACCTCGTGCCGCCGCTGCTGCACAGTGCCGCTCGCAGCCTGCAGCGTCACTAACTCACCGCTGCACCTCGTGCCGCCGCTGCTGCACAGTGCCGCTCGCAGCCTGCAGCGTCACTAACTCACCGCTGCACCTCGTGCCGCCGCTGCTGCACAGTGCCGCTCGCAGCCTGCAGCGTCACTAACTCACCGCTGCACCTCGTGCCGCCGCTGCTGCACAGTGCCGCTCGCAGCCTGCAGCGTCACTAACTCACCGCTGCACCTCGTGCCGCCGCTGCTGCACAGTGCCGCTCGCAGCCTGCAGCGTCACTAACTCACCGCTGCACCTCGTGCCGCCGCTGCTGCACAGTGCCGCTCGCAGCCTGCAGCGTCACTAACTCACCGCTGCACCTCGTGCCGCCGCTGCTGCACAGTGCCGCTCGCAGCCTGCAGCGTCACTAACTCACCGCTGCACCTCGTGCCGCCGCTGCTGCACAGTGCCGCTCGCAGCCTGCAGCGTCACTAACTCACCGCTGCACCTCGTGCCGCCGCTGCTGCACAGTGCCGCTCGCAGCCTGCAGCGTCACTAACTCACCGCTGCACCTCGTGCCGCCGCTGCTGCACAGTGCCGCTCGCAGCCTGCAGCGTCACTAACTCACCGCTGCACCTCGTGCCGCCGCTGCTGCACAGTGCCGCTCGCAGCCTGCAGCGTCACTAACTCACCGCTGCACCTCGTGCCGCCGCTGCTGCACAGTGCCGCTCGCAGCCTGCAGCGTCACTAACTCACCGCTGCACCTCGTGCCGCCGCTGCTGCACAGTGCCGCTCGCAGCCTGCAGCGTCACTAACTCACCGCTGCACCTCGTGCCGCCGCTGCTGCACAGTGCCGCTCGCAGCCTGCAGCGTCACTAACTCACCGCTGCACCTCGTGCCGCCGCTGCTGCACAGTGCCGCTCGCAGCCTGCAGCGTCACTAACTCACCGCTGCACCTCGTGCCGCCGCTGCTGCACAGTGCCGCTCGCAGCCTGCAGCGTCACTAACTCACCGCTGCACCTCGTGCCGCCGCTGCTGCACAGTGCCGCTCGCAGCCTGCAGCGTCACTAACTCACCGCTGCACCTCGTGCCGCCGCTGCTGCACAGTGCCGCTCGCAGCCTGCAGCGTCACTAACTCACCGCTGCACCTCGTGCCGCCGCTGCTGCACAGTGCCGCTCGCAGCCTGCAGCGTCACTAACTCACCGCTGCACCTCGTGCCGCCGCTGCTGCACAGTGCCGCTCGCAGCCTGCAGCGTCACTAACTCACCGCTGCACCTCGTGCCGCCGCTGCTGCACAGTGCCGCTCGCAGCCTGCAGCGTCACTAACTCACCGCTGCACCTCGTGCCGCCGCTGCTGCACAGTGCCGCTCGCAGCCTGCAGCGTCACTAACTCACCGCTGCACCTCGTGCCGCCGCTGCTGCACAGTGCCGCTCGCAGCCTGCAGCGTCACTAACTCACCGCTGCACCTCGTGCCGCCGCTGCTGCACAGTGCCGCTCGCAGCCTGCAGCGTCACTAACTCACCGCTGCACCTCGTGCCGCCGCTGCTGCACAGTGCCGCTCGCAGCCTGCAGCGTCACTAACTCACCGCTGCACCTCGTGCCGCCGCTGCTGCACAGTGCCGCTCGCAGCCTGCAGCGTCACTAACTCACCGCTGCACCTCGTGCCGCCGCTGCTGCACAGTGCCGCTCGCAGCCTGCAGCGTCACTAACTCACCGCTGCACCTCGTGCCGCCGCTGCTGCACAGTGCCGCTCGCAGCCTGCAGCGTCACTAACTCACCGCTGCACCTCGTGCCGCCGCTGCTGCACAGTGCCGCTCGCAGCCTGCAGCGTCACTAACTCACCGCTGCACCTCGTGCCGCCGCTGCTGCACAGTGCCGCTCGCAGCCTGCAGCGTCACTAACTCACCGCTGCACCTCGTGCCGCCGCTGCTGCACAGTGCCGCTCGCAGCCTGCAGCGTCACTAACTCACCGCTGCACCTCGTGCCGCCGCTGCTGCACAGTGCCGCTCGCAGCCTGCAGCGTCACTAACTCACCGCTGCACCTCGTGCCGCCGCTGCTGCACAGTGCCGCTCGCAGCCTGCAGCGTCACTAACTCACCGCTTGCCGAGCGCCAGTAGTGCGGGACAGAGCTCGGGTGGCAGCTTCCGCGCAGCAAGCAGCGCCCGCGTGCGCTGCTTCATCTCGTACCATCGCTTCTGCAGCATCAATGCGGACGCTATGCGGCCACTGTAGATGGTTTGAAGATAAACATACATTTGACGGCCGGCTGGTCGAGTGGTCAGGCAACTGGACACTCTACGCAGCGGTCGCGGGTTCGAATCCCGCCAGGTGCAGATAATTTGTATGACGAATATAGATGTCTGTACCGGGTCATGGATGTGTATTTATGTATATATCTATTTATATCTTAAATTTATTTCCGTTCCTAGTACCTGTAACACAAGTTCTTACGAACTTAACACGGGGCTAGGTTAACGTGGTGTGATTGTTGGTTAATATTTATATTTATTTATATTTATACACCATCTTAATTGTTGGAGCGGTTTAAGCTTGCGCAAAACATAGTCATTTATAAACTATAAATAAACACCACGTATTTAATGGCCTCCAGTAGGATGAAATCCTGCATTGAAGGTCCAAAAACACACAACGTCCAAGCACAAAATACATAGTATGGTCATAAGTTCTGTCACACAATAAAAACTTTTGAATTTAGAATGCTGGCCACAAAAAAGTTTATTGAATTCGAATTTCGAATTTGTCATGAAAATAAAAATGTGCACTTTTTAGAATTTTCCTCATTTTTAAATATGGAGTGGACACTTAAAGAAGACCGTGTCGCGGTTATTGCGTTGCACCGTTGCGGTTACGCGCCAATTCAGATTTTCGACTTACTGAAAAATTTGAATATAACTAAAAGATTCGTTTATCGTACCATAAAACGATACAATGAAGACTCTAGTGTAGATGACAGGTCAAGAAGTTGTCGCCCTCGCTCTGTTAGGACTCCAGCAGTGATAAAAGCTACGATAGTGATAAAATCCCATACGTAAGCCGAAACTGTTGGCCCTTCAGATGGGGTTAAGCAGGACCACGGTGAAAAGGATGTTAAATGAAGACTTAGGGCTTAGGGCATATCGAAGAAAAACAAGACATCGTTTGGACGCTCCTTTAATGGACCTGAAACTGAAGAGATGCCGCGCTTTGTACGCGGTACGCGGGAAAAAAGCATCGGGAAATTCTTTTTTCGGATGAAAAAAAATTCACAGTGGAAGAGAGCTACAACAAACAAAATAATAAGGTGTACACATACAGCAGTAAAGAAGCGAGCAACTGTATTCAACGTGTCCAACGAGGTCATTTTCAATCCTCGCTCTTGGTTTGGTTGGGAGTCTCTTATTGGGGCTTAACTGAGGTAAATTTTTGTGAGAAAGGCGTAAAAACGAATGCAGTTGTGAATCAAAATACAGTCCTCAAGAACCTTGTGGAACCTGTTTCTCATACCATGTTTAATAACAGGCACTGGGTATTCCAACAAGATTCTGCGCCAGCTCATAGAGCGAAAAGCACACAAGACTGGCTGGCGGCGCGTGAAATCGACTTCATCCAGCACGAAGACTGGCCCTCCTCCAGTCCAGATTTGAGTCCCTTAGATTACAAGATATGGCAACACTTGGAGGAAAAGGCTTGCTCAAAGCCTCATCCTGATTTGGAGTCACTCAAGGCATCCTTGATTAAGGCAGCCGCCGATATTGACATGGACCTCGTTCATGCTGCGATAGACGGCCTGCCGCGCAGATTGAAGGCCTGTATTCAAAATCGCGGGGGTCATTTTGAATAAACTTTATCACCATAAGAATCTATGTTTTATTAAGTTCATTTTGCTATATAAATGGTTACATAAATAATAAACATGTCTAAATTATTTCATATTATACATGTGACAGATCTTATGACCTGACTAGGTATCTTTCAGTATTATATTTTAATTAAAACCTTTTATCAGAAATAACAATAGAAACAAGTGGAAAAAAATATCGATATGAAAAGTGAATTAAATGCACAAACCTGCTTATATAATTATTGTGCACGAGCGCCCATATCTCCTTTGTCTCATACTCTTTTGATCCTTTTTTATCTATTTTCCTCTTATTTACTACATTTTCTTCACTTTGTTCACTTAGAACTGACTTGGTAATATTCTCGGTTTTACTACATGATGGCATATTTTCTGTAGTATTCGAAGATTTTTCGTTGGTCCCAGTTTGGGCGCCAGTTTTTTCAAATTGGAGCCCAATTGGGGGCTTTGACTTATCTAATATTGCTTTATTTTCTTTTATTTTCTCGTGAGCTGCTATCATTAACTTGTACAGCAGTATCAACGGATGTAAGGTTTGAGTTGCCTTGAATGTTTTCTGTTGACAAAAAAAGCATTGACTATGACGATATAAAAAAAAAACTTCCGTAGTCATATTTTCAGAGTTTAAGTGTAAATGTATTTACATGAAGAAAAAATCTTACCTCGCTAATTAGCTTCAGGCGCGTGTCGTACAGTAGACCGCTGTCGACAACCAACCAGTCACTGTGAGATGGCCGTACAGCTAAACCCAGCGCGTCCGCAAAGTCACCCACCTCCACCAGCGCCATCAGTTTGTATATCGATTGAGCGTAGATACGGACCCTGAGGCGGACAGTTATTTTTCTTGTTATATTTTTTTATACAAAAAGCTGGGCAAACGAGCAGACAGCACCATCTGATGTTAAGTGGTTACTGCCACCTATGGACATCTGCAACATTAGAGACGTTGCGGGTGCGTTGCCGACCTTTAGGGGAAAAAATTACTGTAGTCGATAACCCCTAATTTATGGCGCACAGGGAAAACCTCAATATGAAGGTCATTTCACAGTTTGCACGCACACGGAAAAAATGAGCGTGAAGCAACCACACGTGGATGCAAACCAGTCATCCAAGTGGTGTGGTTGATAACGAATTGTGAAGGATGCGATAGTAAAAACGTTAAAAACCGAACAATTATATTAACTGTGCGCATGGACATCTCTTCAATTGCGTCACATAACTATCGACGACGGGGAGGTGTGCCGGCGCCGATCCTTCAGTCGCTTATTGTGTCGCCCTTGGGTCGCGCGTGCGTATGATGCAATTTTAATTTTTTTTTTTTTAATTTTATTTATTGGTTTACCAACAACTGTTACACCAATTCAATACTATAACTAAAAACTAAAGGTAATAAATAAGTGCTCAATTCCTTAAAGGTAAACACCACATGCAATGCTAACAAAACTTATTCATAGATATTATTACTAAAGATAATAAATTTTATAAAATCAAACAAACAAAAGTTAACTAGCTTATACAACAAACTGTAGCGATAATCCTAGTCAACATGTATGGAGGCTCGTAAATGCTTACGAAATACATTAATACTGACTTGAAAAATATCAGTAGACTTTTCAAAACTATTCAGTAATCTACTCAATCTTGGAACGGGAGAACTCGAACCAAACACTGGAGATGAGTGGAGGAACAAGAGGCGCTATTTTAGATCTTGGTAATTTGATACTCTAAAATTAAATTTTTGGGAACAATCAATCAACTGGGGACAATCTATTTTATTATTAAACAATTTATACAAAAAGAAAAGGTCGTTTATAATTCCACGTTTTTCCAGAGAAATATACTTATTTAAAATATTTGAGTTTTGATTCATAAGAATCTTTACTGCGTTTACCGACTAGGTACGCTAAGTGCCACAAATAGCGCTTCTGGATTCTTCTGGATTTTGGATTGGAGACAATCGGTCAGTAAGGTGCGCATCACGTCTTTTGTTCCGCAGTAAACCCTATTGTGACGTGTAATTACATTCGGTTTATATTGAACTATAATTTAAATTAAATATTTAAGATAATAGATTTGTTAATTTGATTACTGAACATTTGGATATACACGGGGCCTGATTTTGAGCGCATTATAAGTTGTGTCGCCCGCGTGTTATTGTGAAGTGTTAAGAACTATTTACATTGTGTAGATTTATATAAACTTTAATTGCTTTGATTTGTTATCATATATGGACTTCTTGACAATTTTGAGTGAATCCTTGTGTAACGGTGTAGAACTTTGCTTGTGAATCGACGCCAAACATCGGCCATCTTGACGGCTTCATAAGACTTGCTTCAGCCCGCTGCTTTAAGTATAATCAGTTAGCATTAGACGTTATGATTGGCCAATTGTAGTTTAGTGTTAACTAGATTTATACCTAAGGCAGTGTCACCGATTTGCAACTGAACTGAAGATACATAGGTAATTTTAATTTGTTTTATAAACAATATTTAATTAGCGCTGTGATATCGAAGTCAAAGAGTTCGTCCCGATTGCGCCTGAGAAACATCGCTTCCACTGCTAACCACGAATGCCAGGTCGGACGTAACAAACGTGTTATTAATTATTCAATAGACGAGCTGTGTCCCGAGGTTTACTAGCTTGGAAAAACATAGTAGTGTACATAATAATATTGTAATCATCCAAATAATAGATTTAGTGTGTTTCAAAGCTTTTTTCAAATGGACGCCTAATAACCAAATCTCATAATTAAATTTTAATACATATAAATTTTCCCATACAAACTTTTCTCCCCATTTTTAACCCACCAAAAGTATGTGACTCCAAAAATGTTGAAACAGGCAATTTTTTCGTTGTTTTCAACAGTCTAAACACCAATTTTCATACATCTAAGTCCAGAATTATTAAAGAGTAACGTATGCGGTATCCGTGGTCCGTCTAAAGGGCGGGTGAGGGCGCACGACGGGTTATTTTAGTGGGTGAGGGCCCTACACTACCCCGTTATCTCCCCGGATGACGGGTTGTGCGGTTACGTACATTTTTTCCCGCCAAAACAATGAGGGTACTCAAAGCATTGAAACTCACAATCATATTTATACAATAAAATAATTTGACTCTATCACCAGCGGTGAAATAGCCTAATTGGTAACGTGCCTACGGAGTGCAGCTTCTTTGCGGTTTCAAGTCTCATGTTCGACATTTTTTTCCCGATGTTTTTTAAAGGACCATGCGTATTTTATATGGATATCTGGGCCATGAGCGAACACAAATAAATAAATAAATAAATAAATAAATATTAACCAACAATCACACCACGTTAACCTAGCCCCGTGCTAAGTTCGTAAGAACTTGTGTTACAGGTACTAGGAACGGAAATAAATTTAAGATATAAATACATATATACATGAATACACATCCATGACCCGGTGCAGACATCTATATTCGTCAAACAGATTATCTGCACCTGGCGGGATTCGAACCCGCGACCGCTGCGTAGAGTGTCCAGTTGCCTGACCACTCGACCAGCCGGCCGTCAAACAAATGAAAAACAAATGAAACTTATGTACATGATTAGGATTTTTCGTGACAAACAAGGTGTACATTCTCGTTGAAAAACATGGAGAAGGGGTTGATGCGATACTAGAATACTATTGCACGTGTAAGAATGGGTCTCGAACAGTAGGCTGCTGTGCCCATATTATGACCCTCGTCTGGTTTTTGGGATATGCAAATTTTCACCAAAACATTTACACTCCATCCACTAAACATGACAATATATTCCCTGTTCTAGAAACAGGTATTTCAATACAATATCTATCAATTTCATTTAGTATCTATTTAGAAAACGTCAAGAAACTTCACATTTTCAAGTAGATTTTATGGTACTATATAATTGTACCATAACTAAATCAAACAGTGGTTTTTTTAGGAAAATGTCTTATAGCGGCATGCATAACTTGATAAGACCTACACTTTACTATAGGTGTCATCTTTGTTCGCTCGTGGCCCAAAGTGCCCATCCTCCTTTATTGCTATATAATCGAAACAGTCCGATAAATACATACAGCGTCTCGTTTTTATTATATATTTAACATTAACTGGTCAAGTGTTGTTTACGAAAAAAAGTGTGTGTACTTATATACGTAAGAAGTTGTAATAGAACGATGCGCCGAATCAATGGGTAGGACACGCCATCTGTAATCAGACCCTGGTAATTCTCTAAAACCAAAGTACTCGTCAAGACGAATGAAACGAGCCGAAACGCGATGGGGTTGCGTTATTTCATTACAGAGTCCATATGACCACCTTCCAGTTCCATCATCAGACCCTGGTTAACATTGAAAGACAAACTACTCGTCAAGACGATTCAATCGAGCCCGAACTCGATGAGGTTGTGTCGTTTCATTACAGAGTTCCTATGACCACCTTCCAGCTCCCTGCTCTATCATCAGGCCTTGGTTACCATTGAAAGACAAACTACTCGTCTAGGCGATTTAATAGAGCCTGAACTCAATGAGGTTGTGTCGTTTCATTGCGAAGTTCATATAGCCACCTTCCAACTCCATCATCAGATCAGACCCTGATAACTATCTAAAAATAAAGTACGCCAAGACGAATCAAACGAGCCGAAACTCGGTGGGATTGCGTCGTTTCATTAACTTACAACCCATATAACCATATATGGTCTAAAAATGTGACGATCGTAGTGTGACGACTTTTGATTTTTACACCTATAACATTTCTCCCATACGTCGATATAAAAGTTTCACTTCAAAAATAAAACTTTCAATTATCAGTGTATATATAATTCGCTTACCATATCCTGTGTAGAATATCGACGTCGACGTCGATATTGTCCGCGTACTCGCGCATCGCTTCCGCGCCGGTGAGCGCGATCCTGGTGTCCCCCCCTCGTCGCCTGTCCCCCCCGCGCCGCCCGTCCCCCCCGCCATCGCTCGCGAGCGCGCGGGCGGCAGCGCGGCGGGCGCTCTGGATTATCTCCAACGTGAAATGACACACCCGCTGCCTTGTGTGGTAGTACTTCATACTGTTCAGCGTTTCTACCTACACGGGTAGAAGTAGTGTGTAGTAAGATACGTATACTTTTTTCTTGTCTAATAATAATCACTACATAATACATATTATAAAACAAAGTCTTTCAACGCGTCTGTTTGTCTGTCTATTCGCGATAATCTCAAAAACACGGATTTTCATGCGATTTTCAGCACTAGATTGAGTGATTCATGGGGAAGGTTTAGGTACATATATATACCACGGCGCAGCCGGGGCGGGCAGTTAGTAGGTGTAATAAATTTGAAGACCATAGCGTAGTACAAATTCAAGTGATGTGTCGCAGGTTAAAATCCAAGTTAGTAGTTCTAAATTACAATGTTCGGCGGTATAGAATAGAGCCACCACCTCCCTTTCGGTGTGTGACTAAGGGATTACGAGGACGTGAATAATGCTTTACCATGGATACAAAATTGGTACAAGACAAACGATTTGGTTTTAAGCCCCAGAAAACCATGTGTTGTGTTTGCTTTACCTAATGTTATACATCCTTTTTATAATCACTACGTATTACAAGTCTCTCGCCGCGTCGCCGTCTCTCTAACAGATTTGCATGCGGTTTTTACCAATAGATAGATCGATTCGTAAGGAAAGTTTAAGTGTATATTTCGTTAAGATTTTGTAAAAATTATTTGAAAATATAATGATCATCATCATCATATCAGCCATTGGATGTCCATTGTTGAACGTAGGCCTCCCCCATCGACCTCCAGAGCGACCGGTTCAAAGCAGCTTCCATCCAACTGCTTCCAGCTACTTTCCTTGTCTGTCCATCTCGCGGACGGCCGTCCGACGCTGCGCTTGCCGGTACGTGGTCTCCACTCGAGAAACTTTCTGCTCCATCGGCCGTCAGTTCTACAATATATGTTTCCTACCCATTGCCACAGGTTGCAAAGCAGGAACATCCCCGTGCCGGCGGGACGTGTCGATCCATGAGGACCTAAAAATGCAAGTGAAGTGACACCCTCTGCCCCCGGGCAATATGGGTTAGCGATTGATAGTGGATGGAAGGAAGGTACTGTGATCGGCCTCAACCACCGTGACAGGCAGTAGCTATCGATCGCTAGCCAATGGCAATTCTGCTCGGTTCCACCGGTAGCTAGTAGATGCCAACTGGTGGACTATCACAGCATATACGCAGGACTATACGCGGGGATGACGGAGTTCTTGGGGGTTGAGCTGATCAGAAGTCGGGCCTAGTTACTCCTGTGACGCAACACGCCCTCTTTGGTCCTGATTTCACGCCCAAACGGTAGCCTCGTGCCTAGCCAGCACGACGGTAATGGCCACGTGGTCCTCGCTTCGGTGAGGTCCATGGCGAGGTTCGGTTGGGCCCCGAAAGGGGTGGCTGTCTGCCATGCTGACGGAGTAAGGATGGGTGGAGGAACTGGGGGATAGGATCGATCCACCAGCCACTAATTTCGAGCTCCCGATGTCGCGCCGGACGCCAACCAGCTGGAACTATATTCCCGACGTATCCCTGGTGTTCAAGTTGAACATCCCCAAAGTTGCAGGCTCCATGGAGGGTGGGGAACGATAAGCCCCAGACTGGGGCTAGTCAGCCGCACCCAGCACCGGGTCGTACTCAGCGCCACCGACCGAGTCAGAGGCAGAGGCGGAAAGAGCGTCTGCGCGCTCAATGAGCAAAACGCAGACCCTCCAGCACACCCTACCAGGCCGGTGGTGTCCGAACCCCCAACCCGGCACCTCACGAGGTACAGGAGGGGTGTCTACGGCGGGTCAAAAAGCCCGACCTACCTACAGGAAGGACTCAAACATCAGAGGCCCTCCATGCGACAAAGTTTGCAAAGAAGCCAAGCCTGCTGGGTCGTCCAAACGGGCTCGTCTGGACGAGACCGTGTCACCAAGGGGCGAACACAAAAGGCCGAAAGTTCTAAACAGACCACAGCCAACTTCCTATGCAGACGCCACGAAAACAGACCCTTTGGTCGCTGTAACATCAGCCACAACAGGTCATATTTGCGCAGCGTCGGTACAGCTAATCGATCTTCCCATCTTTTCGGACTCCAGATAAAATCAATATATTCCATTGTAATCTATTCATTTCGTCTTTCAACTCAAGTCTTTACATCAGACCTCAAAGTGTGAATGTTGTGCGTGACGTTTAATTATTTAAAAGAGTAGTGAGAGTTTTTTTCCTCCGGTTTTTTTTCCTCTCGGCCAACACTAGGGACATTAGATTAAGTTATTTATTGTAACATTTAATAAAGCCGATGATATAATAGTAATGTTATGTCTATAGAGGCATTAACTTGTAATAATTTGACGTATTTGTTTTAAATGAAATTTTTTTGACATTCGTTAAGTGTGTAAAATCGCCTTATGATGAAATAAATATTTTCATTTCATTTCATTTCATTTCATTTAACCAGGGCCAAGTGTTGTAGAGTGGAGATTCTTCGTTGGCAGGACGTTGCCGTATCCTGGTTTTTTCTGTTCATTTAATTAGGGTTGCCAACTCTCGCCACATTTGACAGGCGGGTTGGCGAGCGCAGTGCGTTGTGCAAGGATATGGTGATACTGCTACTTATGTTAGTACTCTTTCACGACACCACTGCAAGAAATAGGTCATGACTATTCTTCTCTGCCAGTCACCATACGGCTCTTCAATAGTAATAACAATTTAAATAATTTAATGCCCAATGGATTGTATCCGCTAAACTACCAACACACACATGGATGTTAGTTAACCAAAAATTTCTCAGTTCAAATCTAGATTATTTCTATTACACATATTCCAATCCCACCAGTGGGATAACGAAGTTACATTTTAATATAAAAGTTAAATATAATAAACTCACCATACAAGATCTCTGAAGCAAATTCAAACGTTTGTCAATTAGCTTCATCCATTGTGGAGCATGGTCTATTGCGTCCTTTGCAGCACCACCGTTTATTATAGACTGACGGATGTAGAGACGTATCTGTAACATTAACATGAATATTCTTTATCAATTCTAATTTAAAACTAGCTGTGAGTTACTAACAACATTGTCTGAATTACATTTAATTTTCTAAGCACCTTTTCAAACATAGAGTAATTCTCATAAGAAAAGACTGATGGACAAGGGGGAACGGTAGATTTATTTCAGATGTAAATAAAACATTACAAAGAGGCATTTCAATTTTTGATATTTTTATAGTTAACAGATTCGAGAGTGATTGGATATAATGCTGGCTATCGTGATACCATTCATATGATGTGTTTGAATATTTATCTCATTTTCGGTCGTGAATAAATCTATGTTAGGGAACCTGCACATAATATAATTTCATTTACATGCATATGCCACTGTGGAACATTGTGACATAAGATTCATTCTTTAGTTGACTTTCTGAAGAGAAAAGAATTCAATCAATCAAATAAAGAAACAAAAAAACATTTTAAGATTTGAGTAAAACGCAATAATATATATTACATTACCTTTTTACTGACATATTTCTTCATTTTTTGAATTTCCATTTTGACAGTCGCAATATTGGCCAATTTAAATTCTTTTGCTAACTCGTTGTATGCATTGTTAATTTCATCCTGAAAATATTGAAGGGGAAAGATTAATGTGCGAAATCAGGTCATTTTATTTATTTGATAATTTATTCAAATAAGTGCACATAATTGCAGAATATTGGGTTAAAAGTGAATACAATGTAGGGTAATATCAAAAAAATATCTCTCTCTCAAAAATCTGCCAAAGGGAAGTAGAACATTGCTTAAAATGCAGGTGTAACCCACTATAACACATAATTTACTATGTACAAGAAGAGGCTTAAGACCAATGGTGATATTCAAGTTCGGTTTTTTCACTTCAGTAAGTAAAACAAATTATTTTCCATAGTTGTCGTTTCCATTCCAGCTTCGAATATGGGTGTATTATTTATATATGTATATTGTATATAAACATTTCAAAAATATGTATATCAGTTGGGTGTTACCTCAAACACATGCATTAAATTGACTAGCTTAAAAACAGATGACCGATGATGACAGATGATGTATGTTAAACATATGTATATATATATATATACATGTTTACATATTATGTACATATAGTGTATGTCTGAAAAACTCACTTTTTTCAGTATTCTCTTATTATCACTTTGAATGTTCACCTTACAACAAAGCTTAATACTCTTTTGAGGCTAATTGTATACATTTTACTACAAGTTATATCTAGAATTTAAATGTCACTATATGTATTAAGTTTTTGATAGTCTCCCATAGTAATGTCTGCATTCCGAGACAATAGTTTTATATAGAACTAACATGAAAGACTTTTAAAATGACAATTGAAAAGTTCCTTTAAAAGTCTATTTGAATCTTTTATACATTGATTTGGATTTAATGAATACACATTACATCTAATTTATCAGTAATAAAAATATAAATAAATAATGGTCTTTTATTTAAAAAAAATACATATATGCAATTTTCATGTAAATTTTATGTTCTACTTATTTAATAAGTACATTGATATATGACAAATGGGAAGAACTTAATATCATCGAATTATTAATTATTATTAAAAAAATATCAAACCTGCACTTTCTTAGATTTAGGCCCAGTGTGTGAAAGCACTTCATATTTACAAAATTCCGTGGCAATTTTTTTGTAATATTCATTTAGGACACCGTTGTTTACATCCATGATGCAGATTACAATAATTATCTTCAATTGAAAAATATTTAGCTTTCCAGCAACTTTTATAATGATAATATGTCAAAAATATTTATATTTTCACTTTACAGAGGAAGTTATAGCATATTTCAGTTGTACACATAAGTTCTGTTGGTAAATTTTAAATTATTTAATTATCGTTAAAAAATTGAACAAAAACCTATTCAAATTTAAAGAAAGGACTATATTTTCTTTTAAATTTTATGTTAAAAGGCCATAATGTATTTAGTTTGGCGCGAAAAATAATAATATTTACTCATTTTTGGTAATAAAAATGTGCATTAATTATCCGACTTTGTATTGCAATTTGCACTACAGAGTAGAAACTTGTAAAACGCACATGACAAGTATTTGACAACTTGATCACAGACTACTACATCGGCAGGTTAGAGTCCCGGTCTAATACACGAGTCATGCAACGACAGTTGTGGGGGGGACGTCGGATTTCAATTTACTGTCGCCAGAGGTATACGGGATACACGGGTGTTATGTCCAACAAGGTCAAATCATGTTTAGAACAATTTTAAATCCAGACCAAACAGTTAAATAACAAAACAAAAATGACAACAGAATCGCAAAACAATTATTAAATAACACAATACTTGGGAGAAAAAAATATACGCCATATGATTAATAATGAGAAATGAGATTGAGTCGCTTACAGTCACTTGTCACTCAATTGGCGTATGCAGCACGGTCGTTCGTTGCAAAACCTGTATTTAAGACCGTGGTTACTGTCTAGCGGTGTAAATAGGCCTTCTCATCACACTTTTGGGCTCCGTATAGTTAGCAGGTAAAATGATCATTTCTCGATTATAACTACAGAAATCACTAGGGCACAGATCAGGCAACTTTAGGTAATCACTTTTTCACTTTAGGAAACAATAATTCGTTTATAATTAATGAAAAAACATTGACCGTATAGTTAGCAGACATAGGTTAATGTTTAAAGTTCTGGCTGTTGCATTCGTTAGGGCATAGTTTGGGCAAGGTTAGGCGATTGTTTTAGATTTTATGAAGCAATAATTAGTAACAATCGGAGGTATTGTTATGGTATCCACTTGTCATTTACTCTATGGTCTTTGGTTTATCAAGTAAAATGGTCATTTCTTGATTATAATTACAGAAATCACTAGGGCACAGATCAGGCAACTTTAGGTAATCATTTTTTCACTTTAGGCAACAATAATTGATTTATAATTAATGAAAAAATTATTGAACGTATAGTTAGCAGAAATAAGTTAATGTTTAAAAATCTGACTGTTGCATTCGTTAGGGCATAGTTTAGGCAAGATTAGGCAACAATATAATAGGAATTATAAATCATGCCCCTAGCAGAAAATAACGTTTATAATAGATCCGCTGTAATCACTAGGGACTTTCCGACACCCCCCCCCCCCCGTTCCAGCCTGCACACTTTTTGAAAATCTTATAAACGCAAAAAAATTGCCCTTTTGTCGATTCAATTTGCCCTTCAGTTAAATCTGAAAAATAAGAGATAGGATAGATACAAATTAATGAAAAACTTCCAGTTTTGTTCCTATTCACCCCGCGATTTGTGAAAGTTTTATTATTTTGTATTATTTATTAATAATTTGTTAATAAAAAAAATACCCAGCTATAGACATTGACCTTCCCTTCAATTCTACCAACGATTTTAAATTTTGCCTTTTATAGTCTTCTCAGGAAAAATAAATAAATAATTTAAATGTCATTCCAAATTTAAATAATCGTATCTCTTTAACCAAAACGTTTCTAAAATTCTAATAAACGCTAAAATTGTCTTAATGTCGATTCTATTTGCTCTTCATTTAAACCTGAAAAATAAGAGATGAAACAGAGACAAAAGAGTGTAACTGCCAGTTTTATTCCTATTCACCCCGCGATTCGTGAAAGTTTATTATTTTGTATTATTTATTATTATTTTGTTGATAAAAAAATACCCAGCTATTTATTAATTTGTTAATAAAAAAAATACCCAGTTATAGACATTGATCTGATTTTAATCCTACCTACGATTTTGATTTTGCCCTCTTTTAGTTTTCTCACGAAAAATAAATAAATAATTTAAATGTCTTTGCAACTTTAAATCTCCTTAACCAAAAAGTTTCTGGAAATCTAATAAACACTAAAAAATTGCCTTCACTTCGATTCAATTTGCCCTTCAGTTAAACCTGAAAAATAAGAGATAAGATATATATGCAAATTAATGAAAAACTTCCAGTTTTGTTCCTATTCACCCCGTGATTTGTGAAAGTTTCATTATTTTGTATTATTTATTAATAATTTGTTAATAAAAAAAAATACGCAGCTAGAGAAATTGACCTCCCCTTCAATTCTACCTACGATTTGGAATTTTGCTTTTTCTAGTTTTCTCAGGAAAAATAAATAAATAATTTAAATGTCATTCCAAAAAATAATCGTATCTCTTTAACCAAAATGTTTCTGAAAATCTTATAAACGCAAAAAAAAATTGGATTTACGTCGTTTCTGATTGCCTGGTTAGACTATTCGAAGTGTTAGTTTTTGTTAAGATTAACGAAAAGCTCAGATTTGCTCGGCTATGTCGCCTCGAGGCTCGAACATCCGGCTCAAAACGATTAATAAATAAAGTATTTCATTTTTACTTTAATTTTTTTATTTTTTATTTTATTTTAGATTTATTTAAAAATTATTTATTGAAGTTATACTTCTTTAGGCGCGTTATGGAAAAATCATGAGTGAAATTTTACGATGCGCGCGCATCTGTGACACAAAAATTAACAGTATGAAGTTGCCGAACAGTATGAAGTTGCCGGCTAAACCACTCATTGAGCCTCATATTACCAAAAAAAGATAAATAGAACCTCTATTAGTCGCGTATGTTGGCACGCTCGTCGTCTTTGATCACTATTTTCATATTTATTTATAATATTCATCCAGATGTTTTTAGTTTGTACATTCACAACACGTGTCTTAGTTTCATTTAAGTGTGAATTATATATGTGCTAATAAATTATATTCAGTAGTGATTTAAATTGAATATTGTATTTGCGGAGATATTCGGGTGTCTACGTTATATTTTATAATATTTATCTATAAATAAAAATACGAGTTCACGTTGACGTTCAATATATTTTCTTTTCTGTTTTTATTCGTTACTATGACAATTTATTTTAGGCCTAGGACATTCAATCATAAATAGGTATTATATATGTAAGTAGGTACGCTACAGTAGGTATTATTTATTATTATTTACTTTTCGTAAATAAATATTAGTGAAAAAAAATGTGCTTATATACTTTTTCAAGTGCTTCAATATAATTGAGGTTAACTATTGGTATGTATTATTTAATGATATGAATTAAAATATTTTTATTTAGTATAATTAATACTAAATATTATGAAATTATTAACGTTCAATATTTATTACTGGTTATTTAATATTTACAAAATAAAGAAATAAATTTAATAAATCATTTGTGATACAAATTAAAATTCAACATCAAATTAAAATATTAAAATTAAATTAATTTTTAAAATTTATTATTAAATTGAATAAATAATAAATACTTTAAAAAATAAATGTACAAATTTAATGAAAACTTTTTGATAAAAATGAAAAATAAATATTAGATAAAGAAAATAATAAAATTATTTAAAAAATGAATAAACTTAAATTATTTTTTTTAATTTATTATTAAATTTATTTATTTACTTTAATTTAATGATGCCAAAGAAGTATAACTTCTTACGCGCGTACATAAGTACACGCACCTCTTTTTTTTACGTTTTTACTCTGGCCAAAGAGTATATAAAAACTGTTTCGGAGTAGGGATGGCGATCTGAGATCGATTAATCGAAGAATCGATTTTTCGAGCAAAAAAGATCGATTTTTGGATCGATATTTAGTATTGAATCGATCCAGTGAATCGATACTTTACCTTCGATAATCGACGAATTATCTTACGAAAAGTTATACAAAAAGATAATAAAAATTTCAGTTAGTTGAACATACACATGTATGTATACAACAGACGAGCTTAATGCTGAAAGCATTTTTTCCAATTAAAAACAGCATCAATTTCTAATTAATTTTTCTAAGTACTAGTTGGCATAATCATTTTACATAAAATAAGGATATTATTCTTAATAGATTAAAAAGATCGATTTTTAAGAAATCGATCTTTTGGACTTCGATTTTTTAAAGAATCGATTCATCGTGTTGCGATTCGAATCGATTTAAAAATCGATCTTTTTTGAAAAGAATCGCCATCCCTATTTCGGAGTGTCTCCGACTCGCAGTACCAATCCCACGCATGCGGAACATTCGTCGAACAATACTCCCTCGTACTAAGTACATACTAGTAACTGGCATAGGCGAACTGCACGAAGCACCAACCACCGCGAGGGTTTGTCATAGTTTTTCTCATTATTTCGCTTATCACAGCGAGGATTTCCACAAAAACTGGCACGCCGATCGATATTTTCAGGGCAAAGAACGACAAAGATTTGCTACGATCTTTAAAAACGATGAAATAAAATCAAGTTTATTGAAATTATGGAGAATCAAGTAACAGAAACAAAATTAACACATATTCGGTCGAAGTTCAGGGGAAGCGCTTTCGGGGATTCGGCTCTTCGCAACTTCCTGTGTCACGAAGCTCAACCGGCCAAGAAAGGAAAGATCCGTTCCGCAAGGATCCGACTCGACTCCTTGTCTCAGTTTTTCAGCCCTCGTCGAATATTGAATCCTGAAAGCGAGAGAATTAAATATTCAATTTTGTTTATATTGTTGCTAATTATTGCTTCATTAAATCTAAAACAATTGCCTAATCTTGCCTAAACTATGCCCTAACGAATGCAACAGTCAGATTTTTAAACATTAACTTATTTCTGCTAACTATACGTTCAATAATTTTTTCATTAATTATAAATCAATTATTGTTGCCTAAAGTGAAAAAATGATTACCTAAAGTTGCCTGATCTGTGCCCTAGTGATTTCTGTAATTATAATCAAGAAATGACCATTTTACTTGATAAACCAAAGACCATAGAGTAAATGACAAGTGGATACCATAACAATACCTCCGATTGTTACTAATTATTGCTTCATAAAATCTAAAACAATCGCCTAACCTTGCCCAAACTATGCCCTAACGAATGCAACAGCCAGAACTTTAAACATTAACCTATGTCTGCTAACTATACGGTCAATGTTTTTTCATTAATTATAAACGAATTATTGTTTCCTAAAGTGAAAAAGTGATTACCTAAAGTTGCCTGATCTGTGCCCTAGTGATTTCTGTAGTTATAATCGAGAAATGATCATTTTACCTGCTAACTATACGGAGCTACACTTTTGACGTGATAACGTCTAGTAAATCGATGAAAGCCGGCGGCACTTCACGAAAAAGCATGACACATTGTCTCGATCCGTGAGCGAGAGCGCGGAACAAGCGCTAGAGAGGCACGATTGGCCTAAGCGTTCGGCTTGTGACGCATCTACTCGATGCCTCCGAGTAGAAGTGACAGCGGCAGCAGGCAACACGCAACCTACACGTGAAGTGTTTTAAAGAAGCTTTTACTAATAAAATATCACTTTATTTATTTATAATTCTTATTGTACACCACTTTTGAAACAAAAATTACAGAGATATATGCTTAAATATTATTGCACAATAAGGCGGTCTTATTGCTAATAAGCAATCTCTTCCAGACAACCTTACGTTGTGAGGAATTGAAACATAGCCGGAGTAAAATGGAGGGTGGTGCATAAATATACCAAATAACACAAAATAAATATAATTAAATAAAAATAAGAATATACGATATAATAAGAATATATACTGTAATTCAGTTTTACTTTGAACTAAAATATAGTTACTAATAAACAATAAAATACTTGAGCGATCAGACAAAAAAAAAAATTGGCAGAGCGATCGAACAAAAAAAAATTGTACATTGACCTTTTACTACGGTCAAATTCTTCCTGCTTCGCGATCTGACTATAGTTAAATACTTACTTTTACTTTATCAATACCAGTAAAATTAAAAATTAATACTTTCAAGCACCAAGATTAGTTACGTCAGTATAAAATCGAGCGGACAGCGGTTTCAATGTGTGCGTGTACGCGTTATGTTATTGTGTTGCGATTTAGATACCTAAACTTAAGCGAGTTCAAAATGTGATAGCGTCCTTAATAATAATTTAAAAAACAATTACGTTACCTAAAAGCTTGTAAGTAAAAATTACAGATGGTGCGCCACTAACTCGGCGCATCGTTTTATTATAAGTACCTATAATTTCTTACGTGCGTACATAAGTACACACACACTTTTTTTATCAATGTTTTCTTATGACGTTATCACGTAAA
The DNA here is from genome assembly GCA_036937285.1 of Euphydryas editha. Taxonomy (NCBI): domain Eukaryota; kingdom Metazoa; phylum Arthropoda; class Insecta; order Lepidoptera; family Nymphalidae; genus Euphydryas; species Euphydryas editha. The sequence goes on along the minus strand of JAUPFZ010000031.1, from coordinate 10,518,629 downwards.
ATTATCCTCTGTAAACCGACTTTACAGACAAACATTTTTTTTTGTGTGCATGCGTTAATGTCAGCCAACTTTTTCGTACTGTTTTTTGTAAAAAAGCATTTTAAAATATCCGCTTGAGTGTCCGGGCAATGACTTTTAGTTTACCAACTGTACAAAACTGCCCAAGGCCTCTTACGTTTTATTACGTAATTTCTCACCGGTGATAATGTACCTAAATCTTTAAACGAGCAATTCTTGTATATATATAATCTGAATCTCGGAAACGGCTCCAACGATTTTCATGAAATTCAGTATGCAGGGGGTTTCGGGGGCGATAAATCGATCTAGCTAGGAGTTATTTTTAGAAAATGTCGTTTTATCCCTTTTTTCAGGCAATTAAAAAATATCGTTAAAATACGAAGGTAAATTTCGCTGTCATTGATAAGTTTATAATAGCTCCGATGTGAACCGGGCGGATTCGAAATAAGAAAACCTCAGGTTCGAATCCAGTCTCCAGGACTAATTTTTTTTTTAAAGTTCGTTCTTTTGTGAGAAAAACTATTATTGGGAGCCCTTTACTAACTGGATGACCGAGCTTTGCTCGGTATTTTATTTTTTTATTTTTTGTTATTCGTGTTTTTTGGAAACTATATTTATATACGAATTACGAACTGATGATATATGAATAATATTTTTCGATCTTACCGAAATAATAATAAAAAAATATGAACTGGTTATTTAAATAAAAATCGCCACCATCTGTAAATTTATAATAGCTCAGGTGGGAAATCGGGCGGTCTCGAAAACGGAAGATTTTTCCTTTTTTTTTCAAGTTCTTTTTTTGGTGAGAAAAAATATTATTAGGATCTCTTTTTATTTTTTTATTTATGTAACCAGTGACTATTGTTTTATTATTATATCGGTAAGATTGAAAATATTATTCATATATTATCACTATGTAATTTGTGTCTAAATATAGTTTAACCGAGCAAAGCTCGGTCATCCAGGTACTGTACCTAATATACGTTAATCAACCTGTAGTTGACAGGTGAATTTCGCGTACTAATGCCCGTGTCGAAAAATCGAGATCAGACCGAGAACGAACCGAGACCAGCACTGTAGTGTGGATCCGGCCTAATGGCGCTGACACAATCCGCCATTTTGCTTATTTATTTTGTTTATTTTGAAATTACTTTATAAGTTTTGTGCAATTAATTTAAAAAATATAAAATATTTTCCATTTCTCCTTTATCATTCATTACATTATTTAGTATGTTATTTATAATAGGTTTTATTATGAATACTTTAGAAATATAATTATATTTAAATTAGTTAGATTTCCTGGTTAAAGGTAATTTAGCGTCTATAGCTATTTAGCAGTTGATAGCGCTTAATACCCCTTAGGCTCGCCGTTTCGGTTACAAGCGCTTCCTAGCGCTTTTTCTGGTAAACACAGGGAATAAAACAAAACAATAGTCAATAAATAATATAAGTTTATTGAGCTAGTTGTACAGAGTATGGCACCACGGCGTGGTCGTTTCTTTTATACAAATTACAAACTTTTTAATTACAAAATTCGAATACTTAAATGATAATTACAAAATAATAAACTACAGAATTCCGAATGTACAGTCTCTTGGTGGTGGGAACGAAATCTGTTCATATTATACACTTTACACTTTACTGACAAATTAATTTGTGGCATGTGTCTTTGAAAAGTAATTCTAAAGATAGAATAGATGGCACTATTTATGGGTTCTATCAAGATTTTTTCCATTATAAATAAAATATACCAGCATATACACAACAGGTGTAGGTCGTGAGTAACAATTGGTTACTTTTGTGTTAAGATAATATTATTCAGATAGCCATAATTTTTTTTAAACTTACTACGGAAAAAATCTTCAAATAATATTTTATTAACTAGTCAGTAAAACGTAGATAATATTTTTTCCAAATATTTAAAAACAATACAAAAAATCAGTCTAAAATTTCCTTAACAACTAATAATACACTAGTCTGGATAACCGCCTTTTAATTAGCTTTTATGAATGGTAAAAATATAAAAAAGATATTTACGCAAAACCTTGTACTATAAAGACAATTTAAAATTGAGATTTTTTTATTTACTGTCTAAAAGTACTGTAAGTGATCGTACAAGTGTGTCCGATCCAATGAGATCTTTATCGAAACGATAAGCAATATTAGCACGTAAACCTAGGCCTTATATTAAGGGCGGCCTCACACATCCGGAATGTCTCTCTGAATTCATAATCTTAAATTCCGTCACCTCGCCCCACACATATCTTAAAAATTTAGATTGATATTGCGTTTAAAATTTAATTTACTTACTACTTGGCTATTGTTTTTAGAAAATTCTTAAAAATGCTAATAATATACAAATAAATAACAATAATTAATAAATAATATGCTGTAATATTTTTTAATACTCTTTATATATTTATAATTTACAATTATTTGACATGTCAAATAATTTCATTTTCTTCTGCAGATTTATGAGAATATAAATGCTTAAAAAAATCCGAAAATAATAGTTTTGTCGACCTCATCCTCTTTATTTCACTCAGAAAAAAATACGTAGATCTACGAATATTTCGTTACTATTTCTACGCAATTTTCTGATCTGGCCTACGCCTTTTTTTAAACCGAGTTGGCAACACTGAAATAATTCATATTCTGATTTTCAGTATGTGTGTGCCCAGTCTATTGAAATATGGGAATACGTGGATTATGAATTAATAATCTATAGTATAATAATAATAATAAATATTTAGAACCGGAATTCGGAACGCTCGTCAGTATCATTCTTAGAGATCGATTTGAGAAATTCATAATCTGAAAAAAATCAGAATGTGTGTCGAGAATACTGATATTGTATGGAATTCCGGGCTTTCCGAATTCATAATATGGAGTCAGATTATGAATTCAGAGAGACATACCGGATTTGTGAGGCCGACCTTCGACTGTGATTCGAAAGTATAAATGATCAGAATCAACAAAACCTTACGCCATCTAAAGACAACGAAAATAGTGGTTATGTGACACTAGTACAAACTGATGTCTTTTCAATAAATTATGTCATTAGCACTAGCTATGCGTGATTTCGAAATACACCACAAATACATATACATCAACAACTTTAAAATGGCGTTTGACGTTTTTGACAACTCACGTCAATGTATTTCGCGCCATTTTTACAGTTTTACACAACATGGTGGAGGCGGCGTTCCAAACGAATTATCTACAAAATGTGTAAATCAGTCAATAAAATACATTAGAAATGAAGACTAAATGAATACAGCTGCTTGGAATAATAAAACGCGGGAAATATGAATTGTGGTTTCAAAGCAATTTCAACTTTATATATATATAATAATAAAGATCAAATTTTTGTCGCCCAATTGTATATTTGTGTGTCAAAATATAACCTAGTATACTAGTCGGCGCTAATGTTGAATTAGCTTCTTAAATTCTTCTTAGCTTTAGTTCTTGCTAGCATTGGACAGAAAACTTAATTACAATTTGACTATACATAATAGCATGAGCGGAAAATTTCTAAGCAATATTACAACAAAATTAAATGATGACCTTTATTATTAAAGAATTAAAATTCAAAATTGCATACATCATTAATAGTTATAAGAAATACATATACAATAAATATGTATAATAGACCAAAATTATTATATATAAACATTTTTTGAATTCGTTAATTGATAAAGTGAATATTACGCTGGAACTTATTCTTTTGAAAATTTTTCATAAATGAAAATGTTATTATTATTCAGTTTTCAGTTCTGTCGTACTTTATAATTATTTAAAAACTATTTTTTATCAAATTGGTGCGCAATTCCAGTGTCGATGGCGAGCTGCCGTTACTATCTAACAACTTACAATACAATAATTATAGAAAAATATTAAACGAGGACTATTTACATGGGATAATGTTAATTTAAAACGAAAATCATCTTTAACTCATACAATAGACACTTTTTGCTCAACTGAATTGTGGATTTTGGGGATTATTTCATTTCATTACCTTTGTTGAGATTTAGTTCTAGAGAGGGAGATTCGAACCTATTCCTATGGTCTGTTTCCAATTTGATTTATTAGAGATACAGTTATAAGAAAATTCGTATTGAGTTTATGACAAACAGATTATAGGATCTGGTAGTGAGCCGATTAGATTAGAATCATGAAAGACATTAAAGAATGGGAAATTCTTTTGGGGCTATCCATTAATAACGTGAGCTGTTTTTTATTAAATTTAGGCTCCTCCCTCAACTTAGGTGAGATTTAGTAAGATTGGTTGGACACGCCTCCTCGTTACGTAAGATTTACGCTAAAGTAGTTAAAGGACTAAATTTATTTTTTCTGTAAAATAATTTATATTTTTACCTGCCTCCGTTCAAATAAGATTTTATTCGTTCTCAAGCGTAATCAATGGTTTCCCCCTTAGGACTTCTTTGTCTTTCAAAAGTACGGTATTATTTTAATTATCTATAATAATTATATTTCTAGTTGTTGTCTGTGACTTTGTTCGTGTGGAAGTCTTTACCACGGTGTTCTTAAATTTTCCGGTATTAAAACTAACCGTGTGATATTCCAGACTATAAACTACTTGTGTGTTAAAACATCATTTAGTTCCGTTCAGCCGTTCTGTCATCAAATCTCTCTTTCTCTCTCTCTCGCATTTATAACAGTAGTAAGACGGTTGATATTTTTAAAGCACCTTTCGTATGAGCAAAGATCGATCGTTAAAGCCGGGAAAAAATTGATTCGATATTCTTCGAAAATATTAACAATATCAAAAAATCGTGTTCGTTATTAAATCTTAGAACTAATGCGTTACAAAATATGTACACAAATTGAAAAACGTGCAAACGACAAATACTTATAATATTTCGTCTCTTTCTCTCACTCATTGTTGGACAAGGACAATCGAGTGCTAAAATTACTAGCGTAGCGTACTTTTCGTGATAGATTTCAAGAGCTAAGTTTTATCAAACGACTCTATGTAGCGATAAAAAAAGTTTTAGAAAGATGCCTTTTATTTTATTTTTCCAGTTTAATGTTATTTTCTTAATGTTAATCTTTTAACACATTTTTTCTGTTTGAAATTTTTTTTTATAAAAACAATTTTTCCAAAAAAAAGAAGTAAAAAAAAACTTTTATATTACTCGAAAAACATTCATTCAGACATCTTTTTAGTTTTATTTTTAACACGATTCCATTGAACCGATCTATGTTTCCGTGTGTGTTATATAGTCGTAGCAATCGTATTTTACATACACTATAAGTATAAAAATTTATACAAATCGCTTAATTAACGGGCTAATGGATACACCCCTGATTTTGGAAACATTTTTCATATTGCTATAAACAATTTTATAATATCAATATACATAAGAATGCTGAGGGTAATCTTAAAAGATGGTCTAAATATAATTCCGTAGTAGTTTTTTTTTAGAAAAAAAAAAAAACTTCCATTATAGTCCGTCATTATAGTAGTTCCATCATTATGACATTTCGCATTAGATTTATTTGTATTTGACCATAATTTTAAAATAACCCTTGTGAAATGTCTTATTTCTATAATAAAATATTAAAATCTGACCACCCAATCTTAATTCCATCAAAGCCACCGGTGGGAGGGATGCGCTGTGCCGCGATCCCGGCTGCATGGGTACCACCATCTTGCTTATTTCTTCCGTGAAACAGCTTTGCTGTGTTTCGGAAAGAAGGGCAAGACAGGCAGTGTAATTACTGGCACCGAGACTTAACATCATATGTCTTAGGATAGGCAACACATAAATGAGTTGGTTGGGCTAGTTCCAGGTAAACTAGTTTATGTATATGGGCGACGTCGACCACTTACCATCAGGTGGCACGTCTGCCAGTTTGCCTATCCAACTAACATAAAAAAAAAAAAAAAAAAGCCAGATGTGTATAGGACAGATAAATAGATAGTTGTCTTTTACACTCATTTGATATAAAACGAGATAGCAATATGAAAAATGTTGCTTTTTAAATGACCTACGGGACTAGCTTTACACGAAATAATATACATACAAACTTATATTACAATTATTATTATCAAATAAATAGAAGAAAATAAAAAAACTTCAGTTAGGCGAATTTTGACGTAAGATTGACGGCCATTAAAATATTATATAGTTTATACAAATTATAGCGATTAATATTTTTGTTTCTTTCCTTATTCTGATAGATTATTCTTACAGAAACATTAATAGGAATCAATAAATTTATCGAGCGTCGAACACATTTCGATACTAGATCAAAATATTTTAATTAAAGGACTAAAACGGATTTTATCGCGTTTATTGAAAACTTTATAGTTTAACGATATTTTTTTTTCCATATATAAATATGTCCGAATAAATATTCGGACACCCAGCACCTCAGTCCCCCGAGAACATGGACGCTGTAAAGGGTCCGAAACATCGGGAAATAAAATAAAAAAATCGTTAAGCTGTAAAGTTTTCAATAAACGCGATAAAATCCGTTTTAGTCTTTTAATTAAAATTAGTAAAATTCGCGTTAATATAAGAAAACAGTAGACCAAAATATTTCTAACAATACGCGCAGTCTTCTGTAAGAAATTTTCTAACAGAAATATCTGATCTAGGTCAAATATCTGAAGCTGGCACGTTTACTCACGAAAGCCATTTGATTAGACAGAATTAAAAAAAAATAGATTAAATTAAGAAAAGATTGGTGAACCGTAAACCGACAGATGAATTTCAAGAAATATTTAAATATATTTCATAATAATTGTCGAAAAGAAACTCTATCTGTCTCTGTCACGCTCGTGAGATCCACCGTGTGCGAGAGAGACAACGATATTTCGACGCGTGTGCAGTGACGTCACGCCGCAAGTGTACAGATAGCACACAAGTGTAATATATGCGAATATGTGGTGCGTGCCAGCTTTAGTTTATTTATTTGTAACCAAATCCTCAAACGCCATTAAATATCATGCTATCTCTATCACTGATAGTGTATTTGAGCGTGACAGCGTTTGAGAATTTCAGTCAGTTATATCTATTTTGAAATGTCTGTAGCAGAAAAAAATTTAAGCCTTCAATGTTTTTCTGTTGAAGTCACATTAACATTCAAGAATTTTTATATTAAATTGTAATTATATTGTAAATTTATATTCCAAAATTTTTATAAAAGTAAACTATAAAAATCTAGTTTTGTAATAATTTAAATAATTTATAATTAATTTGTTTATAAATAGGCCAAATTTTTTTATTACGAATAGCTAAAAAAATTATATAAAAATTAAAATCTAATTATAAATAGGACTTTCTACAAGATAGAATATTAGGCGAAACTAAGTCTTAATTACTATAAATTCTTGAATTTTTATATTATATAAAAGAGTTTGTTAAAGTTTATTAAAAAAAAATTATAAAAGAGGCCGTATTACGATTATAAAAAAATTGATTTGCCAATTTTTAGAACGATTATTATTATTTTTTTTAGTAATTATTGGTGTTTTTTATAATATAATTAAGTGTTAATATTGAAAATTATTAAAGAAGATTTTATGTCGAAAATTATCACAATAAAGTTTTTAATTAATTCGTTTTATAACGTTCAAAATTTTCTAACACGTTACGATGAAAAAGACGTAAAATTACAAAAATTGATTAATTAAATCATCAATACTTTACATTTGAAACATCCCGAAAAAGTCTCATTAAAACGCACATCAAACTGACCGAACATCCGTGTGCGTTGTCGAATCCTAATATTGTGACGTCAGTTGTCGGCAAATGTCGGCCAGACTTATGTAGACACGTATTAACCAAATAATTGTCACATGTCTGCCAGCACTACACATATGTTGGCCAGCCTTTAGGTTACGTATCGTTCAGTTCGTTTCGTTAGTGTGTGTTACATATTTGCCAGTATCAAATATGTGTCGTTATCGTCGGTGTCGATTACATGTCGGCCAGTGTCGGTCACTTTTCGGTCAGCGTCGGTCATTTGTCGGCTAATGTCGGTCACACGTTGATCACTTGTTGACTAGTGTCGGTCGCGTGTCGGGCACTTGTCGACCAGTGCCGGTCACGTGTCGACCGCTTGTCGGTCGCGTGTCAGACGTCGATGCGACACGTGTCCGACGTGTCAGATCGCTAGCAATGGAACTGATTCTGCGTGATTGCTGACAGGTCCTTCATCAGACCCTCGAGATTTTGCATCTCGCGGTGCAGGCGTTCGGTCGAACGAGAGGGGGTCAGGGGTTCGAGTTCTTCGGGGCGATGAGATACGCTGCCGCCTGAAAAAATCATAATAAAAAATAAAACAATAAACGTTTCGATAAAAAGTGGAGAAAAAGAGGAGCAGTCGTAACGGTGACGTTGTGAAGAGCAAGCGTCTGCCTGAACTCGGTTTAACTTTCTGATAGCGGAATCTGATCTCATCTCAGGATCTTGTGGAGTAGTGTTTGTAAGTAACTTACCGAGCTGAAGTCTGTTAGGAATGTGTCCGGGCGACGAACTCGCACTTTTCTTGTACGGAGATGTTTCTCTCACGCTACCCGCTGCAATTACAATATTTTGACACATTGTAACTCTTTAGTAAGAAGAATGAATGAACGAATTCTAATATCCATATTATCAATATCATACAGTATAAGCTTCGTATTGTGATAAAATTACATTTTATATAATGTATTTTTGTAAATAATTAGAAAATGTGAACTGTACAGATAATCTGTTCACATGAAAAAATTCAACTTATATTCTTAGAACAGCTAGTCGATCTCAAGTTATAGTATAATCAATATTAATCGTCTGCGCCCCATCACATCTAAAGTCACTCACCCTTCGAATGCGAAGGTGTGGAGTGGTCGGATGCGGTGTCTGGTAGAGTGAAGCTGTGGAGCGGACCGCAGCCCGCGCGCCGTTGCAGCGAACCTGCGCCACTGGGGACCTGCCCCCCCACTCCCCCCGCACCACCCACACCCGCCTCGCTGCTCAGTGAGTCGCGACTGAAAGTAGTGAACAAATAAAATTGAGGGTAGTTGAAAAAAAGTCCCAATGTTAGCCCAACTGTAAGTTTTATTTTACAGTTGAAGCTGAAAGCCAAAAATTGATTTTTACTGCTTTTGGAATATGATTTTGGATTCTTAAATTAAATTGGAGGTACTAAGAAGATAGAATTTCATAAAAAGGGGCCAGTGGTATATTTTTCTGCTAATCAGATCTTGGATAATGATTACAATTGTCACTATGAAATAAGGGATAGTATTAGAAGAAAACCTGACACGATAATCTTAAAGAAGAATATAATGGACGTCAAGCTATATGCTTTGTTTTCATATAATTTTTTTTGAACAGTTTTCTAATTCTAATCATTTAAATCATCATCATTATTATCATCATATTAGCCATTAAATGTTCACTGCTGAACGTAGGCCTCCCTCATCGACCTCTAGAGTGATCGGTTCCAAGTAGCCTCCATTCAATAGCTTCCAGCGACTTTTCTCAAGTCGTCTGATCATTTAAATGCGACAAATAAAATATTGTATATTTCAATCATAATAACGTCCATTTTAATATAAATGTAGACCGTTCTAGTGTAGTGGTGCGAGTAGTCACTTCAAATCGCGCTCTACCGGCTACGGATTCGATTCCCGCTGTGAACAAATATTTCGACTGTCCCTACGTATACTATCGAAACTGAAAAAAGGTACTTTACAGGAGAGCACTTTTAAGTTAATTTTGTGTACAAAATTGTCATTTATTTGTTAAGTATCGATATTATACTGATGAAAAATGTGGTTTGATGTGTTTTTTTTAGCTTATTCTCTTTTTTGTATGAAAACATAAATATAAAAAGGAGTTTCTTAGTGCAAAAAAAAAATCGCAAATTTTCAGTTTCGATACTGTACGTAGGGACAGTCGATTTGTATTTGTAAAAATATTTGTTTTCGGTTTGGGTATATGTCCCTGTGGGTCTCCCCACCGGGCCTCGGAGAGCACGTAATGCCGTCGATCCCGGTTATCATAGACACCTCATAACGATCGTTACTCATGGTAGGGATATTATTTTCCCTTCTATACGGAGAAGAGGCCCTCGCTCAGCAGTGGGTCGTTTGCAGGCCGATAGAGCACAGACGGAACGAGCGAGCGTCACTCACTGCGTGTAGTGTCCGAGCGGCTCGTAGGCGACGTAGTGGCCGCGCTCGCGAGCGCTGGCGGCGCTGGCGTACACGTCGGACGCGCTGGCGCCGCCGCCCGCCGCGCACGCGCCGCCCAGCGGGCACTGCGCCGCGCCGCCTAAAGACAAGTGCTTTAGCGCTCCCCTGGGACTATTAGTGACTTGCGCGATCGCGAGAAATCGATTTGCTGTCAAACTTCAATACTAGCTGTGCCTTAATTAGTATTCAAATTCGACATCACAGCGATTTCTCGTGATCCCGTAAGTTACGTAATAGTCCAACCGTTCTGCCTCGTCTGAGCAGTTGTGCAATTGATGTGCCAGAAGTTTTTGTTAAAAGAATAAATGGGAGAGGATCCCTTAATACGTATCACAGATGACTTGCCGTCATGCTGGTCCTACTGATCTTTGGCATAATCCATTTCGCAAGATAAGGTTTGAATAGATAAAGGTTTAATAGCTTTGTACAGTCTTGACAGTGTATAAAAGTGTTTCAAAATTAACAAAACATTTGAAATTTCCAGCATTTTTACGGTAAAGTGCTGGCAAACTACAAGTGTAGTACACCGTTAATTCAACTAATCTTCGGGGTATTCATTAATTAGATTGGATAGTCCTCCCGCCCCTCCAACCTTGATGAGATTTTGCTCAACCCCTTTCCCTCTCCCCTAATAATCTCACGTGAGATTTTTTAAAATGCGTATTTATAATGTAAATGAGTTAACCTGTGCTCAATTACATTAGATTTAATTTAAAAAAACAATAATTTTCTTACACATTTTTTTATTATTTAAGACTAGTTAAGACTTGTATTTAACATTTTTAATGAAGGAAAAAGATTACATGATATTTGCCGAATCTATCCTCCTCCCCACGTGAGATTGAGTGAGATTTTGCTCGACCTACCCCCCTTAAACGCCACATGTAATTAATTGATGCCCCCTTATATGTGATGAAGATTTATTTCAGAAGAGACTCGTTTAGTTTATGAATTTACAGTTACAGTACTCACAAGGTGCAGGCGGAGGATGAGATGGGTGATGCTGTAGAGATCCCATCGACGCCTGCGGGGAGCCTAATGGAGCCACGCCTGACAGTAATGGAGTACTCTGTTAAAGATAAAATATCATGACAATAGTTGATATCTATAGTCTATTGAAAGAAAGCTAAATCTGAAAAAGCGTAGAAGGTTAAGAAAATTGTTCTGGTATCCGTACAAAAAACAAGAAAATTTTGTAAAACCAACGATAAGTCTGAAAATATTGATTTGTTCTCTTTATTATAAAAAAAGAGTAAACGTTATTTTAAGTTTAATATCAAATTGATGTGCTTTTCGTCAAGTGTCCAAACTTCAGTGAGCTCATCGCAGAGATGTTGCCATGTAAAAGTTTCCTAATAATTACAACTTATTTTTTATTCTAATAACGAAATAGAAAATTCCTGGGTTCTATTGACTACTATGTCAACTTACCTGATCTGGTAGGTGTCTTCGTCTTTCACAAGTTCCTGTACAGCCCACACCTACTCCTACGCCCACACCCACTCCTGTCATCGCTGAAGATAACATAATCACACGTTTATCAAAAAAAAAAAAGTCAATTTGATAATATTATTTAAATACTAGAATTAAATCTATAGAATGATTGCCTACAAATTTCCCATTTATGGGAAAAGGTTTCATTATTTATGATTATTAATGATAATTTCTTTCTTCCATTTTTGGGATTCCTATAAAAACGAAAATTATATAATTTCAATATTAAGAAAAACTTTAAATTAAAATTATAAAAAATATATAAATGATAAAAATAATTAAGACAAAAAAGAAAAGATTTAAAAACTTCTTCTTCTTCTTCAAGTGCCTCTCCGACTAGCGAAGGTTGGCAGTCAGCTTCGAATACTTCATCTTTATCTTCGGGAGGCGAAAGAGCTCTGCAGCACTCGTGATTCCCGTACCACACATCTTGGATGTTACACAGCCACGATTTTTTCTGCGACCAATGGCTCTCTTTCCGGCATTCTTTCCCATCATAATGAGTTGCAAAAGTTCATACCTTTCATGCCCAAGCACGTGTCCGAGATATGCAACTCTTCTTTTCTAGACAGTCTCCAAACGTTCACATTTCTGGTTGACGCGTCGCAGAAATTCTACGTTCGAGACCGTTTGAGTCCAATGCCCACTTCTAGACAGTTTCTATAAGTTTCTCGAGGTCTTGTTAATCGTCCATACCTCGCATCCGTAAAGAAATATAGGTCAGATGTAACAATGTAGAAGTCGTATTCGCACAGGGATCTTAAGTCTGCGATTACAGAGTACTTTTTTAACTTGCAGAAAGCACTTCGAGCTATTCCTATGCGAGTCTTTACCTTCTGTTCACAGCTCCAGGTGTCATTAAGCCGTGTCCCTAGATATTTGTATTTGCGTACCCTCTCAATTTTTTGGCCCGCTACAATGATAGCAATGTCATCGAAGCTATATTTAGACAATACCATGATCTTCGTTTTTGATTTGTTTATCAGTAGACCAGCGTTTTCACTACACTTGTTCACACAGGTGACAATCAATTGTAAATCTTCAGGAGATGATGTTGTCGTTCGTCGGATAGTATCGTCAGCGTATCTGATATTGTTAATATACGAGCTATTTATTTTGACTCCACTGACTATATCTTTAATTGTTTCTGTTATTATTTCTTATTTTATATTTATATTTATCTTATTTGAGTTCAGGGAGGTTGTATGGTATGCCCTACATAGCTTCAGCGTGAAGCCCCGGTGGAACCGAGGACCCCGTTTGCGAATACCGAGCTTGTTAAAGACGACGTGTTTGAGTTCTTTGATCATGCCAATGTCAACCCCGCCCATGTAGAGACGTGGGGATGCTTTAGTTTGCGCGTGATGACCATGGCACTGATCTTGTGCGGCACAAACTTCAGTTTATTAAGGACTCCCCACTCCCTCACATGTTCGAGGGCGGCATAAGCATGGTATTCGACCTCATGTGTCGTCTCACCTTCAAATACCAGCACCAAGATCGTTTGTGACTTAATTTTTCAGGACAGAATTTCCTCATTAGAGTCATAATTTACCGCTATGCTTTGAAAATCGTCGGCAAACATTGATGAGATGTTCCCATATGACTTGTTTCCATAGGTGTTTTTCCCTTGATATATCGAATATGTGCATATATTATGAAATCTATTTGATTTCCTAGGATTTGCTGAGGGTTATGCTTAGGTGACATCTATGTATACAACTTCTTTAAAAACTAACTTCGCATGACTGAGAAGAAAAATAAAAATAAATAATAACAAAAGCCTGCAACTTTTAACGCAATCGTACAGAACAAAAAAAAAAAAAGAAATTAAAAATAAATAAACAAAAAAGACCTAGACACGGCAGCGGATCGCAGCGGTACTCGCAGCGGTACGGAGACGCGCGCAGCACCGCCGTGTCGTCACTGCTGCCTGCCGCAGACGGCGAGCGGCGCTCTAGCGGAGTGAATCGACTGAGTGGGGTCTACAGGGGTGGGGGGTTCTTGCTAATGGGGATCGTGACTAAATATCTGATGGGCTATCACTGCGATCTAGCTTAAAGATTTATTTTAAGTTTACTAAAATTACGGTTTTTGAGCTTAATGATTAGATGTACATATGTGAATGAATGAAGCTTTTTACTAAAGGGAGGGGGGTAGACTAACTAGCAGTGAGCGTGACTAACTAGCTGACGGGCTATCACTACGATTTAGCTTAAAGATTTATTGTGATAATGTTTTTTTAGTCTAATAATCACATAATGTAAACGAACTGTTAGGGTTGAGTATATACTTGGGTTTTTGAAAAAAGAAATTTAATTTTTACACTTTTAATTAACATTCAAACTTTAATTAATTATAATATTAAATAAATCTGGACAAGCCAAGAAGAGTGTCCGCGACGGATGTGAGAGCCGAACTGACTTTATTCTAAGTCTTTCTCAACGGTCTCTAGCTCCTAATGCTGACTTAGCAGAAAAATAAGGATGTTAGCCATTTAGGGTTCAGTGCTGTATGTATTTAGGGTTCTGCTGTTACAGAACGAATGCTTTATTGAACGGACAGTGATTATGATTTCTAAATGTTTAATTAATTGATTATAACTTGGAATGAGTGAGCATATAAACAGTAAGTTGAGTTTAAATGAAATGAACGGGCTATCTCATTCATTTACGAAAATATTCAACTAGCTTAAAAAGTAAAATGCAAAAAATATTTTTAATTGATGGAAACTATGATTGGATGTGTGTGACCGAATAATTTCAGAGGATCGACACTATGATAAAGATTTTCGCCGTCAGTATTAACGTTAGCATCAATGAAAGAAAGGCAACATTTACTATATGATAAACTTGCAGGCAAAATAACATAATAATTTAACTTGAAAACATAATATTAAAACTTAAAATAAGGTTAATGTTTGTGATAAAAGTACGTGTGTGTTAGCGAAAGAGACACCTCGATTTAACGTTCCTGATGGACTTGAACACTTCTACTTTGTAATTTAGTTAATCATTACTAATCAAGAGGTGCGTGTTGTTTGGGTAAGTTTGTTATAATCACCTTATAATCATAACAGCATCTCATCTCTTCTACTAACCCTCATCTTTCCCATCCGGGAATATGTACGAGCTACGTATTATAGCAATACTTGTAATAATGTGTGTGTGTGTGTGTGTGCGCGTCGCGCTCACCGACGTAGGTGGGCACGTAGCGGCGGTCGAGGCTGGCGAGCGAGGCGGGCGGCGCGTGGCGCGCGGGCTCGTAGTCGGCCAGCGCGGGCGGCGCGCGCGCCAGCGTCAGCGTCGACGACACCAGCGCGCTGCCCTCCACGCTGCCGGCCGAGACTGCACACACACACATTGTTGACCGAAGCCTAATAGCGGATAACCTACATATATGCATACTTTATTAATTAAAATCCGACTCGAAGGACCAAAAACATTCTAATTAATGACATTTATTTAAAATAGAGTTTAAAGAATACTGACTAATAGATTGATTAATTGATACTAATAGGACTTGATCCATCCTTATCGTAACCACTTGTGATTATTTTTACAGATTCTTGTGATATTAATATTATAATTTTAGCTGCAAGTGTCACACTCTCTGCAAATGTAATTCACTATATCAATAATAAAGAAACACGAAAAATATAAAGGTAAAGAGAGGGGTAGGAAGAGAGCGAAAGAAACAAAAGAGATAGAAAGTCGTACTCTTACTGGCAGAGCTGTGCAAGCTCTTGTCCATGTGCTTGAGTTCCATTTGGTCGTGGTGGATCCACAGGTCGGGCGGCTTGATGGCGGCCGATGCGGACGCTTTTTGGTACGTGCTGAAATATAGCGTAATTAAAACCAACTAATTTTATTTGTTTATGTAAATATATAAATTTCTCGTCATATTGCGATATTAAAATGCTCCTGGATTTAAAAGCTTGAATTGTTTTTTACGTTACAATAAGGGTTCGCGCCCGCCCACAGCCACGCCGACGTCAGAGGGAGGTCACCGGAGGTGGCGCGCGACAGTACCTGGTGTCGGGCGACAGTACCTGGTGTCGGGCGACAGTACCTGGTGTCGGGCGACAGTACCTGGTGTCGGGCGACAGTACCTGGTGTCGGGCGACAGCGGCGCGCTGTGGCGGCGGCAGCACAGCGAGAGCGCGAGCGCGGCGGCCAGCGCCAGCACGGCGCACGCGCCGCCCGCGCTCGCCCACAGCCACGCCGACGTGGCGCTCGCCAGCCCGCCGCCCTCGCCGCCTTCTGGCGGACGCGACTCATTACTACGTGCCGTACACCATATCGTTTAACTTTGACGGTTCTTAGGATATTTTGTGGATAGCAAATATACAGAATGCCCAGAGTCTCTGCATCTCCGACTTCAGGAAGTGAATCAACCAAAAACCAAACAAAAAAAAAAACATTTTTTGCGAGAATATGATACTTACATGTTATACCTTTTGATCTGATAAATTGATATTTACAAAATTTCAAATATATAGAGGTATAAACACAGCAAAGGTAGCATGTAAATGTTTGAATAAACATAAACCATCGTTTTTATACTCTAAAGGTCCCTATGGAGTCAACATAATTTCCCACTACTATAATACGATATAATAACTATTATTACCATCATCATTATCATCATATCAGCCATTGCATGTCCACTGCTGAAGGTAGGCCTCCCCTATCGACCTCCAGAGTGACCGGTTCGAAGCAGCCTCCATCGAACAGCTTCCAGCGAAGTCGTCTGTCTATGTTGTGGACGGCTGTCCGACGCTGCGCTTGTCGGTACGTGGTCTCTACTCGAGAAACTTTCTGCGACATTGGCTATCAGTTCAACTAGGCATGTGACTCGTCCACTGCCACTTCAGCTTGCAAATCCGTTGAACTATGTCGGCAAACTTCGTTCGCCTGCGGATCTCATCATTTCTGATTCGATCTCACGCTATGCGATTTGAAGCTTGTTTAAAAGGCCAGTAGTCTGGTCAGGTGGGGCTGCTCCTAGTACTACTCTGAATTAGCAGAGTGGACCAGTCGAGCGGCCCCAATCACATGCGTCGGGGCGTCACGGTTATATGCGCAAATGATCCCGCGGCGCCTCTCTGCGGCGCAGATGGTCGATGGGTTTTAGTGGGTATTCTGGCTTCGCAGCCAGTGAGTACTACATACCCGTCGCCTGCGCACGAATGTTCATCGACATGATTTTTGTCTTTTCTATGTTCATTTTAAGACCCACTCGTCGGGAAACTCCATCGAGATCACTGAGCATAATACTGACAGCGTCTTCCAGGAATTCTGCCACAAGCACAATATCTTCGGCAAATCAAAGGTGAGTAATGTACTTGCCGTATGATCGTGCTATACTCCTGTACTCGAACCGACATACTAGCGTTATTGTACAAGCACTGCAACTAGACTGGAGAGATTGCAGAATCACCCAAGATGACCGATTATACTCCTCAGTCTCTGTCGTAGCATATGCATGTAGTCTATGATACTATACAGCCTTTTCGGAAACCAGCTTGTTCGAGAGACTAGAAGTCATCTTTGGCCGTCAGACGATACCTAATGACCCTAGAGAGTAGCTTAAAAACGTGGCTCAGTGGCGTAGAAGCAAAATAGACCTGTAATTATTTGAAGAGGTCTTATCGCACTTTATGAAGAGCATTACCACGCTTCTGTTCCAGGCTTTCGGCGTTACACCCTCAAGCAAGATGGCATTAAAGAGCTTCTGAAAGGCTTTAAGTACCGGTGTTCCACCCGGTTTTAGAAGCTCTGACGTAATACCAATCGAGCCTGGTGCGTTATGGTTTTTGATCTGTCCCAGAGCCATTATAATCTCGTACAGGCTGATGTCCGGGATGTCTTCAGAATAATGTTAGGTAAGCACCACTCTCGGATCTTCAGCCGAACTACATTATCGACCACGTTGACCGAGGTATACAACTGTCCGTAAAACTTCTAAACCTCCCTTAATATCTCGGTTCTGGACGACACTATACTTCTATCCTCTGTTTTCAGCTTCGTCAACCAGTTTTGACCAACAGACAAATCACTTGAAAACACTTTGTAGCCCTGATTCCACTCTATCCTATCTTTAATATGTTTTGTATTGGAGACACGTATATCGTGAAGCATTATTCTTCCATGAGATTTTGAGTTTGGTCAGAGGGCTTTCGGGAGCAGCTTTTATGGCCAGGTATGTAAAATTGGCTCCCGACTGTATGGATAGTGTTTACCAACCTGTTGTTTATATCATCTACAGAAACGCAATCGTCAAGATAATCGAAACGATACAGACAGATATTTCTCGCTCTCGAAGAAAGCTCTCGGGGTTTTGGATATGTGCGTTAGAAGGTCGGAGTGTAGATTTCATCAGGCGAGAACGCTCCAGTTTAACACTGATATTCAATGTGCTTCTAACCAATAGGTGATCCTCCCGGTGTTCACGCTATGGGTCATGAAGACGTCATTGAATATTGGTCATCTGGTGGTAACGATGGAGTCTATTTCTTTCCTAGAGGAACCATCATAACTAATCCAGGTCCATTTCCTATAAGGCGGCTTCTGGAACAAAGAGTTCATCATAAAGAATCTCTCGTTCTCAAGAAAATCGGCCACTTTGTCCTCTGGAGTTCCACTGTCAATATCCAAATTGCCCCACCCTCAGCTCATCGTCTGGCCTTTTGTCTATTTTCGCTTTAAAATTCCCCACGACAACATTGAAGTTTGTTTTGTTCGTATGTATGGTCCACTGTACTTCTTCATCTGGGTTATTACCATATATTAACTCATTATTATTTGTCTGCTTGACTATTTTAACATCGTATTATTATGGTCGTGTCATTTGCAAAAAATATCAATCAATAAAAATCTGGTAGATCGTTAATATAAATGAAAAAAAGGAAGGGTCCCAATATACTGCCTTGTGAAACGCTTATACATGTATGCAATACTTAGATTTAAACGTTTTCACTGTTGTTTCGACATTTTTTTATATTTTAATACACCGTTTGCGGCAGTTTCTATTTATATCCGTGAGAAGCATACTAATATAGTATTACATTTTTTTGAACGACATTGCGTATTTTATTAAAGTTTTAAATGTTTTTAAATAGCTATACAACTTCTGACAATATTGACTCAAAATATATAAGAACGCACAAAAAATGTTCAAGAGACAACTTTAACTATAATAAACAAAATGGGTGATCCATTTTTTTCTTTTTTTTTTTTAATTTAGTGAACAAGTTTTCAACTCTATTTTATTTTTTTAGTCTACAGCCAAGTACTACAAAAGAAATGAAAACTTGCTAAAAAGGGAATAAAACTTATAGAAATAGAAATAGTCTTAAACCAAAAAGCGCCATCTATTGATGGGACACGGAACTATCATTACCTTTCACATTTTAACACCTAGAATTAAAAAAAATCAATATATTTGTAGCTTTGAAATATAACCTACTCTAAGAAATTTACATATTAGGAATAAGAATTAGGAAAAAAAGCAGTCGGTCTCTGTTTTTGAAGTCGATCAAGAACGAGCAGACCTGAACAAAAAAAGTACGTATCCTGGGAGTGGAGGGGCTCACTCACCGGCGCCGGTGGTGTAGGGGACGGGCGCGCTGAAGGGGCCCAGCCCCTTGTTGTTGCGCGCCTGGATCTTGAACAGGTAGGGCGTGCGCGGGCGCAGGCGCTCGACGCGCGCGCGGCCGCGCTCGCCCGCCACCGCCACCGTCGTCCACTCCTCCGCCGCGCCCGCCGCGCCCGCCGCGCGCTGCGCCGCGTACATCACGATGTAGCCTGCGGGCGGCACACTCCACTCAACTCGACTGAATCAGCCTGTAAACGTCCCACGACCGACCGAAGGCCTCCTCTCCGTGTAGCGGAAGGGTTGGAGCTACCGCAGGCACAGTAGGGAGACCCACAAGGACATACACCCAGACCGGAAACAAATATTTGCACAAGGGCAAAATCTGCCCCGAGCGGGAATCGAACCCGCGACCGCCAGCGTTGAGGCGACTACTCGCACCACTACACCAGGCAATTCGGGAAAGGGGTCCGAGTAATTACTGCGGTTGATGTCACAAAAGGATATACTACTAAGAACACTTAGGGACGAAATAAAAAATTAACGGACACGATATCTTCGGAGGAGAGTTGAATGAAAAATTTAGACGATAACGAGGATATAGTCATTTTAATAACTCATCAGAAGCGGAATTGGCCCGAGAGTCTAGTTTACTTCACATTTAAACCAAGAGGAGTTTATATTTCACTTCCCTTCAGCATATCGCCGTTCACTGCTGACATAGGCCTTCCTAAGCTCGCGCCAAATAACCGGGTTTTCAGCAATCCTCATCCAGCCTCCGCCGGCAACCTTGTGTTATTCGTCGGTTCAGCAGCCAGAGGACGCCCCACACTGCGTTTGCCGCTACGCGATCTCCACTCCAGGACATGTCTGCTACAGCGGCCGTCGGTTCTGCGACATACTTGACCGGCCCACTACCACTTCAACTTGCTGATTCTACGAGCTAAGTTGGTTCCTTTGGTTCTCCTTCCTTGAGAGAGACTCCAAGCATAGTCCGTTCCATAGCACGTTGAGTAACTTTACATTTGTGTACTAATCCCGTCATCAGTGTCCACGTCTCGGCGCCATATGTCAACACAGGTAGGACGCACTGCTCAAAGACTTTTGTCTTTAAGCATTGCGGAATCTTCGAATCGACGACTCGAAGAAGCCTATCAAATATCCCAGCCCAATTGGATCCTCTTCTCGAAGTTATTTGGCTAAGTTGGATTGTGTGGTCTAGGTAGAAATATTCATGTACAACTTCGAGAAGAGTACCATCGAGAGATATCGGTCTCGGCATGACATGTTTGTTGAACATAACTTTCATCTTGTCCAAATTTATACCAAAACCGATCAGTCGGGAGGATCCATTCAGGTCGCTCAGGATCCGGCCTAGCTCCTCCAATTTGCAGAAAGCAAAGATATATTCGTCGGATATATTCGGTATTGAAATTTTATTCGTCGTCCACTCCAAGTCTTAAAGACATCCTCCATCGCGTTGGTAAACAGTTTCGGGGACATTACATCTGCCTGTTTCACCCCGCGATGAAGGTGTATAGGTCTTGTTTGTTGGTCCTGGATTTAGACGGTCATCGTCGCCGCGTCATATATAATGGATGAAGTGGAAAGGGAGATAAGGGGGTCAGGTATTCACCAGTCAGCTGTCCATTAGGTCTTGCCGGGGGACTCCAAGTGAGGTCCACGGCTCGTGCGGGGGGCGCAGCAGCTGATACCCGAAGATCTCTGGGGGCAGAAGCTGGGGCCGCTTCTAATGTTGTGTTTGAGGCGAGCATCGACCATGCTGATTCACGTTCACCTAGAGAATATAACAAAATACGGAAATTAGTTAAATATTTTGTAAAACTTTACGATGCATTTCATCCAACGCGATTAAAACAATAACAAAGGTATTTTAGCGACTTTCCAGTACCTTGCGCTACATAATAATTGTCTTTTAGGTAAAAATGGTATTTTAATAATTATATAGTATTTTAATATATTAATCAAATTTTGCGCCCTTCGCCTAGTTTATATGCAAGTCCTCTGCCCAAAGGTTGCCTGGAAGAGATCGCTGTATTAGCGATAAGGCCGCCTATTGCAACTGATGTAAGTTGATTGTTTTAAATTCTGTTGTAAATGTATGAACAATTAATGTATTGTTCTTTTGTGTATTGGTGTGCAAAAGAGTAAATAAATAAATAAATAAATGGTAACTTGGGTGTTACGTATTGTACTCGCCATTTAGGCGCGACGATCGAATTCATTTTTTGTCACTCACTCACTCGCAAAATCATTCGACGCGAGCGCGGCGAGCGCCGTCTCGCGTCACCAGTCCGCGACAAGATGTTGACGCGTGAGTAGATTTTTCGTTGCGCGCTCGCGACCTTAAGCTTATTCTCGCTCATTACCTTTTGCAATATTACCGGCCGGTACCTAATTCGGGTGATATTAGCTTAAATGAAAGTGAAGATTAAGTAGTCACAAGACTTTCGTTGTACGTGTGTGTTTCTGTGTACGCGCGAGAGACACTTCAGCTCAGGAGCGTATCATCAGCCCAGCTCAATTCAGTGCGGGTGCCCGCTGACACCCCACCATCCGCTCATTTATATACAAGTAAGTCCATCTACCCATCATCCTTACCAGCCCTTTACACATTTCATACCCATCTCTGCGTGTGACCGCCTACAGCGGCCACACGTATTGTTTAGGGAGGGGGGGAGGAGTAGAGAAAAACTTTATGGCGCGTTACATGGAGTCATATACAAAAACTTCAAAAATTGTGTTTACGTAATACTTGAACGCCCCCTTAGTCTTTGTCTTTTTTTTTTTGAATAGGGAAATGCTTAAATAATCTTCACACTTTTTAAATGAAAGTTAAGATTCCGCATATCATCTAAAATTATAAATCCTACTAATTGAACCCAGACTATTGACAAAACAAAGCAGTCTCACCTTTGATGAGCTTGACAGCGAATTCGTAGTGCGTGTAAGGTCGGAGGTCGTCCACCATGCAGTTGAGGTCGGACACGTTGTACACGCGCGTGCGCCCACCACCAGACCAGCGGACGGCATAGCGGCGACCATCCGTTGCCGTCTGGGGTAAGGAACATACACTTCTGTATTATCTCTATAAATAATCTCCCTCTTCTACCTAGCACTTTTACCAAATATGTAATACGGTCAGACCGTTATTATTTATTTTTATTTCATTTTACTCAGAGCCTATGACCATAACAAGAATTATTCCCCCACGTTCATGGTGCTCGATCATTATCAGGTGTCTACGTAAGAGAAGGTGTGTCTGAAAAATAATAGGGGTACTGATCTCGAGCAGTAAACTGAGACACCTCCTTTTATCCATAATCATCATGAACTTCCAGTCAGTTTTCTTTTTTTTCTTAGTATTTCTTTCTTAATACAATATTAAGAGTTGTTATTTATTATAAAGCGAAAAGTTTTATTTGTTTGTACATAGGTTTGTAATCGACAAACTTCGAAAGTATTGAACCGATTTTAATAAAGCTCTTGTTTTAATATTACACTATTCTGAACTAAAACAGTCTATAGGCATAACATCACGTCTCATTATAGCGAAACCGTAGCCAGTCAACACATGTGAAACAGCGACCATAATTAAGACTGTGAAGAAAATCAATGTAGTTTCGTATCTAATATCAGTCCTACAATACTGAAACTACGACAAAATTATGAATTTTTATTAATTAGCAAATATAAAACAATTAAAAATGAAACTTACTTGTCCTTTAGGTAACGTAGGATCGGTCCAATACACGACCGCAGTAGTCCCACTTAACATTATAACCTATAATAAAACATTCAATGAATCATATTTATAGACTTATGGAAGGCTTTCGATTATCTATACCACGAACGTCAAAATAATTAATATTTGATAGTTTATTTAAAGTAATTATTGGAAGATATCAATTTTTTATAAGATTTTATTAAATATTAGAAAAAAAATTGTGATTTTAATTTAATTTTATAACATACAGGATACCGCTAGGCTCAATATTTTGACCTGTATTACTTATAACATTCATAACTAATGTCTATATAACTATGTTCATTGCATTATAAACACTTATGTAAAATATATTTATTATTTCCTAGTATTTATTATTACATGGTGATAATATTAAGTTTTATAAGATATCGATAGATTATATAAGATATCTGATTGGCGTATTATTCTTATACTCTTCCAACAATTTCAATTATTAATAATAATAATAAATAAAATAAATATTAACCAACAATCACAATTTAAAATTAAAATTATTAATACATCCCATACATGGAAACTTGTGGCCAAATGCATTGTTCAGATATTTCAATAATTATTTACCAACCTTAACTCCCACAGGTGGTATAAGCGGTGGTGTCTCATCCTCCTCTTCATCCGGGTCATCCGGCTCATCCGGATCTGGCTCATCCGGCTCGTCTTCGTCTGGCTCGGACGGTTTCGTTCGAACAGTGGCATATACAGCTGGTCCTAGACCAAGGGCGTTGCTTGCGCGTAGTGATATCACGTATTCTGAGTTCGATTCTGATTTTGACAAGAAATAAGATAAATCAATAAATAACTAAAAAAAATTTATCTACCAAGCTATAATATAAGTTTGTATGTAGATTAACATATTATTTAAAAAAAAATGTTATTTTGAAATTACACCAATCAAGGTTGCACCGCAGGGTTCTACTTTTAGAACACTAAGAAAATTATAAAACAGTAGGTTAAATAAAATATAATAAATCTTTACTAATGATAAGTTAAATATGATAAAGAACTACTTACAAACTACAAAAACATCAAATGAACAGAATTCAAGGTAAAACGTCCGTCCATTCACCCCTTTTATATGTAACAGTGTACTGACCGAGTCCCCGTATGACGTGCGAGTGCGCGTGCGCTGGCAGCTCACGCGAGTGCTCGTCGGGCACGCCGAGCCCCCAGCCGAGCCAGTAGCCGCGCACCAGCGCCCCCCCGTCCCCGCCCTCACCACCGCCCCACCACACCGAGATCCAGTCGCGACCGGCGCGCGCTGCGGTAGCACAAACATGTTATGGTGACGGTTCGCGCCACGACCGGCGACCGCGACAAGAGAGACAGAGACAAGAGACCGCGTCAAGCTATATCGTAGGTCGTGTCGGGTCTGTTGTCTCTGTCTCTCCTGTCGCGGTCGCCTGTCGTGGCGCGAACCGGCACCATTAGGGGGACGTTATGTAAAGAAGTTTCATACAAAGGAAAGGGCACAGTTCTCATTGTATTTGATATTCATTCATTGGGGTTAATAGCTTTCAATAGTGTCAGAATAGCACGAGTGATATCGTCAATATCACGTAGAATTGCGAAGGCACGAAAGAGACTGGTCGTTGCGGTTGAGATTACAACGAATAAGTAGCACTAGTTATATTATATTGGGATGGAATAAAGTTGCAAATATATTAATTTTATCATTATAACAAGTGACATTACAAACTCCTAGCAATCCTCACTAAAAACAACTCAAAAACATTTAAGAATTTCTTAACTTTCCATAAAGGTAAAGGACAATATACATATATATTTTAAAATTTTGTTTGTTTTTATTTTATTATTTAACACTTTATTATACGAATACTGTACGTATTATAAAAAAAGATACATGTTATTGAAACAGAATATAATTTTTTTTCTTTTGACTTCACAAAAAAAAAACTTAGAAGTAAAATAGAAAAGGTAAAAATTTTAAAATAAATTGAGCAATACATGTTCATAAACTAAATAAGAATAAAAGTGCAGTACTGACTGGTGAGCGGCGGCGGCCGGTCGGGCACGGCGCTGTCGGCGCGCTTCCGGCCGAGCGTCGCGGCCGACACCCACTCGCTGAACGGGCCCGAGCCGTTCGCGTTCATTGCGCACACGCGGATCTACACACGTCATAATACTGTACTGTACCCTATCAGCCTGTAAACAACCCACCGCTGAGCGAACGCCTCTTCTCCGTATAGAAGAAGGATTGCAGCTTAATCCACAACGCTGCTCCACTGCGGGTTGGCGGATAATTTCCCTACCATGCGTAACGTTAGGTTATAATAATATTAGTTCCGTTGAGTTTCTTTCGCCAGTTCTTCTCAGGTCAGAGGCTTCTTCTTTCCGAACTAGTGGTAGACTCATGACGTTCGGTAAAATAATTCGGTAATTGTAATAATTTTATGCTGAATAAAATATTTTGACTCTGACTTTGACTAACATCAAACATAATAATAATTAAATAATTAATTAATTAAATCGTTTTAAATAATACTCAAATTAATTATAATTAATAAATAGATCTTGACACTGAAAGGCCCACAGGAGGATGAAAATTCTACACCGGGGTCCAAAAACATATAAAACAAATATTAACGCTCAAACTAAGACAAACATAATTATATACTGTGTATACAAACATTTGTCATGACTGGGAATCAAATTGTTAGCACAATAGCCAGTTGCTGTGAACGCTGAGCCATATTAGTATAGTAGATAAACTTGAAAATAGAATTTTAATGATACAATATTTTCAACCAAAACACGATTGTAGTAAAAAAAGAGGAAATAAGAAAACTAAATACGTAAAAATAATAATATTAATTAAAACTTAATCGAAAATGGTCCATGGACTAAGCTACGTTACTATTTTATGATTTTTCTTAAGCATTTGACTGTGTGAACATCTAACATTTTGTCCGCTTTTAATATTGGAGAATAAATGAAAAACGCATATATTATTATTTTATATTCCAGTACTAAATATCAGTGTATTTCTTAAGAGGTCGGGACCAAAAGAGGTATTTTACTAGGGACGATATTAAGCCCTTTTTTCTTTTTCTATTTTTATAGTAATACCAATATTCTTATGGTTAAATAGGACTGATTAAGAACATTAAATGAGAAATTATATAACGATAAAAATATATTAACGCAAAGTAAATAATATAATAATATTTTATTGTGTTAGGAGTACATTATAATCGTCAATCTCACCTGGTAAGTAGTAGCAGGTTCGAGTCCATGCAACTCGGCGCGTCTCGTGTCAGCGGGTGTAGTGAGCGAATCAGCTCGTTTCTTAGCACCCGCGCCTGCGGTGGCGCCTGCACCGGTGGGCAAGGCTCGGTAGCGCAGCTTATAGCCCGTCAGGGGGCCTCGGTGCGTGCGCGAAGGGGGCGCTTCCCAGCGGACCAGGATAGACTGGCACACGGATGGACAATTATATTTTACATATACATTTTAACTATCCGTAATTTGTAACCGTAATTTTATTATTATATACCGTATTTATCCGTAATTTGTTGTTGTTTTTTGATAAAATTTATTTCTTTATAATCTATATGTCATATTACCAGGCAAACAAATTTAACAATATTTCATTTTAAACGCGCTATATCTGAAAATTTATGGACCCTGATAATGATTATGGTGACATGATGTTGTATGGCCTACAACGGCACTCACGGTGTCGGAGGCGGGCGCGGCGGACACGTTGGCGGGCGGCGCGGCGGGCGCGTCGTGCGGCGTGCGCGCGCGCAGCTCCGGCGACGGCGCGCCGCCCGCCGCGCTCACGCGCACGCGGTAGGCGGTCGCGGCTCGCAGCGCGCCCAGCAGCGCCGGCGAGCGCTCCGCCCACTGGGTCTGCTCGCGCCCGCTCTCCACCTGCGAGGATTATTCGTCTTTATGATATAGAAAATATATATATATATATATATATATATATATATATATATATATATATATATATATATTAATAATAAAAGATATACAATCTCTGAACGATGCACTAGAAAAAAACAATCACTAACATCTGGAAATAGATGAAGAAATAAAAAGCAGGCAAAAAAGACCCAAAAAAAACGACAAAACGTACGTAGACGTACAGAAGTTTTAATTAAAAAGGACAAATCTAAAGAAACGTGGCAAGAACAAGGAATTATATAATAAGATAAACAGAGCAATCAGATGAGACTACGAAACTTATAGAAAAAACAATCATACAAACAAATATAGTAACATTTAGAAAACTACCCCAAGAAAGAGACAAAACGGGCGGACAAACCGAAACTAACAGAGGATTCCAAACAGAAATACCCATAGATAAAATAAAGTCTCGGTGTGTAACAATGAGGGTGACATGTTCAACCTGTGAACAAACCCTCTATATAAAAAAAAAGAATAAAAAAAAAAAAATGTATTATCTATAATCTATAAACTATTCTCTTCATTTGTTCTGAGTAAAATAGCTAAATATATAGGATAGGTATATATATCAGATATAGATAAAAACCAACCAATAGAGCAAGCAGGATTTCGTCCACATTATTCAACAATGGATAGTATACATGCTACAGAGCAAATAATAGAAAAATATAAAGAGTATAACAGGTCACTGCAGATAGTATATTATGTAGATTATTCAAAGGCATTTGATAGCATGTTCAACTCGTCTATATGGAAAGTTTTAAGTGCAATTAATATAAACGACAAATACACGAGGATAGCAAAAATATTTATGCTAAAATTGTAAGCAGAATTAAATTAGAAAAGCGACAACAAATAATAGATAAAAAGTTTTTTGTTAAATAGTTTTTATATAAATGTGTAGACAAATACGGCTTATTGTTGTATTGTATAATATAGAATATCAAAAAATATTCTAGATGAACATACGAAATTTTAGGTCTCGTAGTTCGTGTAGAAAGAGTCTCCGTATTTACATACATGGAAAAGTATTTAATTAAACACATTTTAAGATTTCAATACAGACTAAAAAACTGAAGAAAAAAATATGGTTAAAATATACTTTTTTTCATCTATTACATTTAATTTGGTGTAGGAAAAAATAATGCAATTATTAAATTAAAACTAATCTTGCCTAGTACTCATAAGGGAATCAAGAATCTTATATATGTACGTAGATAAGTATCGACTACACGCTATCGCTATCGCTACCGCTACCGCTATCACTCACGACCCACTCACCTCGGAGTAGTAAATAGCGTATCTGGTGGGGGGCGCGCGCGCGGGGCCCGGCAGCGGCTCGGGATCGTCCCAACTGACGCGCAGCGCGTGGGCTCCCGCAGGCTCCACGCGCACGTGCAGCGGGGGCCCGTACGACAGCTCCTCCGGAGGCGTCGTGGCCTCGATCGTCTGCGGGTGTTCACCAGTGTTACTTAACGATAATTTGTTGTCGAACTTCACTCGGGTGTTTCGGAAATTTTAAGTATACCAATAATATGGATTGGCTTGGCACTTTATTTGTCCGACTGATATTTGATGGAAACGTTCACATAGCTGTTGCTGGTACCGAGTCAACTGGGGAGACACCACCGGTCCATATTACATACAGTTTAGGTAGTTGTCTTCACAGATAATAAAATCCCCTTCGCTTTTATAATATTAGTATAAATTATACTATAATATTATAAATGCGAACGTAAGTTTGTTTGTTACGCTTTCACAAGAAAACTACATAACCAATCATCAAGAAATTTTCTACACATACTTTTGGAAGTTTTAGAAGTAACATAGGATACTTTTATTTGGTCGATAACCGACATCCACGCGGGCGAAGCCGCCGGCAGAAGCTAGTGTTAGAATGTATAGACCTCTATGTAGACAATAAAAGACCAGAGAAGACAGTACAGAGCATCCCACTCGCTTACCCAGCAATGTAACGAACCTCAGTGGGTGGCGAGGCGGCGTGCTGGGTGAGCGCCAGTGCCACGAACTGGTAGGTGGTGTTTGGCTGCAGCGCCGCCACGTTCATCTCGTGGCGCCGAGCCTCACCGCGGATTAGGCGCTCGCTAAAAATATCAGAATTGTTCGTATAATAGGCTGAAATTACTAACATTTTTCTAGAATACCAGTTTTCTTGTCTTTATTTCAATTTCTCAACAAAGTAGTATAAGCGCGATCTAATTTCAATCAGCGCCATCTGTTATGCGATTTGCACACTAACACCTAATTAGGTATTATTCAAAAATAACAATCAAAACACTAAAAATTGTGATTGCTATTTAATTCAAATCTTGCGTAAATTTTGGGAGACCCGAAATTAGCCAAATACTAATGGTACACATTTTTTTCACGACACAAAACTCAAAAATAATCTTTTAAATCTATAAAATATTTTGTCTGTTTTATTTGAGTCATTTTGATAAAATTTACATACATTTCAGAAAAAAAAATCTCTCACCGTTCGCTCCCTTTAACTTTGTAAAGTATAGCGTATCCCGTGACATCCTCCAACTTATGTTCGGGTTCTTGCCAAGTTAACGTCACGAACCTATGTTTTACTATCACAGCCTTCAAATCTCTCGGCGGAGATATGACGCTAGCATTACCCGTCTTAAACTCCTCAGTATCCAGATCTTCAGCAGCATGTATGGAATAGTCATTATCAAGAGCGTTTTCACTATAATCGTCATAAATAGGTTCAGACGTATACGCGGAGGAGGTCTCGCCTAGAAAGTCTAGGTCTTCTGGGGTTGGGTCTAGGGTTTGGTCGAAATCACCGGAAATTAGGGTGTTGAAAATGTCTTGGGTGGAATTGGTAAATTTTGGGGGAGGTTTATCTGTAAGGTAAGAAATAAAAAATAAAATTATTAAAAGCAAATTAAAGAAATTTATAAAAGTATAAAACATAAAATCATAATAAATATTTAAATCGGAAATTATAATTATTGTGTTTTTAGCTAACTTTGACTGTCTAACTTCATAATTTAATGCCTTCTCGATAGCGTTTTCATTAAAAAAAAATACGAGTACACAAAATAAAAAGCTAAAGAGTAGGTAAATTAATATATAACATAGCACATAAATAAAAAAATAAAGTGCAGGAAAATAATACACAGAAATAGAAATATAGATTTTATTCGAGCCTTGGATAATCTTTTTTTCAATGGATGATGGATCTTTATTCACTTTAATTAGACGAGAAAAACAAAGAGGGTCACAGGCGCATTTTACATTAAGATAATAATTATTTGTTATATAAATTGATTTGATTAGAGTGGGAGAAGATACTAAGAGGGACATACAGTAGAAAAAAAGGAAAAAGAACTTTAGAGAAGAAGACGAGAATAGAAGATAGTAAATAAATAGAGATAAAATTGGAAAGTCGAGGATATTAAGCACAAGTTATACAAATACATACAAATATTATATGTCGATAGTGTAGCATTCTAATCGAGAAAGAATTATTAAATCGATTGAGTAGTTTTAGAATTTGACAGTTAGAAACAAACTCTTCACGTTATTACTTCAGTGCCGGCGAGGAAGGCGGGAGGCACAACGAAAGAGTGCACCATGTCTAAAAAGTCCAGGACTTCCAGTAGGTAAAATACATCCAACACGTCCAGCACGAAGTGAAGTGTTGACGCGAACCCGTCCAATGCTACTATTACGTAACTTGCGCGATCGTGAGAAATCGCTGTGGTGTTTTTATTAATTGATTTGACTGACCCGTTGGCGCAGTTTGCTGTGACCCTGTTTTCTGCTCCAAGGGTTGTGGGTTCGATTCCCGCCCCGAGTCTGGGTGTAATATATGTTTATTTATATAATTATGTATTATTTATATGTATATTTATTTAAAAAAAATGTAGGTATATCAGTCGGCTGTTACCTAAAACACAGGCATTAAGTTGTCTACCTTAGGGACAGTCGACCGTGTGTGTATGTTAAACATATTTATTTATTTATTAATATCAATTGAGGCTTTTTTATGCAAGAGGGGGCAAACGGATAGTCGGTTCACCTGCGACATGCATGGACACCCGCTATTTCAAAGGATTAGCAGGTGTGTTGCCGGCCCTTGAGGCTCAGCTAGTATTGAAATTCGACAGCACAGCGATTTCTCAATGAGTGAGTCCAGCACGCCTAAAGAGTCCAGTACGTCCAGTAGGTTAAATACATCATACACGTACAGCATGTAGTGAAGTGCTGACGCGAACTCATTCAGTGCGGCTATTACGTAACTTGTGCGCAAGTTATGTAATAGTGAGTGTGTAGTAGCGTGTCGCTCACCGTGCGGCGCGACCAGCAGACGCAGCGGCGCGGTGGCGCTGCCGGCGGCCGACGCGGCGGCGCACTGGAACACGCCCGCGTCCACGTCCAGCACGCCGCGGATGCGGAGCGACGTGCTGGGGAACGACATAGCATTACAGCTCGCTATTATTTTACTGTATCAGCCTGTAAACCACCCACTGCTGAGCGAAGACCTCTTCTCCACATAGAAGAACGACAAGTTATATCGTTGGTTGTCGCGGTCTCTTGTCTCTGTTTCTCCTGGTCCCGGTCGTCTGTCGCGGTCCCGTGTCAAGGCGCGAACCGCCACCGTTACATTACTCGACTACAATAACGAGGGAATTTTAGGATTGAGAATAGCGAGAGTGTCTTACCCGTCGACGAGCGCGATGTCGTGGTCGTTGGGAGTGAGCGGCTCGCCGTCCTTGAGCCAGCTGACGGCGGGCGCGGGCCGGCCGCGCGCCTCGCAGCGCAGCGTGACGTCACCGCGGGCGCGCGCGCGCACCACGCCCCCCTCGCGCAGCGACACGCGCGGCGCCGTCTGCGGGCACGGACACTGTAGGTGTATGGCTGTACTGGGACGAACATACGTATGAACTTGCTCTCGGAATTACATAAACTAGCTTGCAGCTAAACTAATTTATTTCATAAAATATTATTACTCAGTCAAATTAACATTTAAGTGAAGTTGCTGAGAAAGCTCGCCCATGGTTTGATGCAGACTGCTATCGTGCAGAAGCCGAAAAACGGACGGCATACACTGCATGGGCTGAAGCTCGAGCGCGCAAGTCTCCGAATTCTCGGAATTTAAAGAAAGCTTTTAACCAAGCCGCCAAGTTATGTAAAAGGACGTTACGCAGGGCTAAATTCAACCATATCAGCCACATTGGGGCCAAACTAGCTTCATATCCTTCTGGGAGCAAAGCGTTTTGGTCCCTGGCAAAAGCCGCTGAATCTAACTTTTGTCGGCTGTCACTTCCACCATTGCTGAGGGCTGATGGATCGCTGGCCCATTCTGCAAAAGAGAAAGCGGATTTGTTTGCATCTCTTTTTGCTGAGAACTCGCGTCTGGATGCTGCAGGAAAAGCTCCACCAATCTCAACTCGTGCTGACTGCATTATGGCTGAAGTACGCATACGCCAAAATGAGATCCTTAAAATCCTGCAAACTCTAGACGTGAACAAGGCCAGCGGACCCGATGGTATACCAGCGATAGTCCTGCGTACATGTGCCCCTGAGTTGTCTCCACCTCTTACACGCCTGTACCGCCTGTCACTTAAGACTGGCAAAGTGCCGAAGTCTTGGAAGCTTGCCAACGTGCAGCCTGTGCCCAAAAAAGGTAGTCGTGCAGACCCTGTCAATTACCGTCCCATCTCGGTCACGTCCATACTCTGTAAGACTATGGAACGTGCACTGAACAACAAACTCCTGGCCCACTTGGAAGGTAACGATCTCCTCAGCGACCGGCAATACGGTTTCCGCCAGAACCGTTCGACTGGGGACCTTCTAGTGTATGCCACACATATTTGGAGTGAGGCCATTGATAAACACGGTGAAGCTCTTGCCGTGTCCCTCGATATCTCGAAGGCCTTTGACAGAGTTTGGCACGCGAGCCTTATAAGCAAGCTTCCCTCATATGGTATTCCACCTGGCCTTTGCGCTTGGATTTCTGATTTCCTGAACGAACGTTCAATTCGAGTTGTCCTTGACGGGTACTCGTCGGACCAAAAGGCTATCGACGCCGGTGTTCCTCAGGGATCAGTCTTGTCCGCTACCCTCTTCCTGCTCCATATTAATGATCTGCTCGTCCCCGGTACCTTTGGGTATGCTGACGACAGCACAGTGACGGACAGATACTTTTCGAGTGCAAGGGCTAGTAAGGATGTTATCCAGTCTTGTCGAGAGGAAATGGTCAGCCGCTTGAACGTCGCCCTCCAGGCAGTCTCCGAATGGGGCGATGCCAATCTGGTCACGTTCAACGCTACAAAAACACAGGCGTGTGTGTTCTCCTCTAAACGGAGCCCTTTACACCTGGCTCCGACTTTCCGAAATGTTTCTGTAGAAATTACCGACTCCCTCCAGCTCCTCGGTGTAGAGCTATCGTCCAATTTGAACTTTGGGCAGCACATCGAGTCCAAAGCAAAAACTGCAGCAAAAAAACTAGGTATCCTCTCTAAGGTCAGGCGATACTTCACTCCAGAACAGCTGCTTCAACTGTATAAAGCACAAGTTCGGTCTTGTATGGAGTATTGCTGCCATCTTTGGGATGGATCCGCCAAATACCAACTGGCAACTTTGGACTCGGTGGAAAAACGAGCTAAGAGACTCATAGGTGACCCTACTCTGACAGACACCAAGTTGCAGAGTCTCGATCATCGGCGTAGGGTAGCTCGTCTGTCGGTGTTCTACAGAATATATTTTGGTGAGTGTGCGAAGGAATTGCACGATCTAATTCCCCCAACAACCTTCCGCCATCGGGACACTAGGCGCGGTCGATCGTTCCATCCTTATGTCATTGATATGCCACCTACGCGCACAAAACGCTTTGGCACTACTTTCTTGATGCGCACGGCTAAGGAATGGAACTCGTTGCCCGCGTCTGTGTTTCCCGAACGATACAACCTGGGTGCCTTCAAGGCCAGAGTGAATAGGCTGTTATTAGGCAGGCATGCTCCACCTTCGACCGCATCGGCACTTAACATCAGGTGAGATAGCGGTCAAATGCCTGTCTATCTGTCATAAAAAAAAAAAATAAAAAAAGAATAATTTTCTTCTTAATTAGGTGAGTCATAAGTGTATATTAAAAATTAAAAAGGCTCCAAAATAGATCCTTGTGAAACACCAACTGTAGAACAAAAACAGGTCACAGATATTAAAATCTTTAATATTATGAAATGTTTAATCAAATAAAGGTTTTTGTAACAGTATTAGTAATAGATATATCGACTGTCCCTACGTATACTATCGAAACTGAAAAAAGGTACTTTACAGGAGAGCACTTTTAAATTAATTTTGTGTACAAAATTGTCATTTATTTGTTAAGTATCGATATTATACTCATGAAAAATGTGATTGTTGAAATTTCATATAAAAAGGAGTTTCTTAGTGCAATAAAAAAAAATCGCAACTTTTCAGTTTCGATACTGTACGTAGGGACAGTCGATATACAGATAGTTCACTTTATCATAGTTCGCTGTGTGTGCAGTAACGCGGCAGCCGTCGTCCGAGTAACCCGTGTCCTTATTACTTTGTTGTTTAAGTACTGTCTAAACTGAGATAAATATTTAATGATATTAAAAAAAAAATTTTGGTTGTCTGTAAAGTCGGTTTACGAACGATAATTTTACGCGATAACGTAATAAAAAAACATTGATGAAAAATTGCATACTTTTATGAATTGAATTACCACTGAAATATAATTATTTTGAATATTACAAAGAAAGAGTTAATTGAAAATTACAAATTTCCCGATAAATTAACATTTATTTGCACTCGTTAATTGAAATACTTTTTCTCTTCTACTTGGACGCATCTACCGATGGAATGGATGAGAGATAGATGGGTCACAAGCCGAATGCTTAGGCCGATCGTGCCTCTCTATCGCTTGATCCGCGCTCTCGCTCGCGAAACGTGACAATGAGTCATGCTATTTCGTGCGAGTAGACGGCGTTCATCGATTTACAAGACGTAAATCGATGTAAAAATAGAGTAGACCAAGTAGACGTAAAAAAATCTGCTGGACTGTCTCGTTACGCACACATATGTAGCATTTGTAGGCTCGATGCACACACACACTGCAGTATATGCATGTCAAGTCATACCATAACGTGCAGCTGCGTGGAGTGGTCGGCGGAGTCGAGCCGGTTGGTGGCGCGGCACGTGTAGGTGCCGGCGTCGGGCGCGCGCGCCACCAGCACGCGCAGCGACCCCGACCCCACCAGGTACAGCCGCGAGTGTATACAGTGCAGAGTGGTACGTACCATGACGTGCAGCTGCGTGGAGTGGTCGGCGGAGTCGAGCCGGTTGGTGGCGCGGCACGTGTAGGTGCCGGCGTCGGGCGCGCGCGCCGCCAGCACGCGCAGCGACCCCGACCCCACCAGGTACAGCCGCGAGTGTATACAGTGCAGAGTGGTACGTACCATGACGTGCAGCTGCGTGGAGTGGTCGGCGGAGTCGAGCCGGTTGGTGGCGCGGCACGTGTAGGTGCCGGCGTCGGGCGCGCGCGCCGCCAGCACGCGCAGCGACCCCGACCCCACCAGGTACAGCCGCGAGTGTATACAGTGCAGAGTGGTACGTACCATGACGTGCAGCTGCGTGGAGTGGTCGGCGGAGTCGAGCCGGTTGGTGGCGCGGCACGTGTAGGTGCCGGCGTCGGGCGCGCGCGCCGCCAGCACGCGCAGCGACCCCGACCCCACCAGGTACAGCCGCGAGTGTATACAGTGCAGAGTGGTACGTACCATGACGTGCAGCTGCGTGGAGTGGTCGGCGGAGTCGAGCCGGTTGGTGGCGCGGCACGTGTAGGTGCCGGCGTCGGGCGCGCGCGCCGCCAGCACGCGCAGCGACCCCGACCCCACCAGGTACAGCCGCGAGTGTATACAGTGCAGAGTGGTACGTACCATGACGTGCAGCTGCGTGGAGTGGTCGGCGGAGTCGAGCCGGTTGGTGGCGCGGCACGTGTAGGTGCCGGCGTCGGGCGCGCGCGCCGCCAGCACGCGCAGCGACCCTGACCCCACCAGGTACAGCCGCGAGTCCAGGTCGCTGCGGACGAGCGAATCTCACTAACTACACAGTCTTTTAATTTCATATGCTCTTGAGGAAATTTGTACTTTTTTTTTAATCAGCTAGTATTGAAATTCGACACCACAACAAATTCTCGTGATCGCACAAGTTACGTAAAAGTCCCGCCGATGCACTCACGGGAACGTTCCGCTGGCCGATGGCGCGTTTCTTTTTTTTTTTTAGAACACTAAAGAATGTGATTTGCGTTGACAGTATTCTACTTACTGTAAATGTATCCCTTCGCACACGAGATGAGGTTTTGGTCTAGTAAGACGTTTGAATGGATAATTACATTACATAGGTGCCAGAAAATTATCATGTTATCTTTAGATTCTATTTTTGAATTATTTTGCCAGAAATATATGACGCTCGTAAAAAATATTACTGTGCAAATCAATTTCAGAAATAACGATTATTAGTAGGGTCACAATCGATTTCGCTAATGTCACGTAGAATTAAGAATACCGAAGATTGATCGGCGCGGTCAAGATTAAGGAATTTTAGTTCTTGATTTCCTAAAAAATATTATAAATTAATTGTTTTGATGTCTGATTTTCAAAAATAAACGTCTCTATTCAACGACCCCTAATAGGATAAAATTTGTCGCGGAGTCTGGAAATACACAAACAAAACACAAACTCCCAGACCTCGACACACATATCTATAACCTAGACTATTGCCTATATTGGGGCAGTCCCCAACCCGGCATCAACTATAACAAAGTTGACAGTAAACACTAACTTGAGATCAATAGCGACTCCGTTGTTTAACCACACCATTTCCGGTTTAGGATTACCAACAGCCGCGCAGTCGAACGTCACGGAAGCGCCTGAAAATAATGGTATTTTCAATTAAGACTCCATAATTAAAATAATTTTCACACTACCTTCATTTAAATGCATTTTATTAGAGTTTTAGTTTTAAGCTATTATGTATTTAAATTGAGATATTGGGTGTTCAAAATCATATAAAAACAAATGAAAACAGAAAAATCACAAAAAATATCGGACGAACGGTATTTTTACAGACTTTTATTTTCTTTACAGACGTTGGAAATAAATGGCGCCCAACGTGGGACACATCCAGTGTGCCTTATATACATATAAATTTCGCGTATAAAATAAATAGTTAAAAAATTATATAATATGAAAGCTTAATTTGTGAATCATATAAAACAAATCTAACACAAAGTAATTAATAATAAAGAATTAGAATGACAGCAAATAATCTTTTAAATATTTTGTAAAACACAAAAATAAAAAAATCCAGAAAAGAAAAAGTCAAATTAAAGTACTAAGAACAACTCAAACAACCACACACTCTTAATATCCTAGTTTCAGTTACCTTCCATGACTGTGACGGGTTGAGGTGTTGCGATAAATCTCGGAGCAGACTCCAAGTTGGCGAGATCACTGTTCACCCGCAACTCTACTTCCGGACCGAGTCTAAAACATACGTATTACTTTATGGCACAACACAATATTGAATTGTACAAACGGCGGGCTTAACGCTAAAAGTATTCTCTACCAGCCAACCTTAGGAGACAGAGTAGAAGAGCAAGTAGTACAAGAGCAGACGTTTGTATGTGTGCAAAATCGAAAATTGAGAAAATTAATTTTGTTGATGTATGATTAATTATATTTCCATTGCATTAGAAGCAAAAATCTCGAGGCATTGCTTATCTTCTATAACCAATAGTCAAAAAAGAGTATCGATCTATCACTGACCTTGGAGCGGTATGTGCTTGCGCATGTGGCAGTGAAACCGAACACCGGTATAGAGCAGCGTCGTGCGTCCGTAGCGGGTCGAGCTCTAACGCGCCTCCTGGAGTCAGAGATACGCGCGCCGCTTCCATTCGGACCGGCGAACCGTTCTTCAACCACGTTACCTAAAATAGAAAACAAGTGAAACATTATCAGTCCCAATTAATCTATATCCGATTTCGCATACTCGCGATCATGGAGTATAGAGTTAAGGAAGCACTATCTTTTGTTACTAAAAGTGTCCCCGAAATAAAACAAAATTTTAACAAAAAACATTAACCGACTTCAAAGCAAAAAAAAAGAACGGTAAAACAAAAATGCACTAAAAAGTAAAAAAATAATTACGTATTCTTTTGTCTGTAATCAAATTATTACGATAATATAATGTACAATTATTGTTGTTATTGGAGTCGGTGTCAGCCAACGTAGTTTAACATTACAATAGGTGTACCGGCCTACACTATTACGCACTCTTTTCCTTATTTCCTTGGCTAACACCGACTCCAATAACAACAATAATTGTACATTATATTATCGTAATAATTTGATTACAGACAAAAGAATACGTAATTATTTTTTTACTTTTTAGTGCATTTTTGTTTTACCGTTCTTTTTTTTTGCTTTGAAGTCGGTTAATGTTTTTTGTTAAAATTTTGTTTTATTTCTTGATTTTTAGTGAATCTGTAGTTCGATAACTGATTTATTTATATAAAGCTGGGCGGTTACAGTTCACAAGCTACAGGTACCACCCTCGAAAAATTGACAATGCCCAATTTGTTAACGATAAAGGAATGCCACTCGGACGCAAGTAATAACGATATTAATTTAAGTTGTATAACATAATATAATATATTGTATTTTATAAAAGAGGATATTAAAAATACATCCTAAAAATATTTTGCATTATGTTTAGCATATTTTATAATATGTTATACAACTTAAATTAATATCGTTATTACCTGCGTCCGAGTGGCATCCCTTTATGAATAAAAAATTGGGCATTGTCACATTCCTTTGGCGTAAAAAAAAAAAGAACTAGTGAACTATAGAACAAAAAACCCGAAAAAAATCTGCTCAACATGTGCGTCAGTGCGGTGCGCGCGGGGTGAGGCGGCCGAGTATGAGAGGCATAGGGCGCTTGTGCACTACACGGAATTTTACTGGCCCGCGTCCGATTTTTTACTGTCCGATTTGGTAATGAAAAAAACGGATAAGCGTTTGTGCACTACACGGAATTTTACTTAGTTTATTTTATATCACTGAAAAGATAAGAGATTTTAGACTAGTTATTTAACATAATTATTCTAATATAGTGTTCTGTGATAGAATAGAATTTATTAAACAATTATTTTATAGTTTAATTAAAATAAAAAAACTGCAGATACGTATAGCGCCATCTTGTATATCAATAAGATACCGGTAGTTTTGAATCAATAACTAATCACGCTCAAACGAGATGGCGCTTAGAAGTGATTTCCTTTAAGATTATAATGTAAATAATAATAAAATATTTGTATAAAGACTTAACTGTGCATAAATATGTAAATAAACTAGGATTTAGAACGTTTTGGTAAATAACATTATAATAGACAAATCGTAGTTATGAAAATATATATATAAGTACGTATAAAATATGTACATGTTTATTAATTTATTCGAATATTAACTAATAAAATACAATCAATTTATTAATAAATGTTCCTTATATATAATACTTAATTATTTTGTATTTTATTATTATTTATTTTTTAAGACTCAAAAGAAACGGTCCGGAATAGGGAAAAGTAAAATGTCGGACGGTAAAATTACGGATAGTGCACAAACGCTCTATACATTTATATGGCGTGCCATGTCGGACCGTAAAAAATCGGACGCCGGGCAGTAAAATTCCGTGT
Source organism: Euphydryas editha (assembly GCA_036937285.1). Lineage (NCBI taxonomy): Eukaryota > Metazoa > Arthropoda > Insecta > Lepidoptera > Nymphalidae > Euphydryas > Euphydryas editha. The sequence goes on along the minus strand of JAUPFZ010000031.1, from coordinate 10,478,816 downwards.
AGTGCACAAGCGCCCATAGAATGCGACATAATTACGCCGTATATTGTTTATATTCTGCCTATTGAATTACATTAAGCAAACGTAATGAGACCAACGGCATAACTCATAACGTGCCTTCCTTTCTGCCTTTCATTAGGTATTTGATATTATACATTATGTTATAAACATTTAAGTTAAATTATTTATTTAATTTAAGTTGTTTATTTATTTCATTCCAATGCCACCCAAGATTCTGTCATTACTTTCCTGAGATTACATCATAAAAGATTCCGCTGCTAATAGGTAAACTTGTTGCACACACAATATCACATTTAAGATTTTAGTCTATGAAAAATGACGCAAAATGGTGTCCGTTAAATATTTTGACAAATTAAAAATTTTTAAAACAATTAGTAACAGTTAGTAAACAGTTAGTCTAGTTATTCACCGATGAAAAGTTATTCCTTTACATTTTGCCGTATAACTATTTTTGAGATATGATCTTTTAAATACAGGACGCGCTTTGAAACGTGCTATCAGGCTATCTCAAAGTTCAGCGCAACATAACTCTACACCTGAGTCGTAATCTGAGAAACAAAATATAATATTGTATAGTTTAACTCGTAGTAAACATAAAAAACATAATACGTGATAATCTTCCGAAACAAATTAAGCCTCAAGGAACGATAGTGTGCAACGCGACCCGCGCAGCGACGCGCGGTATCAGGAACAAATATACGCATTATTAAGGATTACTCAAAAACTACTAGTCACATCTCGCTCAAATTAAAATGGGACCACATGACGAGCACTAGCTTTTGAATATAAAAAGAATCATTAAAATCGGTACACCCAGTAACAAGTTATGAGGTAACACACATAAAAAAAAAAAAAAAAAAAAAAAAAAAAAAATACAGACGAATTGAGAACCTCCTCCTTTTTTTGAAGTCGGTTAATAACTTTAAATAAAGATGGCGTTGCGTACCAAGGGACTGGTTTTAGTTTAGATAATTTATTTAACTCGCTAGCAATTTTACTTTACCGGTGGGAGGGATGCGCTGTGCCGCGCTCCCGACTGCATGGGTACCACCATCTTGCTTATTTCTTCCGTGAAACAGCTTTGCTGTGTTTCGGAAAGAAGGGCAAGACAGGCAGTGTAATTACTGGCACCGAGACTTAACATCATATGTCTCAGGATGGGCAACACATAAATTATTTGGCTGGGCTAGTTCCAGGTAAACTGGTTTATGTTAATGGGCGACGTCGACCACTTACCATCAGGTGGCACGCCTGCCAGTTTGCCTATCCAACTAATATAAAAAAAAAAAAAAAAAAAAAAAAAAATTTAATTTTCTATTACAACACATTTACTAACCACTTTCTTAATGCTATTTTGTGGACACTTTTGGTGTCAAAAAACTTAAAAACTCCATGCTAGCGATACATTTCTGACACATGACATTTCTGACATCTGGCATATGTTAGGATGGTCAATCATATGTTTAAGAGTACCTGGATGACCGAGCTTTGCTCGGTTAAATTATATTTAGATACATTACATACTGATGAAATATAAATAATATTTTCGATCTTACCGACATAAAAGTAAAATCATAGGAACTGGTTATTTAAATAAAAAATAAAAAGAGCTCTCAATAATAATTTTTCTCACAAAAGAAGAAACTTGAAAAAAAAGGAATAAAATTGGTCTGTAGACACCTAGATTCGAACCTGGGTTTTCTGATTTCGATTCCGCCCGATTCCCATCCGAGCTATTATAAGCTTATCAATGACAGCGAAAATTACCTTTGCATTCTAATGATATTTTTTAATTGCGTAAAAAAAGGGATAAAACGACATTTTCTAAAAATAAATTCTAGCCAGATCGATTTATCGCCCTCGAAACCTCCTGCATACTAAATTTCATGAAAACCGTTGGAGCCGTTTCCGGATATAAGATATAGTGCGTTCAACGAGACAAGATACCAAACGTAAACAAACCAACTGCCAGGTTATTCGCCTATGCAGGATTTTGTAACCTTTTTTACTTACACAAATTTATTAAAACTAGATATATCAGCAACAAATAACAAAAACAACAACTAATACAACAAATAACAACTATAACTAAAACTAGTAACAAATAAGAATAATTAACGAAAATATTAACAGAAAATAATAGAGAATGAACAAAATTTATGTATCCTCCCGAGCGCTTCGCGAATGGAATGAAATAAAAATAAATAAATAACTACGAAATCAAAAGGCCGCGCGAATGTTTTCAAACCCGCAATAGTCTCGTTGGACTTTGCCCGACCTTAGCCGAGAGCCGTGCAGCAGATAGCAAACAAACAAGATAGAATGAGATAGACTGTATTTTCATGTTTCGTCGGCATTGTTTACATTTGGTATTTTGTCTCGTTGAACGCACTATAAATGTATATGAATATATAATAAATGTTCGTATCTTCTCCATTCTAAGCGACATTGGCGAAATCATCCGTGTTATTTTGGAACTGATGAAGATAATGATAAATGATCAGATCGTCACATGACGCAGTCGGGGAAAAATACTTTTTTGCAACAGGTCATGGAAAGTGTATTGTCACCGCCATTCGCATTTTTCTTCGACAAAAACGCATCAAATCAGCGGAAGAACCTTCTCACAATCCGTGCCGCCTCAAGCAACACTGCCTTTTGCATCAGACTTTTGATTCAGCAATCAAGCGAGAGGTCGCTAATAAGCTATTAACCGACACAATAGAAACAGTTACTATTACTAGAAACTACATATTGACATAAAAAAAACTTACATTCAATTTAAGTACAGGCGGTGGCGCGAGTATCTTTCCAGCGCCGTACACCCGTCTCTCGGGCTGAGGCGCAGACGATGATGGTATGATGCGCACTGCCAACCTTAGTGGGATTTGGATGGGGCAGGACAGTAGCGCCGGTGATCCCAGTACCCCCATCACCACACGTGGACCTTCGCCTATTTCTGGTACTTCTGTAATTTTTCATCATCGGCTTAACTTAGATTCTAATCATTTAACATTACTTATTCCACGAACGTCCGTAAGAGAACAATGATAACAACAGACCTCCAGACGAACGTGGGTAAAAGCGCGAAGAACAACTAGTAGATTGTATCAAAAGTACGATTTCTGTAGCAGAACTGCAGAGAAAAGGAAGAAGTTACGCAACAACAAGTAGCAAAAACTCCACCTTGATGTGATCAGAACTACTTCAGAGAGAAGGAAACATGCATATATAAACAAGCTGTACTGTACTGTATCAGCCTGTAAACAACCCACTGCTGGGCGAAGGACTCTTCTCCATATTGGAAGGTTGGAGCTTAATCCATCACGCAGCCCCACTGCGGATTGGCGTATAATTTCCCTACCACGAGTAACGATCTTTATCAGGTGTCTATGATAACAACCGCGACCGACGGCTTCACGTGCTCTCCGAGGCACGGTGGGGACTACGCGGTGTTGTTGATGCGACTACTACACCAGAACGGTCGTCACACAAAAACTGAGAACTACCATTTTTAAATCAAATATAAAATAGTTTATACAATTTTAAAATAAATAAAAATAAAAATAATCTCCACCACGAGACCGTTATAACAATGAAACTGCGATATATGGATTCCATTTGTTAATATTGAATCTGATATCTAACACCTACGGGACATGAACATACCGTGATTGCAATCGCTTTCAACAATTAAATTGTATTTTATATTTCACTTCTGAGTAATATTTACTAAACGTAGACATACAGTAATATTTAATAGGTATATATCTATATATAATAAAATTGTAAATTTCATGTACCAGTTTTTTTTTCTTCAGAATTTCTCAACGGAAATTTTTGTAGAAGTCTAAAAATATTAATTATACTGTCCACTGCTGGACATAGGCATCCCCAAATATTGACAAGCACGCTTTGCGTATGCAATTTCAATTTTTTAACAAGAAACGGAACACTTCGTATATACATAATTCTGAAATCTTGAATTATATTCTTTTATTCGGATAAAAACAAAAGATGAAATCGGAAACAGTCCAGTTGCAGGACACGATGTCAGTGAACTTAGCAGATCATTGTCCAGCAGATCAAAAATAAATGTGAGTTCTTATCGCATGCAGCTGAGTTCTACAGTTCCTGATACTTTTTAGAAATAGTTCCGGCGTTTTTACCTTAAAAAAAGAATATTGACAAAATGATCTGCTAACTTCCCGCAGCAGATCATTTTGTAGCAGATAAAAAAAAAGGAAGTTCTTGTTGTATGCGAATGAGTTCTATAGTTCCTGATACTTTTCAGCAATAGTTCTGTACCTACGTTCGAATACCAGCGGATCATGTCAGAATGTTTGAAAAGTCGAAAAATACAATTTTCAATGTTTCAAAAAATTCTTAAAAGCTAGATGTCCTAGGTTTTTCACAGATCCGTATCAGAACTGTAATCGAGGAAGAGATTCGAGTCCAGAACTCAAGTACAAATGCCAGCAGAGCACGTTAGAATGGCCGAAAAGAAGAAAAATAGCATTTCCGTCGTTTCAAATTATTGTGCAAGGCTGGAACTCTTTACTTTCTCACAGATCCGTATCGGAACTGCAATTTAAAACTCGATTTGATGCCAGAACTTAAGTCCAAATACCAGCAGAGCACGTTAGAATAACCGAAAAGTAGAAAAATAGCACTTTCGTCCTTTCAAATTATTGTGCAAGGCTAGAACTCTTTACTTTTTCACAGATCTATATCGGAACTGCAATTTAAAACTCGATGTGGTGCCAGAACTCAAGTCCAAATGTCAGCAGAGCACGTTAGAATGGCCGAAAAGTAGAAAAATAGCATTTTCGTCGTTTCAAATTATTGTGCAAGGCTAGAACTCTTTACTTTCTTACAGATCCGTAACGGAACTACAATTTAAAACTCGGTTTGAGTCCAGAACACAAATCTAAGTGCCAGCAGAGCACGTTAGAATGGCCGAAAAGTAGAAAATATAATTGTGGTCGTTTCAAATTATTGTGCAAGGCTGGAACTCTTTACTTTATCACAGATCCGTACCGGAACTGCAATTTAAAACTCGATTTAATGCCAGAACTCAAGTCCAAATGTCAGCAGAGCACGTTAGAATAGCCGAAAAGTAGAAAAATAGCATTTTCGTTGTTTCAAATTATTGTGCAAGGCTAGAACTCTTTACTTTCTTACAGATCCGTATCGGAACTGCAATTTAAAACTCGGTTTGAGTGCAGAACTCAAGTCCAAGTGCCAGCAGAGCACGTTAGAATGGCTGAACAGTAGAAAATATAATTGTGGTCGTTTCAAATTATCGTGCAAGGCTGGAACTCTTTACTTTCTCACAGATCCGTATCGGAACTGCAATTTAAAACTCGATTTGATGCCAGAACTTAAGTTCAAATACCAGCAGAGCACGTTAAAATAACCGAAAATTAGCAAAATAGTATTTTCATCGTTTTAAATTGTTATGCAAGGCTAGAACTCTTTACTTTCTTACAGATCCGTATCGGAACTGCAATTTAAAACTCGGTTTGAGTCTAGAACTCAAGTCCAAATGCCAGCAGAGCACGTTAGAATGACCGAAAAGTAGAAAAATATCATTTTCGTCGTTTCAAATTATTGTGCAAGGCTAGAACTCCTTCGTCATTTCAAATTATTTTTCTACTTTTCGCCATTCTGATGTGCTCTGCTGACATTTGGACTTGAGTTCTGGACTCAAACCGAGTTTTAAATTGTAGTTCCGATACGGATCTGTGTGAAAGTAAATAGTTCCAGCCTTGCACAATAATTTGAAATGACCACAATTATATTTTCTACTGTTCAGCCATTCTAACGTGCTCTGCTGGCACTTGGACTTGAGTTTTGGACTCAAATCGAGTTTTAAATTGCAGTTCCGATACGGATCTGTGAGAAAGTAAAGAGTTCCAGCCTTACACAATAATTTGAAACGACCGCAATTATATTTTATACTGTTAAGCCATTCTAACGTGTTCTGCTGACACTTGGACTTGAGTTCTGGACTCAAATCGAGTTTTAAATTGCAGTTCCGATACGGATCTGTGAGAAAGTAAAGAGTTCCAGCCTTGCACAATAATTTGAAACGACCACAATTATATTTTCTACTGTTCAGCTATTCTAACGTGCTCTGCTGGCATTTGGACTTGAGTTCTGGACTCAAATCGAGTTTTAAATTGCAGTTCCGGTACGGATCTCTGTTAAAGTAAAGAGTTCCAGCCTTGCACAATAATTTGGAACGACCACAATTATATTTTCTACTGTTCAGCCATTCTAACGTGCTCTGCTGGAATTTGGACTTGAGTTCTGGACTTAAACCGAGTTTTCAATTGTAGTTCCGACGGAAATGCTATTTTTCTTCTTTTCGGCCATTCTAACGTGCTCTGCTGGCATTTGTACTTGAGTTCTGGACTCGAATCTCTTCCTCGATTACAGTTCTGATACGGATCTGTGAAAAACCTAAGACATCTAGCTCTTAAGATTTTTTTGAAACATTGAAAATTGTATTTTTCGACTTTTCAAACATTCTGACATGATCCTCTGGTATTCGAACGTAGGTACAGAACTATTGCTGAAAAGTATCAGGAACTATAGAACTCATTCGCATACAACAAGAACTTACTTTTTTTTGATCTGCTACAAAATGATCTGCTGTGGGAAGTTAGCAGATCATTTTGTCAATATTCTTTTTTTAAGGTAAAAACGCCGGAACTATTTCTAAAAAGTATCAGGAACTGTAGAACTCAGCTGCATGCGATAAGAACTCACATTTATTTTTGATCTGCTGGACAATGATCTGCTAAGTTCACTGACATCAGGACACGGATGCGTTTATCTATAATATCTATACTTAATATAATAAAGCTGAAGAGTTTGTTTGTTTGAACTTGCTAATCTCAGGAACTACTGATTCGAATTGAAAAATTATTTTTGTGTTGGATAGCCCATTTACCGAGGAAGTCTATTTAACATCACACTACCACCAATAGGGGCTGAGCAATAATAAGAAATGTAACAAAAACGGGAATAAATAATCTTTTTTGAGAGCTTCCGTTGCGTCCTTTGTTATTTCTCTTCTCGAGACATTTTTTAACTATAGTTCCACTTTTAAAGTAAATATTAACATAACATCACTCTTTTGCTGAGAATTTTCGAAAAATAAAAATAACTCAACAATACGTTGAACGACCCAGGAATCAAACCTACCTCAAATCAAACCTAAACAAACGAGGCGGGTAATCTAGATCAGGGATGTCAGACGTACCAGTTTCTTGGTACACATACCAGGTTTTAGGGTCGCGTACCATGTACCAAGATTATTAATCCTGGTACGCAAAAAACACCAAGATTTGGCCGTGGACCGACAAAGATATCTATTCGGTCGTCGATTCCATATTAGAGCTAAAAAAAAAAAATGGTCGTCGGTTCTACATATAGCTAAAAAAAAAAAAGGTCGTCAACTTTACATGAGACGAAAAAACAGGTCGTCGAATCTATATGTAGCTAAAAAAAAAAAAAAAGGTCGTCAATTTCACATGACCTAAAAAAAAAAGGTCATCGCTTTTACATATCGATATATTATATCAATGTTGGCAACACAGCTCAGGCGTACCAGTTTTTCGTCATCAGTACCAACTTTTCAGCCTGCTCGGTACCAGGAATTTTGAGTGGCCGTCTGACATCCCTGATCTAGATCCTAATCTTATAGTAATTGTTTAAACAGCTGACCTATCTACGACCGTTCAACCGTGTCACTGACCCCTGCGTGTGTTACTATTGATACTTCGTTCGCTTTATTTTTATATTAACGCAACCGCTGCATTTCTACAAAATGAATACTTTTAAATGTGCTGGATGTTTAAGTGACATAAAAAACACTGCGTCTTTGAATTGCATACGATGCAAAAGCAAGTATCATGTTGTCTGCTCCAGACACTCGATGTCAGAATACAGTGATATGACCCCGGATACAAAAAGTACGTGGATCTGTGATCTCTGCCGTTGTAATGAGCCGAAAAGAGGCACCAATTCAAATACTCCTGTGCGTATCTCAACACCTACCGCCCAACAGGATTATGTAACGCAGCGCAATAAAAAATCATGCGCTTGCCTGTCTGCTGATGTAATTCGTGACATTGTGGGTGAGGAGCTTCGTCGGATCCTGGCCACGGAATTTAATTTGAAGCTGCAAGAAATTCACAGCATGGTATCATCACTTGAGTCATCCATATCATGCTTAAAAAAGGAATGCTCTGAACAGGCGAGTTTGTTGGAAGCGGTACGAGCAGAGAAAGAATCACTTCTCTCCATGAATGATAAACTTAACGGGTGTGCGTTATACAGTTGGAACAACAATCTCGGGCATGCAATATCGAGATACACTGTGTGCCTGAACACAAAAATGAGAATATAATGAGCACTGTACAACAGCTGGCCAAAGTCATTAAGCATCCGATCGACGAAGAAAAAATACATTTCTGCGCCAGGATTGCGAAAATGAATAAGACTAGTCCTCGACCCCGATCAATTTTGGTTAAATTTAACAGTCCACGCCTTCGTGATGAATTCCTAGCCGCAACAAGCAGGTTCAACAGGAACAACGCTGACAAATTGAACAGCAGTCACCTGGGCATTGCAAGTTCGAAAAAGGAGCCTATATATGTGTCGGAGCATTTGGCGCCTGATACAAAAATGCTGCTCGCTGCCGCTCGTCGCAAGAGTAAGGAGGTAAATTATAAATTTGTGTGGGTGCGTGACGGTAAAATTTATATGAGAAAATCTGAAAACTCGAAGTATATTCAGATACGTAATCATGACACTATTAAAAATTTGTCATAAATAACGCTAAGGTTCACTTATTTTTATATACAAAAAGGCTCTTTAAATGGTCTGTCTATTTATTACCAAAATGTAAGAGGTCTTAGAACTAAAACTGTTGAGTTATTTAATAGCGTAGTTTGTAATTCATTTGATATCATAATATTGACGGAAACGTGGTTAAATAGTAGTATTTATGACTCAGAGTTATTCGATAATAGCAGGTATGTTGTCTACAGACGCGACCGCATGACTAGCGGATTTCATAATAAGAAGGATGGTGGTGGGGTTCTGATCGCCGTTTCTAAACATTTAATATCTTATCGTCTACAGAGTCTCGAATCTAATTGTGAGGACATATGGGTTGGATTGGAAATTGGTAACAAAGGTAGGGTTAAGGAGAATATTTATATATGTGGTGTATACATCCCACCCCCTGTTCAAAAACATATACTTAAACAATTTATTGACAATACTAACAGAGTGTTACAGTCCTTTGTTGGCACTTCGTTGGTGGTGGGTGATTTTAATTTGGGCGGCATGTCATGGTCTATGAACACTCAAAACCATTCAACCTTTTCTAACAGCACACTGCATGCCATGCTGTCCGACTTTTTATCCCTCAACGACTTGACTCAGTACAATTCTGTTAATAATAACAAAAATAAAATCCTTGACTTGGTGCTTTCTAACAGATCGAATGTCTGTAATCGATCTGTACGAATGCTCGGATCCACTCATTTCTGTAGACGTTTCACACCCGCCTTTAACGTTTTGCTTAAATGTCGAACCGGCACCTGACTTGCTTCCCGATAGCAATGCTCCTAGGTATTGTTTTCGTAAAGCGGATTATGAGAAAATTCAACAAGAATTGAAAAAAGTAGGTTGGGATGATTTATTGGGGGCGGATGACTCTGTTGATACTATGGTCGAGGTATTTTATAATCAGCTACGGATTCTCATTCGAAAACATGTGCCATTATGTAAGCCCAGAAATCACAAATATCCATTTTGGTTTAGTAAAGGTCTAATAAACTGTATAAAAGAAAAATACAAATACAGAATAAAAATACGCAAATATAATAACCCCCGCGATGTTGTAGTGTTTGAGCTTTTGAGAAAGCGATGTTCTAAATTATTAAAAGAATCCTACGCCAAATACATGGAGCGTTTAGAACTATCGCTGCGATCGAATCCCAAGTTGTTCTGGTCTTATCTAAAAAAGCAAAAAAAATGTAATATTTATCCAGCTGAAATCTGACCTCTTCGCTGAACACTTTTCGACTGCTTATTCCACTACACCATTCTCTTCTTCGAGTTATTATAATCCTCCTGAACCACAGCCATGTAGTTGTTTAAGCTCACTATCTTTTTCCACCGGTCAAGTCCTTCGGGTTTTAAAAAGACTTGATGTCTCAAAAGGAGCCAGCACAGATGGTATTCCCGCTTTGTTTGTGACAAGGTGTAAGGTAGGTTTGGCAAAGCCACTCACTGTTATTATTAACCGTTCCTTGAGCACAGGTGTCTATCCCGCAGCCTGGAAAGAAGCTCTAGTGATTCCACTTTATAAAAGTGGTGCTCGAAGTCTTATTAATAACTATAGACCTATATCAATAATCTCGGTGTTCGCGAAGGTGTTTGAACTTCTTTTGTACCCGATCTTCTTTTCACAGTTTAAGACAACCATTGCTCCTGAGCAGCATGGGTTTTTGAAAGCTAGATCTACTACGACCAACCTCACATCATTTGTTGAAGACCTTACTGAGAAAATGGATGGTGGCGGCTCAGTTGACGCTATCTACACTGATTTTAGTAAGGCCTTTGACAAAGTTAATCACTCTATACTATTGCAGAAGCTTGAGATGGTTGGTGTGACTGGCATTTTACTAAGGTGGTGCAATTCATATCTTCATTCCAGAAAATCTGTCGTTTTTGTCAACGGATACTATTCTAGTCCTTTTCTATCCTATTCTGGGGTACCCCAAGGATCTCACTTGGGTCCTCTATTCTTTAATATTTTCATTAACGACATCAGCAAATGCTTCAGAAACTCCAAATGCCAATTATACGCCGACGATCTGAAGCTCTATAGAACTGTTTGCACTGATTCGGATGCCATCTGTCTTCAAAGTGACCTTGACAGCCTGGCATTGTGGTGTCAGACAAATTGCATGAGTCTTAACACTGCCAAGTGCTTTGTGGTTAGGTTCAGTAGGAAAAAGACTACACTTAATAGAACTTACTCAATTGACGGGTATACGCTTGAAGAGGTTGAATATATCCGCGACCTCGGTGTTACACTGGATGCCAAGTTGAGGTTTCATCTACATGTAGATGACATGGTAAACAAGGCGTTTAGGACTCTGGGATTCGTTTTGCGCAACTGTAAGCACTTCAATAATGCTCAGACAAAAATTGTGCTATTTACAGCACTAGTGCGCAGCATCCTTGAATACGGTAGTGTAGTCTGGAACCCTCACTACGAAATTTATAAAAAAAGAATCGAAAGTGTACAGAAAAGGTTTCTATGGCATTTATCTTATAGTCTCAACCTGGCCAAAGAACTACCAAGTTATGAAAAAAGGTTATCCTATTTTAAGCTTCTTTCTCTTCATAACCGTAGACGCATATTAGACAACACTTTTCTCTTTAAGCTCTCAAATGGTTTAATAGACTCTCCCTACTTATTGTCTAGACTTATGTTTCGGGCTCCAGTGAAATCCGTTAGAAAAGTAACTTACACACCTTTTGTTGAGAGATTTTCACATTCACGTTACGGTCGTCACTCGCCAATAAATAGAATGATCACTAATTATAATAGCATGTACAGAAATGTGAATTCATTAAATTGTAAGAATAAAAAATGTAAAGATAGCTCAGCAGACGGTTCTGGCCTCGACATTTTTGGTGATAATTTAAGGTACTTTAAGAAAAAAACAACAGAGTATCTTATTAATAACAATGACATTTAATACTTTGACATATTTATATAATTGTATTTGTATAAAATTATTTATTTTTTATGTACTCAGACTCGTGATGATCATCATTATACTTCATAAGACTTAAATCTGAATATTTCCAAAATTATAATTTGACAATTTTATAGTTTATAACCTACCTTAATTTGAATTAATTTATTTTGTAAAAATGAAATTTGTATCTGTACACTCGCACTCAATGTTAAAAAACTTTAGATGTTTTGACTTTTTTAATTTTATATATTGGTCTCTGACATTCATGTAAGATTTTATTTTGTATATTTATATTGATGTTTATTTTGAATTGTAGATGTTTGTTTGTTACATGGTCGGTTGTTCGATTGGTTTATTTTACGTTTTTAATATTGTTAGTAATTTATGAACACCTTTAAATAATTGTTCGATCTGCTAAATACCGATGATGTTCACTTTTATAATATTTCTTAAATGTTTTTGACTTTATTTTTTGACTTTTCATAATTTAGTTTCTGACATTGGTTTTTGAATTTAATCTAAAATATTCATTAATGTATGCTACATGGACAACTTTAAATTTGACTTATTTCGATGTTGACGATATTATTAGTAACTTAAGAACACCTGTAAAAAAGTAGGCAATTATCTAGATGCCAATGTTTACTTTATTCATTTTGTATTTGTTGTTGTACTACTTGTTGGTGTTGACTTCTGAATAAATGAATAAATAAAATAAACATATTTAAGTACGTTTTTCCCTCAAATTAACGCGGGTGAAACCGCGGGGCACAGCTGGTCTATAATATAAACTTAGTCATATTATTTTATAGAAAAGCAAATCCATCTTACCGGCTAAAAAAACACTGGCCACTCGTGACACCACTGTACCAATCCCGTCCACTGTCGCCACACACTGGTACTGGCCAGCCAGCGCCGACGACATGCTCTCTATTAACAGCGATCCGTTATTAAGCTGCTTCCTGGAACAGACGGACAGTATTTCATTAATCTGAAGATTGTTCAGCTCATCTTGCGGCGCGATCGACGCGGCTATGTGTGTGTGTTAACGTAAATATGTCATTTAAATTTGTGTGTCAGTGTCGCGGCCGGCGGCAGACGTCGTTGGAACAACACGTGTTCCTATCACCTTGTTGTGTTAGTACGGTCAGTATATAATGAAACTTGCTCTTTTGATGCGAATTAATTGATTTTATATATTATTATGAAGATTGATGTAAAAATATTTGTCTTCGATTTAAATTCAAGAATACAATATATATATACATACGTTAACATCCACAAACATCACAATTAACAGAGTATGTTATTTCTTTTTCGAAATCGGAGTATGACAACCATACCCTAAAGTAATGGGATACAAAGCCCATAAGTAAAAGTTTGAGCGCCTATGGATCTCTGCATATAAATACAGCATATATATTATTGATCTCGTTGTACCTATTGTATTACTAGCTGCTGCTCGCGACGTCGTCTGCGTGAACGTTATTAGATTACACGTTGTTACAGAATGCGTTGAAGAAATAAAGGTTCACTGCTCGTTCCCCGTAGGTGATAGCGTGATAATATGTAGCCTATATGTTGGCCCGACTTCTTAATAATATTCGTGCCAAAGAAGTAAATCCATGCAGTACTTTTCGAGTTTATCCCGGGCATACATACAGACAAACACAAAAATTCTAAAAACTATATTTTTGGCTTCGGTATCGATTGTAGATAACATCCCAAGTATTCTAAAAAACATTCAATGTACAGTTTTGACTTTCCTACCATTTTATTATATGTATAAGATTGTATGGCTTGTGCATGTTCTACAACCGAGCAAAAGCCTCTACGTGATCAACAGATTTGAAGCTGAACCATTAAACTATTCCTCGGTCGATTCGTGGATTCATATTACTAGCCTCAACTTTGACCTTATAAATCTAGATGATCTAATCACGTGAATACTAAATTAAAATGGAACCTATGTATTCTAAAGTAGTTCGACGTTAGTGTTGAACGTAGTTAAGTCTTGTTGAATAATTCAGCGAGTTAACAACCAGGGCCGGCCTAAGGCGAAAGTGTGCAAGACTCACATCTTATGCCCCTATGAAAACATTATCGAGTTTTATTATCCATAATTATCCTGTGTCGGAACTCGGAAGTGTACACAAAAACAAAAGCTGCCAGGATATACGATTTTCAACAAAAAAAAAGCTCGTCCAAAATCAACCATCGATTGAAGCCTATCCGAATACCTAAAAAAATAATTATGACTTCGCAAAAAGCTCGAGTGTGCGGCTGCATACTTCGCACACCCTTAGGCCGGCCCTGTTAACAACAGCTATAGAGCGTGTTGTTATACTAGAGTTCTAAAGGTCGTGACTCCAAGGGCAAATTTAGCACTATCGGGTTCAAATAATGATTAGTAGTTGAGCTTAGCTCAGTGAATATCAGACGATCGCTTTAAACAGAGACTGCAACGCTTTCAAGTGCTTTTGTGCTTTGTCTGAAATTCGTTACGTACTCGCTGCAGGAATGAATAAACCTTTAATGTTGTGACAATAGATATTATATTCTAGAAAATAAATAATTGATTGATTGATTGATAGAATATGCTAATCCTATAGCTTTAATGCTATATCCTATAGCAAACAAAATGTAGATCAATCTAATTATTCAACCTCAACGTAAGGTTACTTACTAAGTGGTTTTAACCACGCAAAACGTCTATCTCAATTTGTACGACAAGATTGCTAGCTAACTATTGCCGCATAATTAGAGACACAATATAAGCTAAGTAGGGTATCTCATTGTCAGGTTGACCTTTAACATTAAAGTTTACGAACTGGCACCATACATCTGCGGTCTGGCTCGCTTAACAATGGCCAAATGCCTCTAATAACGCTTATCTGCACATTGTCAGCATTTAGTTTTGTATCCTAATTGCTTCGTTATAAAGATAACGATGATATATATGATTTTTTTTATGATGTATAACAGACGATCGAGTTTTCGAACAAATATTTCATTAAGGTCAGCGTAACAAACGTCGGTACAGTCAATAATAATTGCTAATACAAAGGCACGGAGAAGTAGAGCTTTATAGGAAAAAAATGCTTTAAGGAACCGATTAAAAAATCTTATATTTGCAGTAACTGAATGGCAAACTTCCGAGATATTATGGACTTCCCAGTTAAGAGTCTAATGTGTAAGAAAAATCTTGAGCGTGTTGACTATTATGTGTGTGTTATTATGGTGTTATGAAACATGATATAGTAAAGAGTTTATGTTAATATTAGAGACAAGATAAGTAAAGTTCCAAGTTCGGCAATAAAGGAATAAATCGTGACGAAACTAGAACGTTTTGGAAGTAATTTTGAAACAAGTAAGCAAACCTGTAAAGGTAGCAACATAGTGGTTAACCTTAAAGAAAATGATTGGCATTTTTTCTTCGTAGTAAACGAAAAACTTGAAATAGAAAATTCCACATAAAGTCATAAACGTATGAAAATAAATTGTATGATTCTGTATGAGGTTCGTAATGTACATAAACTCTTTTGCAAAAAAAACGGGCACTTAAGCAAAGAACTATTTTATAGTTACTATTAGTTTGTTTGACAATTTTAGGTATTGTTATCCTCAGAATTTTATAAATTAATTAGGAAGGAATAGTTTTCATCAGTTTTATCATAACATTTTAATTAAATTATTAAGAAATAATGTTTAAGCTCAAAACACTATGATTGTACCTGCTCGCTAAATAAAAATGAAACGCGTTAATTTCTTTGTTTTTCTTGAATACATTAAAAGCAGATAAAAGTTTAGTATTGAGTGTGACCCCCTCTTGCTGAAATCACAGCTTGCATTCGTCTGGGCATGCTAGTGAGTATATCTTTTATGGTTTCTTGGGGAATACGTTCCCACTCCGCGGTAATAACATTCTTTAGCTCTCTGATGGTCTGCGGAGCCGGCTGCACTGATCTCACTCGTCGCTTCAGAACGTCCCAGACATGCTCTATGGGATTGAGGTCCGGACTTCTAGCTGGCCAGTCCAAACGACGAATTCCGACTTCTAGCATATACGCATCCACACCGCCAGACCGGTGGGCGCGAGCGTTGTCGTCCATAAAAATTGAGTTTTCGCCAAGAGCGGTTAAAGCGGGTTGTGCATAAGGAATTAGAACTTCCATTATGTATCGGTGTCCAGTCAGTGTACCGTTTTCGATGAAGACTAACTCCGTACGATCCATAGAATTTATTCCTGCCCAAAACATAACAGAGCCCCCTCCATAAGGTGTGATTTCTTCAAAACATGCCTCTGCAAAGCGTTCTCCTCGTCTACGTAGCACTCGCCGACGTCGGTCTTCACCATGCAGAGATATCCTGGCTTCATCGGAGAACAATACCCTATCCCAGTCTTCATGAGTCCATGACACACAATTTCGAGCGAAGCTAAGCCTGGCAACTCGATGTCCACGGAGTAATTTAGGGCCGCGTGCCGGGCGATGACTGTATATATTAGCAGCGAGAAGCCTCCTCCTGACCGTCCATAGACTAATTTGCACATTTCTTACTTCTTCGAGGGTGTTCTTGAGGTCCACATAAGAAGATTTGCGATTTCTCAACGCTTGACTAACTAGAAAACGATCATCCCGTGGTTCGGTACATGTCTTTCTGCCAGAACCAGGCCTTCTCTTGACGGAACCGGTCTCTTGATAGCGCTGCCAGGTCCTTTGAACTGTCGACCGACTCACATTTAGCCTCTGAGCCACGAAGCATTGACTGCAACCTTCTTCAAGCAGCGCAATAATTTTGCTCGCTTTTATCACTTTATCTACCATTTTCGAGATTGCTAAACAGCAATAACAATACTTTTAAATGTCAAGGACACCAGATAATTTAATAAAAATTGACAAAAAGTTAATTAGAGTCGATATTAACTATAGGGAATTCGCGCCACAAAATGTAGTTAAAAGTTATTTTCTTTGAAAACCAGGCTCAGTCAAAAATTTGAATTTGGAATGTACTCTTATAAACATTATGGCACTTTTATAACTGGCCAGTAACATGTTCAAATGATTAAAACCTTTTTTGGTAGTTTATTTTTTTCAGCCAGGAAGAAAATCGAAACCGCCCATTTTGCAAATGAGTTTATTATAAATTTTTTAAATTGATGAGTTTAGTATTTACTGATAGTCACCTGTACGTATCGGCGCGGGGTAACGCATGGTCCCTGGTAGGAGGTGCCGATGCGCTATACCGCCAGGATATGCGAGCTGGTGGTGGCGCTCCACACGCCAGAACCGCACTTTCGCCCTCGGTCACAACTGCGTCAGCCGGTTCTGATGATAACTCGAACATTGTTTCGCTTGCATCATCACCTCCTAGAAGATAAAATGTTTAGATTAATAAAAATTATGGTTACGGTATGATTAGATGGCTGATGAAAGTCAAATGTATGACCGAAACGTGGCATTAATTGACAATTGGTGTTTTGATTGACATCCTATGACCACTTTCCTGCTAACTGTATTACTATATCTTCTAGAGCATTTTATTTCTAGCTACCTAATAGTTGTAATTACGTTAATTTATTCTTATTTTGAAACTGAATATGTTAATTTTGTTTTCACTAATACTTTCCTGCTAACTGTATTACTATATATAAATAATGGACGCAACAACAGATTGCTCTAGAAGATGTTAAGGTAGCCCCATGCCAAGAAACAATGAATTAAGACTAAAAGATATATTCTAAGATTACAAGACAACACTCGGGTAACTGATGGACGTTCAAGATACAACGCATAATACTACTGTCAGGAGTCTCCGGATTTGTTCTAGTTTAAAAGGCGTCAGCGAGGCGTCTGGAGAGATAATTTGTTAACAGACCTATTTATATATTATACGCTCGACTGCCCGTGTCAACTACTAGTTAACAAGAGTTTACAAACTAACCGCAATAACCGCAAGCGCCCGTGTCAAGTAGTGGTCGCCATGGCTTTATTGCCTATGTCAACTGCTTTTCGACACGGGAATTAGTACGCGAAGTGCACCTGTCAACTACAGGTTGACTAACGTATATTATATTATCACCGGTGGGAAATTACGTAACAAAACGTGAGAGGCTTTGGACAGTTTTGTGCAGTTGGTAAACTAAATGGTCATTGCCCGGACACTCAAGCGGTTATACAAATAAACCAGTGTCTCAATTATACGACTGACAGCTCAGATTGGTGTCACCAGACCAACTCTTCAGCTAAAGAATATTAGCATATTAAATAATTCAAAAATATGATATGATATTAAAAAGTAATCACACAGAACGAAGAACCAATATATGTGAATTGGCTAAAGAAGCCATATAAAAACAAAAAGTTGAATAAGTTAAGTAATCAAATCCATATTGATTTTAAAGGTATCTTTAATTTCATCAGAACATCAATATAATCTTCCCACTCATAAAAGTTTTCCAATTCGTATTAAAAGTTGATTATTGCGATGTTTGAAATATTATTTACTAGCTGCAGCCCGTGTCTTCGCCTGTGTCAGTTAAGGTTTATTAAAACAAAAACATTTTATACCGTTATTGATTGGTTGATTCAACTTGCTAATGTAAATGTATTTAAACTTTTGAGGATGCTCTATATATATTTTGTTTATGACTGTCTCCATTTAGATCTCTCTCTCTCTATCTCTCTCTCTCTCTCGTCTCTTAATCTTATAGTCTGCGTTCAAACGGCGTCTTTCGAGTCTATTGAACAGACGGAAAAGCCCCTAAACCCTCCCTGTTTCCGGCTCGCGACTACAGTAACAGCATTTCGAGTGTCTCTCTATAAACATATTTGAAATAACAGAATATAGTACAGAGACATCAGCCAGTGGATGTCCATTACTGAACCTAGGTCTCCCATCATTTCTAGGGGAGTTTGCCAAAACTCGTCACGCTTAGCATGCGAGTTGGCGAGCGTAGTAATTTGTAGTAGAATGTGATGACTTTGCTAGCCATCATCATCCTGGTTGGTGTACAGCTGTTCGCACCACTATGACCTTAGTCACCTTTTATGACACCTCGGCAAGAAAGAGGTCGGGCCTACTCTTCTATACCGGTCGCCGTACGGCAATATACTAATATTAAAAAAGCCAAACTTCATACGTTAATTTTCAAATTTTGACGTGATAACGTCCTGTAAATCAATGAATGCCGGCTGCACGCACGAACTATTGTCACGTTTCGCGAGTGAGAGCGCAGAACCAGCCTAATCTATCGGCCTAAGCGTTCGGCTTGTGAATGAAAAACAACGCATATTGGAGGATATTAAATATCACACATTTATATTAGTTGTAAATAAATTGTTAATAGCACGTTGTTACTTGTAATTAATCTGTTTAATTTAAGTAATAAAATATTTGAATTAACGAGTGCAAATAAATGTTAATTTGTCGAAAAAAAAAAAATTAATTGAATTCATTCATTCTTTGTATTTATTATACAAAATAATGATAACTCAGTGATAACAATTCAATTCAATTCATAAAAGTATGCAATTTTTTACAATGTTTCCTTATGACGTTATCACGAAAAATTATCGTCCGTAAACCGACTTTATTTTTATGAAATTTGAGAGATTCGTTTTTCTAAATGGACGAAGGTAAAATTTTTTTTTTTTTTACGCAGGCGAATCCATTTACGGATGATATCCAGGACGCCCGGGTCGGCAGTCCTAGACCTATGTCGGACTCGGCACTTTGGGAGTGCAATATCGTACTAAACCCCTGCGGGAGCCTTCAGCCGCTTTGATTGGAGGGCCCCGGATCTGCAGGCAACAGGATCCCTCCAGCGACAGGCTGGCCTCGGTGAAAAGGCCAGACTTCTCCTCCATGGGGACTGTCCGGCTAACCTCTGAACAGTCCCGACGACGTCGTGTCTAGCAGGACCGGATTCCCATCCCGGCCCGAAACGGGCACAAGGGCGTTACTGGAGGCGCATTAAGTAGCGCCTCCTACGCACTCCCATTCGTCATCCGCGGATGGAGGCCACGTCGGCGGCCTCCTCTCTCATCCGCTCGTCGGCCTCCTTCTGGGACATTACTGTCTCGCAGAAGGAGACCATCGCCTTCCAGGACTCATCGTCGCCAAGCATCGCGGTGATGACGTTTGGGAGCGACAAGTCCCCTCCAACGTCCGACGTCAGACCTTGACGCAGCACCGCCCATCTCGGGCACACCTCAAGGGTGTGCTGGGCAGAGTCCACCGCTGCGCCACAATCGTGGCACTCAGTCGTCGGCTCCCTTTGGGCCGTACGAAGGTTATATACTGTAATCGTTATATGTATATTAACTCGTGACAAAACCGTGTTATACTTCTAGTATTACATATATATGGGAAACCCAAATATTACCACAACTTTTTCAACTTTTGAATATTAGTAATTATTTATCGGAATATTTAGCATAAATTGTATTCAAATTCTGCTAAATACAATATTTTCGGACGTATACGTCCTGCGGTGTACAAATTACAGTATTTCGCTAACAGAACAGAATATTAATATCATAATATTAAATTAGCATAACAAATTAAACGCAAATTAAATCACATCATCAAATAATTTAATTTAATGTTTACACATGATTTATCTACACGAATTAGGGTCAATTTTATCGGT
This sequence comes from Euphydryas editha, assembly GCA_036937285.1. Lineage (NCBI taxonomy): Eukaryota > Metazoa > Arthropoda > Insecta > Lepidoptera > Nymphalidae > Euphydryas > Euphydryas editha. The sequence goes on along the minus strand of JAUPFZ010000031.1, from coordinate 10,458,344 downwards.
TGCTGATAAGATTTAGATAGTTATCTGTCATATAATGGTATCCAATAGATAAAAGTTTTAGATATATTTTTACTATTTCACCATTGAACTCCTTCTGCTGTCCCATAATTATATCCGCTATAAGCTGAGGTGAAACTGGCCTAAAGGGTCTTTTTTTTTTTACGCAGGGGAATCCATTTACGGATGATATCCAGGACGCCCGGGTCGGCAGTCCTAGACCTATGTCAGACTCGGCACTTTGGGAGTGCAATGGCCTGAAGGGTCTATTTTTACTTCCTAATGATAGTCTCTAATAGTTTATCAATAATCTAATTAAGTTATAAGAGATAAACTGAAGTGGCAGTGGGCAGGGCACATAGCTCGTAGAACTGACGGCCGATGGAGCAGAAAGGTTCTCGAGTGGAGACCAAGTACCGGCACGCGCAGCGAAGGACGGCCGTCCGCAAGATGGACAAACGACTCGAGGAAAGTCGCCAGAAGCCGTTGGATGGAGGCTGCTTTGAACCGGTCGCTCTGGAGGCTTACGTTCAACAGTGGATATCCAATGGCCGAGATGATGATAATGATAAGAGATAAACTATATCAGCAAACGGTGAAATTGGTCCTTGTACTTATATAATTTAGACTTTATATACTTTTACTATAATAAAACACGGGTATTTAAAAGTTTACTTGATAATCTTCTTAGAGATAGAAACATTTTCCGTTACAAAAATATTTTATGTTGTAAGTCTTTTCCTTATAAATTTAAAAAGTCTTCCCACAACGTAATCATAAATAAATCTTTTAAAAAAAAACAGAACAAAAATTAAGTCCTTTTCAAAGACCCCACGAAACACACCGCCTTCAACTTCGCACTGAAGTGTTCCTTAAAGACTTAAACGTAAAACATCCTTTATAATTAAACTAAAAACCCTTCAACTTTTGCACAAAGCGTTTTACCGTTTATCAACGAAATATTACACAAATATCGCCCATAATACCCGGACATAAGGATGAAAAATATTTGATATAATATCTTTTAAATTTGACCGATGCAAACGATAAGGTTCTGAATACCGTTTGATTGGACCAACAATAGTGTATGGAAAAGTTTATGAATTAGAAAATATTTCACGGAAATATATCCCTTATTGTGTTTCGTTAAATCCTAAATTGCTTTGAACGTTTTCGGGTCAAAGGTATTATTGTGATCGCACGGTCGATCGGATCTCAATTCGCATATACCAGTATGGCGATACAATGGCGTAGTTTTTGATACGTATAATTTGTAAATGCTTTTATAATACGAGTATGTCAGTTTATTATCTCCTTATCCTAGATATTTGAATGGATAGTAGTAATGGGTAGCTACAATTTAAAGTTTTGATTCATTTAACCAAGCAAGATTATGTTTGGACTGGTCAAATTGATAAAAATTTTTGAGTTTTAGTTTTTAGGTCACCTAATGCTGTTTTTAAAGATTATTAAAGAAAAATAATTCTTGGAATAAATTAAAATTTCTAGCTAAATTGTTTCAAATTTTTATCATAAATAGGTTTTCAGTACTGACATTCTCAAGATTATTACTCTTTGAAGGTTTAAATTGATAAGTCATCTTATAGAAAATACTTCTGTTTTATTTGTAAATTTACTTAATGTCTTCTCTCATGCTCTCGTGATCTTTATTTGAGTCGATGGTAACTTTAGAAATGGCATGATATATTTACTAACGAGTACCTACTGATTGACGTGTTTTAAGAGATTTAATTAATAAAACACTACCAGAAGTAGTACATAAAACATATAATAGACCAAGTTACGCAGATAATAGTAATTTTATTTCCTTGTGTTTTTGCTTTTCTCATTATGATTATGTCAGATGTCTTATATGGAAGTAAGATCTCTTGCATAAGTGATCATATTAACTATAACACAAGCAATTTATATACAGATTGAAATGCGTACGTGCACTCAAAAAACGTTCCTAAGAGAGGGATTGTATCTCTTTCTACCATGCAGGGTAAGGCAACTCGTCAGAAAGAGACAAAATACCAGTAGTCAACGAAATGCTCGGAATGATTTTTTCACTTTACACGTTGGAAACAAATGTCAACCTTATGTCAGTTACTTTATGCATATTTGAATATACAATTTTATTAAGTGAGCGTTCCAGTTATGATATAAATTCCTTGATATAACATCATAGTCAAATCAAAATCAAATCAAAGATTTACTTTGTTCAAATAGACTTTTCGATTCGATTCAATTTGGCTTCGTTCTATAAAGCTTTTTGAATTGACATTTTATAGTATATATTTTCATATTTAATTAGTTATAGATAACGTGAAGCTACTACCGTTTCAGAATGTAGATAGATTCTGCTGAGAACAACCGGCAAGAAACTCAACAGTTATCTTTTAAAAATTTACAATACATAATTTGATAATTATACATTTAGTCATTTATATATATTAGTAACAAATATCTAATAAGAAAGGCATTGTCACTTACACTAATTAGATTATTATTAATACATTATGAATTAGAATATAAACTTAAAAAGCAGTAAAGACTTAAAGAAACAAAACTATCAACAATATTCTAATTATATATTTAATTAATAAATTTTTAAGGTTCAAGGTTTCTCAAGGTTCTGAGAATATTTGGTAATAGAGTTATTCAACATCCTCAAATTATCTCAGTAATTCAAGAACCAAGGTTGCCCCTTTGTCTATGAATGGATGCCATTGAGTATTATTGTCTAAGAGCGTGTTGAATGACGCCAATGAACGCGGCATTGACTGCCGGCCTAGCATGCTCGCACGACAAAATTTTGTCTACCCCTTTTCTCGTATTATCTCCCTATGTCTATAGTGGCTGACATGTGTGCACGTGATACTCTTCTCGTTACGTCGATAGAAAATATAACGGGATATATCATTAAGTAAATTTTTTTATTGATCATTAGGTTTTTATTATTATTGATCATTAAGTTAAAACTTAATGATATATCCTGTTAAGTTGAAACTTAATGGGGCTAATAGTTTGTACTATATAAATCTCCTAAATCAGGTTGTCTGGAAGAAATCGCTCTTAGCGATAAGACCGCCTTTGTACATCTTTCTCTGTATGTATCAATTTTGTTTTGTGAGTTTTTTTATGGTGTACAATAAAGAGTATTTATTATTATTATTATTAAATCTTCTTTTTGGAGAAAAGGCCTTTACCCAGCTGAAGGTTATTTACAGGCTGATTCACTTTAATTTTTTTCAACTGTACTATAAATAATATAATTAATTAGGAAGAAGTTTAATAATTGGTTGCAGATGAAGCTATACTTTAGGTACGCTACAAATGAGTACGGGATCAATGCGGTTGCGTGCCAGCGTCCAGGGTTGCCAGTTAGTAAAAATTTGGATCCAAAATAATGTTTTTAAAGTGTCAGTTGAGTTTAGTGGTAATTCATTGTTAAACTAGTAAAGTGTAAATGACGATTGCTGCGCCTGTGTGATTTTTCATTTTAAAATGGAATTACTTGAGCTCTTACGACATTATTAACAGTAGATGTATTCAAGTAAATCCTTGCAAGAAACTATATCGAATTTACAAAATAAATATTTTATTTATTTATTTATAATTCTTTATTTTACACTACTTTTGAAAGAAAATACCAGATCATATATCTGGTAAAGATTATTGCACAATATGACGGTTTTATTGCTAAAAAGCAATCTCTTCCAGACAACCTTACGTTGTAAGGGAAAGGGGTGAATGGAGGGTGGTGCATAAATATACAATAATTATATATAATAACACAAAAGAGATATAATAAAAATATTAATAAATATACAAATATACGATATAATAAAAAATAACAGATAATTTTTTTTTACTATTATTCTTTTTATTACTAGTATTAATACGCCAGTTTTGTTTATTCTTGTAGACAACTCATGCTTAACCAAAATATATTTTCACAACGAACGAGCTGATGTTTTCCAAGAAAATATTCCTGTATACTTATGATTCCGATTCCCCTTAACTGGTCCATTAAAAAAATACTGTTATACCAGTTTTTCGCTTTTCAGCCTTCAGTGTACGGTACGACGAGCTTTATTTTATGTAAATAATAATAACAAGCTGACTCTGAATTCGTCTGCGTTGTCTATATATATATATATATATATATACACTCGCGTCGGTATTTATGTTGACAATGTGTCAATTTTATAAGATCAACACGCTACAAGTCTAAATTATAGTATATCAGTGGCATATTGGTACGATTGTAACCTTCTTTATACTCGTAATCGATAGTTAAAAGAAGACACATTAAAAGCGTAGTTACGTGGTTTTGTCTTAGATCAAATATCGAAACTTAGTGAGCGAGGCGGTCGGAAAGTAAGTTGACGTGTACACTTATTTAATTTTCGTCGCTTATTATTCTGTGACAACCTGATTTGCTTTTATTGCTTTGCATTTTAATTGTGTTATCTTGTTTAAAGACTAATATTAAAACAGTTTTATATGAAGATATTTTTATTTTTAATTACAAGATGCCTAAAATTAGAGAGTTATCGATAGCAGAACGTGAACAAGTATTTAAGAGAAGAATGAGAGGAGATAGATTACAAGTCATAGCCATAGATTACGGAATATCAGGGAAGGGTATCAACCGAAGTGTCAAGAAGATTAAAACCACAGGATCTTGTCATAATCAACCAAGAACAGGAATAAAAAGAAAAACAACATCTCAGATGGATCGAATTTTTCGAAAAAAAGTACGATGTAATCCATTCGTTACCGCTAAAGAAATAAAAGAAGAACTGAATTTAAATATACAGATGACACAGATTAAAACTAGAATTGCTGAAGCAAAGTTACATGGCTGAGTAGCCAGAACAAGACCATATATTCATATAACTGCTCAGGTATGGTTACAGTTTAAAAAAATATATACTAATGAACTACTGTCTTTTTCGGAGAATGTTATCTGGAGTGATGAGAACAAGTTTGAGTTATTATCTAATAAAAGACGAAAAATGGTTTGGCAGAGAGTTAAATAAGCATACAAATTTAATTTAATTATGGCGACTGTTAAGTGAGGCGGTGGGTCAATTATAGTATGGGGTTGTTTTGCTACAAAGGCTTAGGGAAATTAAATATAATTGATGGCATATTGACAGCCGAAAAGTACATTACTATATTAAAAACTCAACTTCTTGAAACTGTAATAAAAATTAGAAATAGCGGGTTGTTTACTTTCCAACATGACAATGACCCTAAACACACCCCTAAAATTTTTAATCAATTTCTACAAAAAGATTATATTATTACGTTACCATGGCCTCCAAAAAGTCCAGATCTTAACCCAATATAACACTTATGGGATAAACTCGACCGCTCTATTCTACAACGGGAGCTCTACAACAAATCATGTTTTCTGAAGCATTGAAACGAGAGTGGTCTAATATACCTATTGAGACATTTAAGAAAGTAGTTTGAAGTATACCATCAAGATTAAGGGAAATCATAAAAGCAAATGGGTATCATACGTCATACTAAAATTTTGAAATTCTGTGTAATTTTTTTTTTTTAATTATTTGTCAACATATTTTCCGACTTGTGAATTTACTAAGTTTTATTAATATTTTCAGAATTTCTCATTAAATATAGGTGTAAATATCTACTGTGTGTTCTTTGTATCACGAAGTAATAAATATATAAACCCTAATATTATTCAATGATCTATAATTAAATTAGCAATATTTTTGTTTCCGAAATTACCTTGTCAACATAAATACCGACGCGAGTGTATATATATATATATATATATATATATATATATATATATATATATATATATATATATACTTTGCTTACAAAATTTCTTTTTAATACCACGTATTGCTTATAAAATTTTTGTTTCTTCAAACTTAACTTTATACTGAATTAAGATATCGCATTTTTTTAAATAAGGGCTTGTGTCTAAGAAACAAAACTTAAAAAGACTCAATTCAAATCTACTCTCTAAGCATAAATCATGTCGAATTTCACTAATTTTAGGTGATATTCATTTTTTATCAATGTGAGAATCGTACTACACAGAATTAGTGACTATTCAATGAATGAATATATGAATATCAGAAGATTTGATCACTGAGTATCTTTATGTGTATCAATAACTCGTTATTGAGATTCACTGATATGTAGTGAATACAGCTTCACTAACGTAATTAATGAAACTTCCACTGATTCAAATTTAGAGAATATTCAGTAGTTTTTCGTGATGCGTGCATAACGACAGACTATATATATTCATTTATATAGATAAACACAATATTACATCGGCACCCGGCAGCCCTATTAACAACTTATATATACATATATTACATATGTACGTACAAACCGCATTGTTCGGTTTACGCGTGATTGCACCCAGTGATGTTCCAACGTTGCGAACCGTAGATACGTTTAAATATAGCCTACTAGCTTCTGCCCGCGGTTTTACCCGCGTCGGTTATCGCAACCAAAAAAAAAAGTATCCTTTGTTACTTCTAATACCACCAAGAATATGTGTATAAAGTTTCATGATGATCGGTTAAATAGTTTTCCCGTGAACGCGTTACAAACAAACTGACTATCGCATTTATAATATTAGTATGATAAAAAAATATAACACTACCAAACCACATGAGATGTATATTTTTTATGGATGTCATGGGGTTTTTCTAATGGATGAAAAAGATCAGATACAATCTATAGAAATATTAATAAAGATCAAAATAATTAAAAGTCTAAAAACGGATTTTATCGCATTACTGAGGTGGTGGGTGTCCGAATATTTATGTGTTATTCGGACACCCACCACCTCAGTTTCCCGAGATCATGGACGATGTAAAGGGTCCGAAACGTCGGGAAATAATTTAAATTAAATATTGTTAAACAGTAAATTTAAATAAACGCGATAAAATCCGTTTTTAGACTTTTAATTAAATGAATAAAATTCGCGTAAATATAAGAGAACAAGATCAAAATAAATCATTAACTGTGAAAAGTACCTCAAAACCCAAACATTACCTCATATTTCTTAATGATAGTCAAAACAAAACATCGTCTGTACTGTACTGTATCAGCCTGTAAACAGCCCACTGCCGAGCGAAGGTCTCTTCTCCATATAGAAGAAGGGTTGCAGCTTAATCCACCACGCTGCTCCACTGCGGGTTGGCGGATAATTTCCTACCATGAGTAACAATCGTTATCAGGTGTCTATGATAATAACCGGGATCGACAGCTTTACGTGCTCTCCGAGGCACGGTGGGGAGACCCACAAGGACATACACCCAGATGGCAGATCGGAAATCGGCGTGCGGCCTTGAGGCAACTATACCACCCACCACCACTACACCAGAACCGTCGTCATTGTCTATCTCTGTCAAATACATATGATTGACCGCGTGCGAGAGAAATTTATTGATTTTTCGGTGTCATGTGTGTGACATCATGGTACATGTTCACACACAGACACAGCAATCGCAATATGTAAATGTGTGGCACCTGATAGACTTTGTTAATTCATCTGTAGCGAAAGTCTATTATTTTGATAGTACAACAGACAGGACCGGATTTAGGAAAAGTGCAATCGGGGCAATAGCCCCGGGCCTCCACAAAAGATGAATCCCATAATAGAGATTTCGAAATATTTTTTTCTTTTTTCAGGAATACGGAGAGGCGATGATCTTTTTTTAGGAATATGCAGAAGCGATGACTGACAATGGCCGTATTTTACATTTTTTTTTAATTTAATTATCAAATACAAAAAAAAAAACAATATTTACAAATTTATAACTGTAGGTAGCAAAAGAAAACCACTATGGTTTGTACAATGCTACTATTAAAAATTTAAAGTCTAATTATTAAATTTTAAGTCTTCTTGCAAGTCTTAGTTATGAACGAACATCTCGAGCTCCTACCGAGCTTCCTACTTAAAGAATAAAGAAAAAGGTTTTTAAGAAATATACCATAGTTCCCTAAATTTTATTTAAACTAATAAGTGTATTGTCTGTTTTAACGCTCTAATCTTAGGATATATACTAGATCGATTAAAAATATATATTTTCATTAGCATAGGCATAGCTACCGCCTTATCAGTGATACGGGGCCCCAGGCCACAGAGGCCCCCAACGTGTATAAACAAAAATTCGTTAAATTATCTTAGAACTAAAATAAATTATCTTAGCACTTAAAAAAATATTTTAGTCCGAAGATGAAAGACTATCAGACTTGTCACTATTATTTTAATTAATAAATTCGCCGAACAAAAGACAGGAGTATTAATTAAATAAACTAAATAATAATACTTATAACTTGTAATCAATATGTAATTATTTTAATACATTGCGATAGTTTTTGTTCCGTTATTGAAAAATCTTAACCCTTCATTTGGGCCCCCTTACAGATTTTGATACAGGCCCCATCTAAGGCAAGCTACGCCACTGTCCATTAGACTGGTCTCCTAGTGAAGCAACAATATAAGTCAATATTGCGATCATCTAGTAAATTACAAATCTGTTTCAAAATCTACAATAGCTTACAAATCAAATCAGTTAACTTTAAATCGGATAACCGTAATGAACATAAATAACTTTTAAACGAACAGTCCATACGACCCGCATGCGCTCGCGCATCCGATAAATCCTAACAAATAACCGAAGGCCGAAGGGTATATCTGTCCACATGACAATGCAACCAACAATATTATTGTACATAAAATATATCAAGCAATTATAGACTTAATGCTGTGTTATTAAAATCGAAAATTTCATAAATTGGGATAGCAGATGCACAGTAAATGAAATCAGGTATTTTTTTAATGCCATGTCAAAATGTTTACTTAATCCATTATGTTATCTGTGATGTCGATTTTGTTGACTTTTGAGTAATGATTTATACGCCCATATACGCCTGTGTCATTTGACATTTCGGATTTAAAAAAAAAAAATCTGGGTAAAGGACGTAGCTATCATGCCGATTTACGTTGAAGTTAAATGATATAGTATATGAACATATAGATACTTATATATCTCGGTAGAAATTTTGAAATACATAAATCCGCCAGAACGAAGTATGACAGTGTGCCAAAATAAAGCTTTATTTGCTTACAGACACAGAACAGTACAATATAATATAGGAAAGTACTTAAATATACTTTAAGGATTTAGAATTAAGCAACGAATAGATCTAAAATGTCAATTATATCGCCAGCCAGAAGTCTGACGAATCAACAACCTATATGTAATTAAGTAGGTAATATCGCTACACTAGCTGTGCCTGTGACTTCGTTCGCGAGTGTCATTCCTGTCATTATGTCAAAAACGTAAGTATGTACACTAGCTTAAGATGAGTCATACGTTCAATGCAGGTTCTAAGTTATTTGAATGTATTACTGAGAGTTATGATATCTGTAGTTTCTGAACTAACGCAAACAGACAAACAAAATTAACAAATAACATTTTTGGCTTCAGTATAGAGCAATAGAGAGCGTCCCAAAAATTTTTTTTTTAATATTTTCATCTACCGTACTGTATCTATTACAGTTTTAGTACAAGTATATCTAACACGCCCAAAAATTGGATTGTCTAACTGGAAAAACATTACTCTGCTTCTAAATTAGTTGTCTATGACCAACTATAGAATGATCTGTCGACGCGATCTACAGCCCGAGATGAGCGTACGTCTTCTAATTAGGTCGATTGGTAATCCACTCGTGACGAGCAGCAGCGACATACATTGAAGACCTAAATACCCTTCAGCACAGATGATCCTGTGGTTAGATCATTCAATTACAATTGAAAATTTATTTATTCAAGTACGCTTCAAAGCACTTTTCAACCGCCATTTTATAAAGTATATAATATTTTATTTAATTAATTCATTGTAGTCAATATGAATCTACTACCGATTACGAATCGGTCACCTACGGTATTTCCGAACCGATACGACTTAGGGACTTTCAAGAAAAGAGCTTACTCTTACTTGAAGGCCGGCAACGCAACTGCTAATCCTCTGATGTAGCGGGTGTCAATGGATGTCGTTTTGACTTACCACCAGGCGAACTAACTGTCCGTTTGCCACCTCTTCCATAAAAAATATGTAGATTCTACTGAGAAGAATCGGTATAAAACTCAACAGTTAGTTTAAAACTTTGTCTACAATTATTATATACATGTAGACAATTTTTTAAACTAACTGTAATTACTCAAACTTTATAAACTCATTCAATGTCCTGCATGAAAGTCAGCACCACTAAACCCACGCATCTTTGTCATTATGATCTTGTACTGAAAAATATGCTATTGTGAGTTTACAGGAACTTAATATCTTTGATATTCCTTTCGGGCTCGTCCGCTAAATTGAAGATCTTGAAAAAACCGGAACCTTTTCGGAACAATTCCGAAACATGTATATCTGCAGATTGAGTCCAGAGTCCAGAGTGGACCAGCATGGAAGATTTACTCTAATTTTATACAATTACTCCAATCTTTAATCTTTAATCCCTATCGCTACTTATTTTTAATATATAAATGAGAAAGTAACTCTGTCTGTCTGTCTGTTACGCTTTCAAGCCTAAACCACTGAACCGATTTTGATGAAATTTGATATGAAGATAGAACTGGACTTGGGAAAGGACATAGGATACTTTTATCGCGAAAATAAGCGTAGAAGGGGTTGAAATAGGGGATGAAAGTTTGTATGGAAGTTCCTTACTGTGAAACATAAAATCATGTAAGATTGTTCAATTGTTTAAGACAAAGTAAAAAAAGGGTGCACGGGACAGGGGGAGGGGGGTCGTATCGGGCGGTAGGAGGGGTGCGGAGCGGCGGCGGTGGCGGCGCGTTTACCATGTCGCGCGATATAACCGAATTCCACGCGGGCGAAGCCGCGGGCGGAAAGCTAGTAATATATAAACGGGCATGTTGTGTTTTTTTAACAGCGTCCTACTGCAGAATGTGTCTCGTACACTTTGTAGTGTACTATACTGTGTACTGCAATACGAAATGCTCTCCAGTGTACGAAGTACAACCATTCTGATGTAGGAGCGAGTAGTCACATCAGCACCGGCGGTCGCGGGCTCGATTCCCGCTTGATTATAATATATTTTCTTGTGGGTCTCCCCACCGTGCCTCGGAGAATGTGTAAAGCAGTCGCCTCTGTTGTTATCACAAACAACTGAGACCGATAGCTTTTTGCAAATTATCCGCCGATTCGCAGTGGAACAGCATTGTGGATTATGCTCCAACCCTTTTATATTGAGAAGAGGCCTTGCCCAGCAGTAGAACATTTACAGGCTGATTCAGTTCATTCAGTTACACGGGACCCTGGATGAATACCACTTATTTTAAGAAACACATTTATCGATATCGTTTCACACAGATTTATTATAATAATTAGGTATAAAAAGTTTGATAACAAAATTGACTATAAACAGACATTCAAATTGAAATATATTCAAATTAATAATTGATACTAATAATAATGCATGAATTTGTTGTCGCAAATATTAAAAAAAAAATTAAATTGTCACTTCTCCCTGTATGTATTGTGTATTTGAAAATAATTAAACTGAGTATAATTATTATAATGATTACGGTTCAAAGTTGGGTGGGATAGTATAGAATTGTGTACACAAAAAAAAAAAGTTGACTGTAAAGTCGGTTTACAAACGATAATTTTAGTTACGTGATAACATCATAAGAAAACATTGATAAAAACAGTTCACGTGTTGATTGCGTGGCGTGCTGCCGCTGTCGCTTCTACTCAGACGCGGTCCGATGGAGTGTCAGAGAGATAGATGCGTTATAAGCCGAACGCTTAGGCCGATCGTACCTCTCTGTCGCTTGTCCGCGCTCTCGCTCGCAAAACGTGACAATGAGTCATGCTTTTTCGTGAAGTATCTGGTGGCTTTCATCGGTTTAGTAGACGTTATCACGTCAAAAAAATACAGTCAATTGAATTGATAACTTTCTCCACCACCAAAACATCAGCCGTTGCATTTATACTGCCGGACGTAGGCATCATAATCTCTGGGGGGTTTTACCAATACTCGTCACGCTTGGCAGGCGGGTTGGCGAGCGTAGTGTGTTGCGGCAAAGTGTGGTGACGCGCCTATCCATCACCATCCTAGTGGTTATTCGCACAACGATGATCTTAGTCGCCTCTTACGACACCTCGGCAAAAAATGGTGTAGCGACATCTATCTCGCCATATACGAACTAGAAGAAACAGACGTATCCTACATCGCGCTATCGGAGTTTTCAAAGCGATTTAATATAATATATACAAGAACTCGACAACAAACGTCAAGTGGCGCGTAGCCCACCAGACGCAACTCCCGTCTGGTCGAAGGATCCTTCCTTTTCAATGGCAGCCCACCTCTCTACGCCAAACTGGTGACCCCGAGCTTGAACGTCAGCGCAGCCTTCGCAAATCTACGTCATCGTAACGTCATCATCACTACCTCAAGCTTTCGAGCAGCGAGTCATACAGCCAGCCAGCATTCACAGCTACTACGGGTATCCTGACCACTAGCATGCAGCGGACGCGCATTCCTGGTCATCACCTACAGCCATCTCAGCGACTTTGGCACAGCACACTGCACTTCGGACGGTCAGCAAGCAGAGACGCACTTCTCTCCTGGTCGACGCAGCAGCCAGCCACCACGCAGCACTGCACCACCCCGACTCACTGGGGCATCACCGCAGACAGTTCCGACTCACCGTGAACTATGCGGCATCTGGTTCCGACTCACTGGAACGTTCCACTGGCCCGGCAAGCATCACAAGATGTATGGACAACTCAACCTGCTATCGACCTCCGGTCTCGGAGGGGGAGTGATGTAGCGACATCTATCTCGCCATATACGAACTAGAAGAAACAGACGTATCCTACATCGCGCTATCGGAGTTTTCAAAGCGATTTAATATATATACAAGAACTCGACAACAAACGTCAAGTGGCGCGTAGCCCACCAGACACAACACTGTCTGGTCGAAGGATCCTTGCTTTTCAATGGCAGCCTCCCTCCAAGCCAAAATGGTAACTTCAACTCTCATTACAAATGTAATAAAAAGCCAGATATAGTTTTTAAGAAACTAAGAAAAAAAAAATTATACTATAACTCAAAACATAGTCCTTAAAAATTGCATTTTCGATTTAATAAAATCTTGTAATTAGGTCGATGTGTAATCCACTTGCAATATACAGACTCGACGCTCACGTACATATTATGTGTATCGGGTGTAATCGTTAAGTGAGCGAGTTTCCTTTAGACGTATAAAAATACCAATTTCCGATTTATCTAATCGAATTTCTTTCGCGAAAAATCTCGTTTTGATATTAGCTTAACCTCTTTTTTTACATGTTTAACACACACACACACACGTCGTTTGTTTTTAAGGTAGGTAACTTATTACCATTGGTTTAGGTAACAACCGACTGATATACATCTTTTTTTTAAAAAACAAATATACATATAAATAATACATATATATACATGATAGACACACCAGCTGAGGTGCGATCTCGCGAGGGGATACCCTTAGGACGAACGTCCATTTTGAGCCCACCTAGGGGGCTCCAAATTGTCCGAGGCGGGTCTCAGTACTCGGCTCTCCCTCCCCCACATTAGCAGTTACATACAGTTCAAAGAAGTGAAATCTCTGTAATTGCAAGTTTTCAACAATTATTTCCCCGCCGCTGTGTTAAATGCGAAGAAAAATTTTATTCCCTTGTACATAATATCAGATTAAGCGGCCATTGTGTGTAATCCGTTTAAAGTTTTACAATTGTTAGAATGTTAATACGATTCTAAGAAGTTTAATTAAATCACATTATTACATATATGTATGAAAGACTGAAGCCGAGATTATTTTCAATGAATTTTTTGGCGTATTGAGTTCCAAACCTTCCTATGAATAGAGGAGGCCCAGCAGTGGGACGTTTATAGACTGTTAATTCTTAGGTCATCTCATTACTTATAGTTTTTATACTAGCGTCTTCCCGCGGCTTCGCCCAGGTAAATGTCGGTTATGTTACTTTTAATACCAAGAATATGTATACAAAGTTTCATGATGATCGGTTAAGTAGTGTTCGCGTGAAAGCGTAACAAACAAACTTACTTCGCATTTATAATATTAGTATGATGTACCCAATTCTCCTTTTGTATATGACTTTTCCTACCATGTACCTACTGGAAGATACTTCTGAAAGGAATTGGTCGTGCCCAGTACAAAAATTTGAAATATTTTTCCAGTATTGTTACATGTATACCTACTTAAATAAATGAACCGTTACAGTAACAGACATTGAAAGTAATTATCTAATCATTCGTATGAGATAACGCTGTACGCGGTACTCTTTAAACATGAATCCGTGGAGTTTCACTAATTTTAAGCGCAGAATTAGTGACTATTCAATGCACGGAAATGTGAATATCAAAGTCCACTAATTTGATCTTTGAATATTTTTGTACGTGTATCAGTGAGTATTCACTAACCTGTTATTGAAATTGACTGATGTGTAGTGAATACAGATTCACTAACGTAATTAATGAAAATTATTGTATATATAAAATTTGCAAAAAAAAAGGAAATCTGTAATTCGAATAAAATGGTCGTAACGATGGACGAAGCTACAGTTTTAAGGATCGCAATCCTTATTATCAAGACGAGAAATGAGCTTCCTTATCACAACGAGAGATAATGACACGGAGGGAGACTTTAAGAATTATCATTCTAAGGTCCTATGCAAATGAGACCAATATAATTTATACTCAGATTCACATTTATATACTATACGTATCTCGCGGTTTTCCCCGCGTAACTTTTGAGATCGTGGGAATGTCAGGATAAAAAGTGGTATATGTGTTATTCTGGATATCCAACTATATACGTGCCGAGTTTCATTGCAATCGGTTCAGCAGATTTTGCGTAAAAGATCAACAAACATCAATGAATACTCTCGCATTTATAATATTGATGATAGGATACATTGACGACCGTTCTGGTGTAAAGGTGTATGTAGTCCCATCAAATCACGCGCCGGCGGTCGCGGGTTCGATTCCCGCTCGGCACAGATATTTGTATTTGTACAAATATATGTTTCCGGTCCGGATCTATGTCCTTGTGGGTCTCCTCACCGTGCCTCGGAGAGTACGTAAAGCCATCGGTCCCGGTTGTTATCATAGACACCTGATAATGGTAGGGAAATTATCCACCAAGCCGCAGTGGAGCAACGTGGTGGATTAAGCTCCAAACTTTCTTCTA
The DNA here is from genome assembly GCA_036937285.1 of Euphydryas editha. Lineage (NCBI taxonomy): Eukaryota > Metazoa > Arthropoda > Insecta > Lepidoptera > Nymphalidae > Euphydryas > Euphydryas editha. Next base: position 10,443,039 of record JAUPFZ010000031.1, on the reverse strand, counting down.
TATGGAGAAGAGGCCTTCGCTCAGCTGTGGGCTGTTAGACTGATACAGTACAGTAAATTGACAAGTTTTAATATTGGTGACGTCAAGTAGTATTTATTTATTTATTAATACTTCATTGTACAATACAATATTGAATTGTACGCAAGGCGGACCTTTTAATAAAGGCATTCTCTACCAGCCAACCTTAGGACGTACAAGAGCGAACGTTTGTAGGTGTGCAAAATTGAAAATTAAGAAAATTCATTTGAAATAATAATAATAATAAAATATAGTGAAAAAATGTGCGGATTTTATGATGTCGAAATTTTTTTTTAATAATTGTTATTCGGGTGTCAAAAAATTTTTTTTTCAATCAGTGAAATTTTCGTTAATTACGTTAGTGAAGCTGTGTTCACTGAGTATCAGTGAATTTCAATAACAAGTAAGTCAATACTTACTATACACATACAAAATTCAATGATCAAATCAGTGGATTCTGGTATTTAAATATTCATACATTGAATAGTCACTAATTCTGCGTGGTACGATTCTCACATTGATACAAAGTGAATAGTCACTTAAAATTAGTGAAATTCCACTTATTCATGTTTACGGAATAAGTAAAAAAAGTTATACCTAAAAACACTTTAATAGTTAACAACTTTGAACTTTTGACCATTGCTCTCTATTCATGGGTTCTATCCATTGAGATATATCGTTTCTTCAATTTCCTTATCACTTAAAAGCGACAGGGCTTAATTACGATGCCTTTATCTAATATCTGATAATTTACAAAGTTACGTAACTTAATTACAAAATACTTGGACCCTCGACGAATCTTCAAAACGGAACATAAATACATACTTCCAGTGTGTTCCAAGCATTAGAACCCCAAAGGCTAATACACACTGGAATAGTAACTTAGTCGAGTAGATAGTACACTATTCCTTGTTGATCTCCCCAACGTGCCTTGGAGAGTACGTAAAGCTATCGGTTCCAGTAATACTAAGAACCTGATAACTAACGTCACTCTTGGTAGGAAAATTGTTCGTCAACTTGCAGTAGAGTAGGATGGCGGAATAACTAGAACATTTCTTTTATTTCTTAGAGCAAGCCTTTGCTCAACACTCGGATAACCAAAACTTATTCCAGTTCAGATATAAGCTTAGTAACTATATAAAAGATTGTAAGAATAGCATCTTATACCTTTTATACCAAAATAAAAATTATATTTTTGTTTATGTTCACTATTATTTTAATGTCCAGCCTCATAAGTGTATAAACGCGTTGGGACAATATTATGCAATATCTAGCGACAACACTTCAGACCGAATCTGATGTAACAAAGTTTAAATCAACTCAGTCGGTCCAGCCATCTTCGAATCATCAGTGAATAAAAAAAAAGACAATAAAATACACGACGAGCATAAAACATCCTCCCTCCTTCACCCCCTTTTTAAGTCGGTTAAACAACTTATGTCTGCTTTAAGAACTGCACCTCACTTGAACACTACACAACTAAGTAGTACCTATTTCAGGACGTGATTTTTTGAGCTAATGAACCGGACTAAAACCAAAGGCTAGTTAAATCATATTAGGAGGGGGTTGATAGTGGAGATAAGTCGTTACTCGCCAAAATAATACGAACACAAATCGACGAATTGATCAACTTTTTGTCATCGGCCTCCTTTCGGCAGTCAAGTTAAAAAGTTGTACAAATCGACTTTACTTACTAATCTACATTTATCAATATTCAAACAATACTTTACTCGCCACTCGACCAAGTAACTAGCCTAGTATAAACGAGCCCTAAGCCCGAGCTACACATGTTTATAGTGTGTGACGCCTAATGAGGCTTAACAAAGCAAAATTACGCGGAGTGTCGTGAGGGCACTCCTAGAGACGGGCGAGCTAGTTGACACGATTCGTGCTTTCGCTTGTGTTTCGATTTTTTACAATTTAACAGGAAGATTCGTAAAGAATTCGAAAGATAACTTTATTTCAGTTTAAGTATTAAGTTTAAAGTCATATCGTCTGTTACCTAAAACAGGGGCATTAAGTTGCCTACCTTCGGAACAGATGACCGTATTTTTATGTTAGAAATATGTTTCAGATTAAAACATACATATTTTCTATCTTCAACGTTTTAGGTTAACTTTAAATAAATTATTTTTCTTTCTTTTTATTTAAAATTGAGCGAAGGTCAAAGTGCAAAAAATTCAAAAAGAAACTTAACAACAGATGCACAATAAGATGGTCATATCTGTAAGTAGCGATCTCTTCCAGACAACCTTACGGGCTTGGAAACAAAGTCAACGTATAACGTTTAGCGGTGCTGCAAATAATAATAATATAAGTATTGAAAAACTTATGATGAGTATAAAATACGAAGCATATTAGATATAATGTCAACAAACTAATATACGTTGTCCTGACTTATCTATGAATATTGACCGAAGCAGCTGTTAAATGACATTTAGAGCGAGACTCCACCAGAGCAGAGATGTGCGGAGAGGTGTTTAAACAACCAATAGAATTTCGTTATTCACACACCTCGTCTCCCCACTGCTTCAGTGGACACCACTGAACGAAATTCTATTGGTTGTTAAAACACATCTCCGCTCTGGTGGAGTCTCGGCCTTACGACGCACTAACTGTCTAAGGCGAGACGCGTGAATTGTCAAACACGAGAAATTTAAATAGCAACGACTATTTAAACTTCTACTTGCTCGCTCGCTCGCTCACTTCAGTATATCGCAGTCCACTCCTGGACAGGCCTCCTCAAGTCCACGTTAAATATCCCGGTTTTTCGCAATCCTGATCCAGCTTCCGCCTTACCTTGCGTCACCTTGCGTATGTCCTCGGTCGGAGTAAGCCAGCGGGTCGGAGGACGCCTCACACTGCGTTTACCGATACGCGGTCTTCACTCCAGGACACTGCTCCATCAGCCATCGGTCCTGCGACATACGTGACTGGCCACTGCTACTTCAACTTGTCGATTCTACGAGCTAGGTCGGTTACTTTGGTTTTCTCGCGGATAATCTCATTTCTGAGTTTATCCTTGAGAGACACTCCAAGCATAGTCCGTTCCATAGCACGTTGAGTGACTTTAAATTTGTGTGCTAATCGCTTCTTCTTCACTAAACTTCTCCTAGTTTTCTGAAAATTTCTGCACAGTTTTCCTAATTTCTAATTCCGTATGAACCTTTTACAAAATATTAGAAAACTTAAAAAAAAAGGTGAATGAAATAAGTTAATACGTTCTCATGTTATGGCATGACCGAGGGAAATAGGGATTTATTTTTTTATACACAATACATGATGTGTTAGCGGTGTCAATGGAAGCAGATCACTTTGTAGATATGAATCTAGTAATGAGTTTACAAAGCGTGTCAGTACAGAGAGATAATCTCTGCCGTCGTTTGATGAGGGCGCGTCTAATGACTGTTACGGTGTCTCGGCAAATATCACGTAATATTTTTCCCCTCATTAAAAATGTGAAATAGTTTTTATATACCGGTGATGACCTTTTTTTAGGTATACGTATTGCCTTGAGGTGGAAACATCGGTACGAGAGCCGCGCGATGACATTTTTTTTCATGTGCACATTTTGAACACTTTTTACTGATACGCATTTTCAAAAATTTCATGCGAGATTAGTATAGGGGAGAGGGGTTCGAGCAAAATCTCATGAAATCTCACCAAGGGGGCAGAGGGGGCTCAAAAAATCGGCGACTGACCCGTTGGCGCAGTTTGCAGTGACCCTGTTTTCTGCTCGAAGGGTTGTGGGTTCGATTCCCGCCCCGAGTCTGGGTGTAATATATGTTTATTTATATATATTATTTATATGTATATTTATTAAAAAAAAAAAAAAAAAAATGTGTGTGTCAGCTCTGACGCACGACTGGAGTTTACTCCTTAAGTACGATTGTCTAAACATACGCAAAAAGAGTTTATCCAACTGAAAATAAGATTAATACCATATGAAAGGGTAAATTAACAAATTAATGAAAATAATATACATATATAAATATATATTTATTCATTTTATATACATTTATAACTAATATATATAACTAATCGGCGAAATATTTTACATTAAACTTTTCACAATAGTCAATTTCAGATGTGCACAAATATTTCATTAGGAATGTTGATAAATTATGTAATTATTATTATCTGACAATTGTCATTTATTTTTTAAATATTATTTTTCAATATTAATTAGATCAACATTACTTTCGCACCGCACCATAGGTGCGCGCGCACCGAAAAAGTAACGAGGTCATTCATCAGTAGATTTTACCTCTCATATTTTTCTCATACCGGGCGCCTTATATATGAAAATCGATTCTTAAGGAGTAAACTCCAATAAACTCCAAAAAACGTATATCAGTCGGCTGTTACCTGAAACACAGGCATTAAGTTGCCTACCTTAGGGACAGTCGACCGTGTGTGTATGTTAAAACATATTTATTTATTTATTTATTTATAAATTGTCTCACATAATTTATGGACGGCTCTTTACTCTGTGTCGAGGGTCCAGAAACAAAACACATTCTCTCTAAATATAAATGAGTGGAATTTCACTAATTAATAAGTGACTTCACTTTTTATCAATGTGAGAATCGGTGACTATTAAATGTATGAATATGTAAATATCAGAATCCACTGATTCGATCATTAAAATCAAAAGAAGTGAATATCAGTACCATTTGTAGAATTTATGAAAAATCTAGTTTTTATGCTGCTAACTTTATTAGTGAGTATTCACTAACTCGTTATTGGAATTCACTGATTCATGTTTAGAGAATACATAAACGTCGAGACTACAATAAAAAATTGTATGTATGGTCTATACAAATGTTAAGAGTTGAGTTTATAATAAAAATCTAAATTAACAAAAGTAACTCCAAAGATTCCCAACTAAAAAATCATCAAGTCGAAGGGATTAATTTTACGTCAAAGATACCCTATTTCCCATTTTAATCTCTGCCTCGTAATCCGGACCGTCTCGTCACTGACTCACTGACTCGGTGACATAGATTTTTTTTGCATTCCTCAACTGTCAAGTCAGGCTTTTTCGTTATTGCGCCTTTGCGTAACGTTTTCCGTCGTCTTTGTTCTCATTTCCCCGCTTTTGTCGATTGGCTGATCTCTTGATAATGGAAATGAGAGAAATGTATTTTTCAATAATGTAAAAAAAAGAAACTATATTATTTCCATTGTAAAAATAAGTAATTGATTTGTGAATATTTTTGTAATATTATTTATTATTTATTTTTATTTCTTTGGAAAACAAACAGTGATATAATACAAAAAGAACATAACTAAATTAAAACTATACACCAATTACATGTTTTCACAATTAAATTACAAAATAATAGCTTGCTCGTTTGATACAGTTACATTAAAATGGTAACAAATGCCACCTAAGGATCAGTTTGAGAGCCATTAAACCAAGTGTTCGTTAAATTATTTATGAAACAAAGTGTTGAAGAAGTAAAAAAATCAAGCTGTGGAGATACCACCACATTGTTTAAACTTTTTGCTGGACGAATAAAGAAAGAATTCTGTCTATAATTGGTTGAAGTCTGCGGAATATCCAAACATACAGGTTGCCTTACTGTTTTATAAGGCACCCTCAAATTAATCTTCGAGAGTAAGTGCGGAGAATCTACACGATTTTGGGCAATTTTAACTAGGAAGACAACGTCAGCAATTTGTCTCCGTTCCTGTAAGGGTAGTAAATGGTGTCTCCGGCACCTAGCCTCATAATTGCAGTCGTTGATTCCCAGCCTATACTGCAGATATCTCAAAAATCTGCGCTGAATGGACTCAATCCTATCAATGTAAACATTATAACGTGGATTCCATACCTGTGAGCAATACTCGAGAATACTACGCACCAAGGAACAATAAAGGATCTTAATTACTTTTATACTATTAAATTGGGAGCTTGACCGAAAGACAAAGCCCATAGTTTTATTGGCCTTTTTACAGATCTGGTCTATATGTCTTTTATATGTTAATTTAGGATCATGTATAATACCCAGATCACGGATCTCATTTACCCTGTGTAACACCTGATCTGTAAATTATGGCGTATTAATGTTAATTCTGATGTAATGGTGCGAGTAGTCACATCAACGCCGACGGTCGGGAGTTCGATTCCCGTTCGGGGTAGATATTTGTTGGAAACAATCTGGGTGCACGTCCTTATGGGTATCCCTACCGAGCCTCGTATAGCATGTAAAGCCGTCGATAGACGCCTGGTAACGATCGTTACTCATGTTAAGGAAATTAACTGCCAACGCGCAGTGGAGCAGCGTGGTGGATTAAGCTCCCAATCCTTCTCCTACATAGAGAAGAGGCTTTGGCTCAGTAGTGGGACGTTTACAGGCTGATTCAGTTCGGTTCATGTCAAACGAATGAAATGCTATCGAAGTAGCTTTATATTTCACTAGTGATAGTCTGCAGCGGATTTGTCAAATATTAATTTTATATACTTTAACTTTAATAGGATAACATTAAAAAGTTAGAATATCCATACAAACTTTTATCCCAAATTTATCTCCTTTGAAATAGAAGTCCGAAAATCCTTTTTAATTGGGTTAATGAAAGGTCCCTACAAAACTAATTTGGTCTATAGGTTACCTTCTACCTTATTATTATATAGTCACTCATTAATATAAGTATACTAGCGGCCCGCCCCGGCTCCGCCCGGGGTATTGCAAATGATATATCATTTTCGTGAGGGATACTCACATCACATACTGGCGCCATCTGCTCCACCACCATGCAAAACCATATTGGTTTGTAGTACATGCTATGTATCAGAGATGGCGCTGTATGTGAAAAATGATTTTCCCTGTTTTCCTGCTTTTCTGTTGAAATTTTTCCTGAATTTTTTTCTGAACCTCACGGAGCCCGAGACCTTTCCAACGAATGCAATTTGCAAAACCGTGGAAATCGGTTCATGCGTTCTGGAATTATAGCGTCAAGAAGGAAAACCCGACTTATTTTTATATTATAGAATTGCGACTATAATTAAAGATCTAAGCTATCCTATATCTCAAGTTGGACCAGACTGCTCACGGTGTGCCAATTTAAATTAAAATCGGTTATGTAGTTTAGGAATCCATCGTGGACAAACATCGTGACAGGAAATTTATATATATATTAGAAGATGGCTTAACATAATTTATATATTTGTTTATAGTAACTCTTAATGAATTGGATAATTTAATACCCTATTTTTTACTCTCATAGTTTATTTATTATATTTATTTAATCATTTTTTTTTACATACCAATACAAAAGTAACAATAAATAGAATTTAAAACAATCTTGCATTATTTGCAACAGGCAGCCTTATCGCTAATAGAGCAATCTCTTCCAGACAACCTTTGGGCAGAGGACTTTCACACTCAGAGGAAAAAAAATTAAGTGACTATTCACTTTTTATCAAGGTGAGAATCGACTTTCATATAAACTATGAGAAGGGCGCAAAATTCTGTGTAAAAAAGGACCAAAAAAAAACGTTTAGTTTCATTTTTTTTTCTCAAGATTTTTTTTTAAATATCAGAATCCACTGATTTTATCATTGAATATTTGTATGTGTATTAGTAAGTATTCACTTAACTTGTTATTAAAATTCACTGATATACAGCTTCACTAACGTAATTGATAAAAATTCTACTGATTCATGTTTAGAAGTTAAGATATGCCCTAAATATACCTGTATTTTCGAAGTTAGATGTAAATATTTGAAGATCGACTATAAATCGATTTAAGCAGCCACCATTAACCCTTAACCATCACTATCAATATCATCAAATATATTATTAAAATCTTCAAGCCCCTCGGTACCCTAATTTATATTCAGGGCTGGTATCACATCAGAAAGTTTCAGCGCAAATGTTACTTTAGTAACAACCCTGAATTATTTAAGTCAACTTCGCTCTGGAGCTCTGATAGTACGTGTAATTACTTGCATGCATGATTCCTATTCATGGTATAACCTTGCTCTGTAACTCTAGTTAAAGTTAATTTTAAATTTTAAGATATTTGTAAATTATTATCCATCTTATTTTTGCTTGATTTTTTTTTTTTTTGTAATTTTAAATTTTGGAGGGTATTTTCATAAATTACCGTTATCGTTACCTTGGCGTTATCTGTACATTCATTCGTACCCTAGTTGTACTCGTAATATTAAGTAAGTACGCCAGCTTAAAATGAGCTGTTGTTTCAGAGGTTTTTGTATTATTGAGGTTTCAGGTTACTTTGGAACGAATACTGAGGGTTATGTGATGTATATAATTTCAACAACAAAAAATTATAAATTATATGGGACTACACTTTAATGAATCACAATTAAGTATACATTCTGACTTTCGTCCTCTCTCTTAAGGGACGCTTCCCTGATAAATCTATCTGACGTATAATGATATCCAACAGATAAATTTAACGATATTTTTTTCTTTTTCACCAAAAACTCCAGTTAATCTGTCAGATATTTCTATCCGCAACCTGTGAATGCAAAAGTTGTAGTTTATTGGGTGAAATGATGACGACCGTTCTGGTGTAGTGGTGCGAGTTGTTACCTCGACATCGCACGCCGGCGGTCGCGGGTTCGATTCCCACTCGGGACAGATTTGTACAATTGTTTCCGGTTTGGGTGTACATAATTATGTCCCTGTGGGTCTCCCCAACGTAAGAGAGCACGAAGAGCACCTAAAGACGTCGGTCCCGGATGATTTCATAGATATCTGACACCGATCGTTACCCATGGTAGGGTAACGATCGATAGTATCCACCAACCCGCATTCTATAGGAGAAGAGGCCTTCGCTCAGTAGTGGGTAGTTTTATATATATATGTATGTATGTGTGTGTGTATGTGTGTGTGTATTATCAGCAACCAATGAATCGGGCCAAGAGTTTTTCGAGGGACAGCGAAGTCTTTAGTACCCTTTTTGTACGGAACCATAACTGCATTTATAAAGTTGGCTTTAAACGGAAAATTTGTATAAGCATTTTTATCGGTACGTTTATCGATATTTACACTCGCTGCTCTCGACATCACTAGCGTCGCACGAGCAGCGTTAACAGTGATTGATGGACAATGGCTGCTGAATCAATTATTAACCGCAATTTGTTCAACAAATTGTTTTTGTTTAACGTCAATCATGTGTTACATTGTCTTTTTTTATTTTGATATATCACCATTGGACCTCTGACTTACGATCTCTTTGTAATATTTATGTACTTTGTACGCCTTTTATCTCGTGAACTATTGGACCGATTTACGGCATCTGAAAGCGAGTTTAATAAGGAAGGAGATAGGCTTTTATTTTTACGTAACGCTAACTTACAGAAGCAAAGTTTTATAAAAAAGCGTCAAACAATCAGACGAGTGTCATGATTTTGATGACACAAACTTGAAGTAAAAGTAATTGAAACAATATTGACTGGCCGTTGGCGCAGTTAGCAGTGACCTTGCTTTCTGCTCCAGGTTCATGGGTTGGATTCCATACCGGAGTCTGGGTGTAATATATTTATTTATATATTATATTTATAAAAAAATGTGTATTAGTTGACTGTTACCTAAACCAGGCATTAAGTAGCCTACATTAGGAACAGACGACCGTGTGTGTATGTTACAAATATTTATTTATTTATATGCCAAGTGTATTCAACGCAGGATTTTTCTTGTTTCAAGACATGAAAACCTCTGAATGTCCCCTAAGCCCCCCGTTTCATTTCCATTTCAATGAGAACCGTGAAGCGTTGGCGTGTATCCCGATCCAGCATACAGAAGTCTATTTATCCCGGGAAATGAAAGAAACAGCCGATCGTTCGGAAATAAATCGCTGCTTCGAGGGTTTGAACTAACACAGTACGGTTTTTATCACTAAGACGTGCTTCTTTTATATATATATGTATATATATATATATATATATATATATATATATATATATATATATACCTATATATGTATATGTTTGTAATCTATCTCATATACCGTAAAACTGTAAAGTGGATAGCTAAAATTGTCGACGCTTTGGTGCAATCGTCAAGAAACTGGCTGATGCGCTAGCAGCTGTGGGTTCGGTCCTTGCACATAATTAATATTTATAGGTTCGGTACCACATAAAAATACATTACAATTACGGAAATTATCCGCCAACCCGCAGAATAGCGTAGTAAAGCTTCAAACCCTCTTCTATATGGAGAAGAGGCCTTCGTTTAGCAGTGGGTGGTTTACATGCTGATACAGTACAGTATAGTTGTAGATATTCGCCGATTATTGTTATATTCAGGGTTGTGACAGTTAGTAGTGACACCCCATGGAAGAAAAGTCTGGCCTTTTCGCCGACGCCAGCCTGTCGCTAGAGGGATCCTGTTGCCTGCAGATCCGGGACCCTCCAACTAAAGCGGCTGAAGGCTCCCGCAGGGTTTTAGTACGGTATTGCACTCCCAAAGTGCCGAGTCCGACATAGGTCTAGGACTGCCACCCGGACGTCCTGGATATCATTCGTAAATGAATTCCCCTGCGACACATTAAAAAAAAGTTAGTAGTGACATGTATCCAATGATTATATTAGTAATTTTTAGTTCAGTGAACTTAAAATGTAACCTGATAATTTTAGGTTTATCACTACATAGTATAAACCAAAGTCGCTTTCCGCTGTCTGTCTGTCCCTATTTATGCTTAGATCTTTAAAACTACGCAACGGATCTTGATGCAGGGATTTTTTTTTTAATTATTCAAGAGGAAGGTTTATATGTATATAACATGCATAATATATTAGAGAAACACTGATAATTTTAGAGGTTTCTGATGTGATGACGTAAATAAAAAATAAAAAATATACTTCCTTTTTTTTAAAAAACCTAAACATATACTCTAAAAACGCGAAAACAATAACCTTCTTTTTATCGAAGTCGGATAAAAATATTCCAAAATAGACCTTTTAGCAAAATTAAGGGCAAAGTGAAGTAGCGGAAAAAAAAAGTTCACAGATCTCCAATTCTTCACTACCATTAGGGTCAGTGTACCCCTATGCCACCGGAAACAGGAAGCGGTCTCATCAAACGCATCGAGGAATGGTCGTGCGAGCAATTTCCGGCGGTGACACAGACTGTTTCCGAACTACCTTAGCATTTGTATGAATGACACTTTATCTGTGTATTGGGGGGAGGTTGTTCCAGTTTATAGACTTCTGACTCATATCGAGTGTGTTGCTGGCGCGCACTTTGTATATGATTAGAACTCAATTTCATAATATATTTATAAATTAACAGTTATTGTTAACTAAAAACACTTAAAACTAGTACAAGTACTACGCAGATAAAAAAAAACCGTTCAATCAAAAACGAGGAGTATGTGAGCGAGAAAGCACTATATTTCTCGCACCGCAATTATAAATACTGGACGCTGAAGACGCTGACGCTTGTTAAGTTTTTAGTGTAATTCAATACATCGTCGAGCTAACGACTCCCATAAGATTATTGAAGAAAAATATGAGCAACACTCTTTGCATGTGTCAGGTAAATTGGAAAAATAAATGCCTGTATAATGGAGCTGGACGCAGTATAAAATTCATATCCTTATCCTAATTTAGGAGTAATCCGCGACTTTGTCCAGATTGAATACCACTTATCCATTTATTTCGTTAATCGTCGTTCACTGCTGAACGTAGACGTCTCCCGTTGGATATTATGTACTATACTCTATCAGCCTATAAACCATTGCTGAGCGAAGGCCTCTTCTCCATATAGAAGAAGGTTTGAAATTTAATCCGCCACGCTGCACAACAGCGGGTTGGCGGATAATATCCCTATCCTGGGTAACGACGGCGTTACGTACTCTCCGCGGAACGGTGGGGAAACCCACAAGGACATACACCCAGAACGGAAACAAATATTTGTACAAAGTATCTGTCCCGAGCGGGAAGCGAAACCGCGACCGCCGGCGCGCACGGCGTTTAAGCAACCACTCGCACCACTACAGCAAAAGGGTCGTCGTATGATATAGTCTTTAGATACCGATATATGTAAAAAAATATCTGAAACTTCATCAGCAACCGGTGAAATGGACCTTTACAGCAATTGTGTAAAGTTTATCGAATATTCGTCAGCTACAATACAAATCCATTTACTTAGAACGGCATTAAGGGACAGGTACGGAATACAATCAAATTACAGAAGACGCTGTACAAAATGAGTTGACAAGGGTTGGTTAAAGAGTGAGGGGTAAAGTATTTACTACGTGTCACAAAATATAAAAAATAACTAGACTACCCACGTGGTTTTACTCGTGTTGATCGTGTTAGTTACTGTACTAAGTATATAGCGTAGTAGCGAGTGTAGCCTAAATATTTCATTTTATTATTGTTATATTATATTAAATAAAAATTAAATTTATCGCTCATTTGGAGCGACAGTGACACAAATGCAAATTAGTTAACTTTACACCAGATCAGAATAAAGATTATTTCATAATTCAAAAGAAGATTCTGAACCATTATTACGGCTAATTATTATTTTAAAATTGTTTTATTATAGCTGGATATTGTGACATTTTTACGACCAACGCAGATGTTTATGTATAGTATTTTCGAATTAATAAGTCATTTTCGCGTATTTTTGCAAATGTGTCACTGTCGCTCCAAATGAGCGATATATGCCCATAACACTGCCAATTTTTCATTTATAATAACATGAAATACGTTCAAAGTCCAACCACTGAGACAAAGTATGGCAGTATTTACTATTTTCGTGTCACATCGTCTCTTGCCGTCCCGCTCACGTACAGATCATATCGTAATTTGAATAACGAGAATTCTTTTACGGAAATCGGTCATGTCGAACAAAAATACAATATTCAGGCTTTGAGGTCCAATCAGGGTCTCCGATACACCGATGAGATGAGGGACGAAAATACGAACTACTATTTTGACAAGGGTCGGCCCGTGGATGGAATTATAATCGGACGGATTCGTAAATTCTCGGCGTGTCTGCATATTAGGTGTACTTTGGCGTAAATCTGAAGATAACCCACGTAGACGGACCTCGGAACAAAGGATTCCATTCAATATTTCATACTTTTCTTCTAAGATAGGATTCCAAAATCCAAAACAATGTAAAGTTGCTATTGCATTCGGAATGTAATTTTCTTTTAAGAAGATTTTTAATATTTTCATAAGCCGAGAGTTTTTGAAGTGAAACTTCTTTAGAATCGTTGTGATTTGAAACGGGTTGCGACGAAAAAAACGACAGGTAAGAGGCACAAATATAAAAAATGTGCAGGAGAAAATTAGATAGTATGATGTCGCGTATCCATAGCAACGCGTATCCTAGCAACGCGTAAACAACGCGTAAATAAGTAATAGAATGTTTAACTATTAGGGGAGAGTTGGATAATACCGCGGGTTTGATAATTCCACGCCCTAGCATATTTCAAAAACTAAACGCTAATTGCGCTATCCAGTCTCTCTCAGTTCTCCGAATTATAGGTCCAAGTTCTTAGAGGCTCGGTAATATCCAACTCTCCCCTAATATTAATAAATTTTAAATTGAGTGTGCCAAAGATGTTTCACTTCTGACATGTATACTTCTGTACACGACATTTTTTTTTTAAAATAATAAGATGGGCTTGCGTTTGACCACTATTTCACCTGATGTTTAGTGAAAATGCGATCTAGGATGGAGCAGGCTTACCTAGAAGTAACCTATTCACTCGCGACTTAACTTAAAGAATATCGTTTGCAAAAACGTTTCCATACTAAAACAATCACGGGTTTAGGCTACTATATGAGGAAATATATTTAATGTTATCTATAAATATAATAAAATTGTAAATTTAAGATGTCTTTTTTTTCAGATTCTTTTGACGACAATTTTTGTAGGGTTCTAGAAACACTAATTTTGTACATATCTATCATTTTTAGTAATATTTGTCTCTCTGTTTGTTTAAACATACTTCACATCTATTAATAAGTTTAGGTTGAAAATCATAAAGCACATCCTGAGGTAACATTTAGTCTTTAATTTATCAAAATAACTTAATCACCGCCGGTTCGATTCCTGGTCGGGCAGATATTTGTATTTGAAAAAATATTTGTTTCTGTTCTGGGTCTGCAACCGTACCTCGGAGAGCACGCAAAGCCGTAATTATCATAGATACTCAAAATAGGAAAATTATGCACCAACCTGCAGTGGACAGTTTATATTGTAAATTTCATTTTTTTCTAAGTCTAAAATAATGATTATATTACATTTCTATATTTTTTTGAAATGAATGTCTGTTTGTCTCTTCATTTGAAAACGCATCACAGCTGAAGCACTAAGTGTAGGTTAAAAAATCGCTTCATTCTATCAAAAGTTATTGTGACTTGAATTAAAATATATAATATAATGACGGTATTAGAAAAGAATGGGTAAATGTATTAACATTTAAATATGATCCAAAATGGTAATAAAATTGTGTAAAATAATGTTTGATAGCATTTAATAACAATTTATTATGAATACTGATATTTAAAACTCTGAAAATGGAAAAATGCCAAATAATCGGCGATGTATTTTTACGCAAAGTACATCAGTTCGAAGTACGACATTAGCATAATAGATGGCTCTGATGACGCTTTCTGAATCCCGGTCAGTTGCTAAGTACCTTCAATCACTAACATAATTACATACTAAAGTAAAACTTATGTGCGGGCGACGCCGCGGGCTCAGCTAGTAGTATAAAGATCGATGACGTAGAACATACCTGGAACAAAAAAATACTAGTTTTATAAGCGATCTCGTGTAGTGGTGGGAAGGTTTTATTAATGACGGTTGGGTTTGATTCCTTTTTGGAGCAGATGTTTATCTCCCCACCACCACTTAGAGCTCGTAAAATCGGATCTATCGTCGCCTATCTGTTGGTCTTGGTTGAAATCATGAACATCTGAAAATGATGTTATTCTTGGTAGGAAAATTATCCAACAACCCGTAATGAAGCAGCATGGCAACATGGTTGTGAGGCACGGTGAGGAGACTTCCAAGGACAGACTCATTGTCAGACCAGAAACAAATATTTGTACAAATACAATATTTGACCCGAGCGCGAATCGAATTCGCGACCGCCTATTCACACCACTACATCAGAACGATTGTTTTGCGTAATTTAACTATCTAATTACTTAATTCATTACAAGAACAAAAATAATTTTAGTTTATATTTTATGTATATTTTTTATAATATTAGTATATAATAATATTATGAAGGCATTAAAATCTATATCAGCTATTGTAGTGACAACAGATGCCGATCGCAAGAACTTATTTCCTGTAACACGAGAGAAAAGTCACCGCAGACTTACGACTTACGATAACGACAATAAAAATAAATAAAATAATTTTTATTTCAATTTGTCCTAAAATTTGAATGGAAGAGAATGTCACCAGACATTTAGTCCACCTTTTGTTTCAACTTTTTTTTACCTTCTCGGTTTTATTGACCAGATGTAAATCAATAAGCGACTATTTGTTTGAATTAAGCGACTCTTTGTTTATTTGTCCAGTACCGAATATAAGAGAATCGTTAAAAGATATTTTTTTTAAGGATTTCGGCACTTGAAAGTAACAAAATAAATTATTAATTTTTTTTATAATTTGATAGACTTGCGTTTGACCACTATTTCACCTGATGATAAGTGAGAATGCGGTCTAGGATGGAGCACGCTTACCTAGAAATAGCCTATTCACTCGCGACTTTTTAATTTAACGTTAGGAACTTTAGGAAAACGGATTATCACATATCATATTCTATTATCATCAAGATTGTTATAATTTTTTATATAAAAAAACGCGCGAAAGTGTTTTTCTAACGTGTCCTACATCGACATTAGCACATATTTATTATTAAACAGCTGTAATATGGAATCTATAGCGTAGTAATCCGATTCTGTACTGTGCTGTATGAACCTGTAAATCACCCACTGCTGAGCAAAGGCCTCTTATAGAAGAAGCCATATAAGAGCCCTTCTCTTATATGGCTTATATTAGAGATAATTTCCGTATCATGGGTAACGATCGTTATCAGGTGTCTATGATAACAACCGGGATCGACGGCTTTACGTGCTCTCCGACTCAGACCGGAAACAAATATTTGTACAAATACAAATATCTATACCGAGTGGGAATCGAACCCGCGACCGTCGGCGCGCAGCGTTGAGGCAACTAGTCGCACCACTACGCCAGAACGGTCGTCAAGTCACCAGTCCGATCCGCAATTGGTAAATTTTTGATGTATTAATATTTATCGAAAATAAATCATAAATATTTATGAGTAAAAAAACAAGTGTTCAAGAATGTCTGTTTAAACATTATTATAATTCAATACGACATTGTTAACAAAATAATGATTATACTTATTATCAAATATATATATATATATATATATATATATATATATATATATATATATATATATATATATATATATATATATATATATACATATATTGTTCACAAAGTATGAACAATTTTCACTTACACATATTCAATGTACAAAAAATGCAACTACAATTAAAAAGCACCTGTTACCTAAATATGAAAAAAAAAACTACACATCAGAATAACAGGAATTTCTTTTAGAAGAATGTAAGAAATTATAGATAGATAGATAGATAAACACTTTATTGCACTCACATCAAAGTATACAGAAAATAATGTAATACACAGAAATAAACAAGAAAATGGTGCAAGGGCGGCCT
Source organism: Euphydryas editha (assembly GCA_036937285.1). Classification (NCBI taxonomy): domain Eukaryota; kingdom Metazoa; phylum Arthropoda; class Insecta; order Lepidoptera; family Nymphalidae; genus Euphydryas; species Euphydryas editha. The sequence continues at coordinate 10,426,289 of JAUPFZ010000031.1, read as the reverse complement.
TATTACTAAAAGTGATCTCTTACAGGCAACCTTATGAATGGATTAAAATGAAAATTGGAAAGGTGGAAACGGTGCATAAAGTCTATTTTTCGATTTGTGATTTATATAAATGCGCAAACATATACATACATACAAATATACATACATACATACATACATACATACATACATACATACATACATACACACATACATAAATACATACATACATACAAAAATATAAACATACATACATACATATACTAGTTAAATTTCATATAAAACATATGTAAGCTTTTCTTATTTGTTCAAATAGTAGTGCTTGACACGATTTTTAAAAATACCAACTGATTCAGATTGCCGTATGTACCTGGGTAAAGCGTTCCATAATTTAACCGATTTGACTGTGAAGGACTCACTGTAACAGTGAGAGACACAGAAAGGAATCTCGAGCAAGTTATCGTTTTAAGACCGAAGATTCATTGCGGAACTTAAGTTTGTACCAAGAAATGTAAAACGTTCTTTGAGGTAAAGAGGAGTGTTGGCATGATAGAGGATAGAATAGAGAAGAGTTAGAGAGTGAAGATTGCGGCGATACTGCATAGGAAGCCACTGAAGCTTTTTGCGGTGCTGTGAAATATGGTCGAACTATATTATAACGAAACGAAATTATATTATATACTTATTCTTAACTTAATCATCCCACTACTGTGGATAGGCCTCCTCTCTTGGTCTTAACTTGCAGTCTCATTATCTTGATAAAGAGAAGCACTAATGAAAAACATTACGACTGAATGGTCTGTAGTCTGCAGCGACCGATGAAGGAGTCAAGTGGAATTTTCAACAATTAACTATGAAGTTGAAACAGGTTGGTGTAATTGCTAGATAAATACAATATGGTCATCATTACCGGGGCTTCGAGAGCTTGTGAGTCGTAAATAGTCTTGTAAAATCGCTTTTTGTCGACATTGGACACAGTGAGAGTGCGTTGACAGGATTTTTTTTAAAATAAATATGTACATATCTTAAGGTGCATCAACGCTGCTTCCAAGTTTCTGGAAGAATTTTCCTTTTAATATGGTTTAAATTTTTTTCAAATTTATTAATAAATATAGTACTAATTTGATATAATATATTCTATCAAATATAAAAAAAATCGTAAAAGTTTGACAATCCTGCAAAAAGTACTGGGTGGTAAAAATATATGACATTTTTTTTAATACTTATTCACTTCATCTGTGTGTAACTAGAAAGGCACTAGTTAGCTAACACTAGGACATCGTTAACTAGACTATTCGTGTGTCATTGCGTTTTACAATTAACAGGGTTTTTAAATCAAAAATACGCTCAGTATTACTAAGATTAACAAGTTAGAGTTACCGTAAAACGTTAAAAAGTGAGGGTAATTTTTTCAGTGTGCGTTCAGCTGGCGATGGCGTTGCTCAATGAGCGACATCATTTGTCAAGTGAATGACCTTGTTGAAACGACACTTTAAGATAGACGATCGGGCTGATAGACTGAAATTAATTGAAGGAAAAGAGAGTTAATTAATAGGTGTGAAAAATTTACATGAAATGGCGCAATTTTATACATATTCAAACAAGCTGTGCCAGCGACTTTGTTCACACTTACACAATTTGACTTTCATCCCATCTCCTAATGGAACCGAACTAAATTTCGGCATATAAAGCATTCAATAGCTCACAGACTTAATTGTCCCAAGTTTTATTCGAATCCGTTAGTTCCGAAATCTTAGAGAAAATCCGTACTAGTTTGTAGTGACGACAGACATATATGAAAAATAATTACTATAGTTACATAGTTTTGCCTTTAGTATCGACTATAAAAAGAATTTGACCTGTTTTAGTTTTAACATGAGCAAATAATAGATAAACTCGTAGAAAGATTGACCAAAATCCTCAAATGAAAACCAAAACTCTATACCCAAATATAGTTTGAATTATTATTATAAATTGAACGAAACAAAATGCGCGGTTTTCTCTGCGTACCTATATTGTTCACTCCTTCTTTACAACCTTCATGGATAAACAGACATCTGTTAGAAACTATTAGATTTATTAATATTAATCTTAACCATGAATAATGTTAGTAAAAAATAAATATTATAAATTTCTAATATAAGAAATATGAACACACAACTTCCAGGATCATGTTTATTTTAATTTGTAACACTTGACTGGAGGGGAAGGATGGAAGTTGTGTGTTCCTCCGGCAAGCGAGCGGGATTAAGAAGGCGACCTTTGAGTGACACAGACGGCCCGACGATATTAACATAATATCCTCTATTTAATAATAATTTTAAAATATAAGGTAGTAAAGTACGTAATTGAGATACATTGAATTGATGTGGAAACCGAATATATGTGATTAAAGGAGATTGACCGATATATGGACTGCTTATTTTCCGATCTATAATACATCCTAAAACGAATTGATTTCGAGATCTAGAGAACGCCTTCGAATTAATGAACAAACCTTTTTAAATAAATAATAATTAACTTAACTTTTTAAATAAATATTAATTAGCAATATAAGACATTTAGATATTTAGCCGTGCGGTGACCGGCAGAGAAGCATAGTCCCGACCTCTTTCTTGCCGAGGTGTCGTAAAAAGCAACTAAGGCCGTAATGGTGCACACCAGCACACTGCGCTCGCCAATCCGCCTACCAAGCGAGGCGAGTATTGACAAGCCCCCCAGAGGGCGAGAACAGCTGATGTGGTTGTGGGTTTTTCCGTTCTACTCACGAAGGCTTAAATACATTTACGTCGGCAGGCTGAATCAATCAAAAAAAAAAAAGTAATTATTGTAAATTGTTAAAATTTTCGATAAGCCAATATTTGTAAAGAATAATGTCTAAAACTAAAATAGATTAGCCAGAATTTTCTCGATACTTCTGCACCTTTAACAATGGAATTATATATCATATCTCATTCTAATTGAACTTGTTATCATCTTAAACGTTTCCATTCCTTTGTTACAACACCCTGGGAATATTATATTGAATAATACGTGATCCTTACTAATTCTATATAACACAGGGATTAGTTGAAACTCGCGAGCGACCTACAAACAAACAGTTACACAGCATTAAGTATTAATTCAGACGGCGAACATGGAAATTGTGTTTGTAATCTCGTCGCTGCGTCAGAGCGCTCAATGGTTCGAAATTTTAAGTAGGGTTGGATCTTGTGGAAATAAAATGTATTTTAATACGTTTTATTATTCACGGGTATTTAACTAAAATTTTAAAAATTATAAATTTATATTTTTTATCACCTACATGCGCCATCTATCGTATAATAGTAATAATATCGTTTTTATATTTAGTGACATTTAACATAATAGTACCTATATTAATTGAAAATGATGTTTATCTAAAATATTAAAACGATTTCTATTCCTATCCGACATATTTAGTAAACTTTTAAGTTTAACAAAATAATAACTCAAAAATAAGTTTTGTGACTTTTAAAGATTCCTTAGACCAGAAGGCGTTGGTGGCGTACCTAAAAATAAATATTTAAGAAAATAGAAATAGGTACCTACCTATTTCTATTTTCTTAAATATTTATTTTTAAATTTAATTACAATGAAACAAAAACTAAATTATACTGTGAGTTATATTTAATTTTTATGTATTAAAGTTATTTACATTGGTTTTGTACTTTTTACGTGATACGTGCACGAACAAAAAACGATAAGAGATGGCGCTGATTCAAAAAAAACGCGCTATTAAAATTTATTCTTGATGATACATAGTGTATTAATAAAACGGAGGTTTTAACAGATTTATTATTTGTATAGATTAATCATCATCATTATCACTGATCTATATATTATCTATTGTTTATGAATGACTCCATTTAGATCTCAAAGAGTCTCTCATTCTTATTATCTGCGCTCAAACGGCGTCTTTCGTGTCTGTGGACATAGAGGAAAAGCGACCTCTCTGGTTCCGACTCGCGTCTAGACATTCACGCTTATCGTGTGTCTCCTGATAAATATTTAAATTTAATAGTAAATATCACAATCATCATCATATCAGCCATTGGATATCCACTGCTAAATGTAGACCTCCACCATCGACATCCAGAATGACCGGTTCAAAGCAGCCTCCATCCAACGGCTTCCGGCGACTTTCTTCAATTTGTCTGGCCATCTCTCGGACGAAAGTCCGACTCTGTGCTTGTCGGTACATGGTCTCCACTCGAGAGCCTTTCTGCTCCATCGGCCGTCAGTTCGACGAGCTGTGTGCCGCCCACTGCCACTTCAGCTTGCAAATCTGTTGGACTATGTCAGTAACCTTCGTTCGTCTGCTGATCTCATAATATTTTCTGATTCGATCTCGCAGAGAAATACCAAGCATAGTCCTCTATTTATTAACACAATTATTAAAAAAAATATTGAACACAAATATAAAAAAAACAAGTATTTAATTTCACCGTTTTTTATTATCATTGCTCCGGAAATAAGCTTCATTAATTTAGGAAATAATTTTAAAGGGAAATTAACGTCCAACATCGATCTCCACCCGTGACATATTTGTATAGATAATACAGATGTGTGTCGTGTTATGGATGTTTATGTTTGTAAGTGTTCCCGGACCCCTGTCACAGAATTTCATCTTGCTAGAGGCAAGTGTATGATTATAAGCGCTTTACACTCAACAGCACTAAGTAGAAGAAAATCCTGTGACGTGGGTCTGAAAACATTTGTGTAATCATAACGATTTTATCTAAACTAATTGTATTAATAATGGACTAAACATATGAATATAAGAGGTAATAATAATACTGTTTATTGCAGACCACTAAGAAGAGAATAATAGTTATAACAAAGAGAGAGGCAAGAAAGCGGTCTTATTGATAGAAGAGCGATCTTTTCCAGACATCACCAGACCTTCGGATATTCCTATATCAGCCTGTAAGCAACCTACTGTTGAGCGAAGGCCTCTTCTCCATATCGAAGAAGGGTTGGAGCTTAATCCACCACGCTGCTCCACTGTGGGTTGGCCGATAATATCTCTACCATAAGTAACAATCATTACCAGGTGTCTATGATAACAACCGGGACCGACGGCTTTACGTGCCTTTCGAGTGCAGCACGGTGGGGAGACCTACAAGGACATACAACTATATATATCTGCCTTGAGCGGGAATCGAACTCACGACAGAACGGTCGTTTGTAAATAAAAAATAAATAAATTTGTATATTATTCGCCAGCCCTGGTGTTACGAAATCAAACAGTTCGTAACTCGTGATTGATCTCGTTCGACTAGCGAACAATACCCGTCTTTGTAAACGAATACAATCTTAATGGATGCGGGAACTCTCGAGCCCTTCACAATTTCCTTGATTTCGACAAATCACTCAGTTAAACTTTGAAACTTTCTTGCCTTCCTGATCCAATACGTATACTGTATATTATGTAATTACATATTGTACTCGATGTAGGAAAAATGTTCTTTCCGTATTGACTACGGAATAATAGGCATAAGGGGGCATACATAAATAACGTGAGACAATTTTGACGATTTTTCGACCCCCCCCCCCCAGCTCCCATTGGTGAGATTTCGTAAGATTTTGCTTGACCCCTTCCCCCTACCTTAATCTCACGCGAGAAAATGTAAATATTGTAATGTAAATGAGTTAATCTGTGCTCGATTACGACTATCGATTTTTTTATTTAAGACTAGTATTTAAGACTAGCTCTGCCCCGCGGTTTCACCCGCGTTAATTTGAGGGGAAAACGTACTTAAATATTTTTAAACAATTACTCTAAGAGTAACCCGCCTATAAAGGTACCCGCCTCGTTGGTCGAGTGGTCGCAAGCGTTACTGTACGCGTCGTTCGACGTATTATTGTGTTTTTTTTTTATTTTTTGGAAATTCTCAGTAAAAGAGTGATGTTACATTTATAGTAAAAAAATGTCTCGAGAAGAGAAATAATAAAGGACGCAACGGAAACTCTCAAAAAAGATTATTTTTTCCCGTTTTGTTACATTTCTTATTATTGCTCAGCCTCTATTAGTCGTAGCGTGCCGTTATATAGCCTATAGCCTTCCTCGGTGAATGGGCTATCCAACTCAAAAAGAATTTTTCAATTCGAACCAGTAGTTCCTGAGATTAGCGCGTTCAAACAAATAAACAAATAAACAAACAAACAAACTCTTCAGCTTTATAATATCTTAATTTATTTAATTTAATTGTATAAAAAGCAGGGTATGTCACAATTAATTCATTATTCGGACACCCACCACCTCAGTCCCCCGAGATCATGGACGCTGTAAAGGGTCCGAAACGTCGAAAAATAATTTAAAATATTGTTAAACTGTAAAGTTTTAAATAAACGCGATAAAATCCGATATAGACTTTTAATTAAATGTAATATATATTATTTAAAAGTATATATATATATATATATATATATATATATATATATATATATATATATATATATATATATAGAATTTATATATGTATTATTTATGTACATTTATTACAAAATAAAAATGTATATCAGTCGACTGTTACTTAAAACACAGGCATTAAGTTGCCTACCTTAGGAACAGACGACCGTGTCTGTATGTTCAATATATTAAAAAAGAAAATTGTCATGTGCAGGGATCGAAACCGCGACCACTAGCCATAGCTAGCATAGCTAATTGTCGTGTCACAGTCGACGCGCTGTCAAATTTATAATGTAATAAATTAAACAATTTAGATAAATTTGAAATAACAATTGTTCTAATTAATCTATTCAATAATAATCCAGTAGAGTTAAAGTTTCCTTTTATTAATACTTTAAGCATATTGTAACAATAAAGCATTACAGGAATAAAGGATTACAGGTCCTGTACGCACCGGAATCCTAAGGATGTCGCTTTCGCCATCAGTGAGGTCTATGACAGGATCTACAGCTCAAGCCCCATCGTCCACTCACTGCGAGCAGAAAGGTTCACCGGCGCTCAAATACCCGGGAAACAGGACCGAACCCTATACCTGGTCTTCACACAAGAGGAGAAGAAGGTGTTGATAGGCCAGGGATATGGTACCGGAGAAGGGTCGAGCGTCATGACCATTCACGAGGCGCAGGGTCAGACGAGCGAGGAGGTCATCGTCATCCAGACAAGGGCAAAGAGACTAAAAATACACGACAGCGTCTCGCATGCGGTGGTCGCGGTAAGTAGGCACACCAAGACCTGCGTCTACTACGCCGACGACAGGGACGACGCAATCGGCCGATTCGTGGGGAGAGCGTCGGAAGCCTCAACCAAAGAGATCCTCGAGCACACCCTCGGGATGGCGATTCACCATAGAGATACCGCCATCATTGAGGATGTGCTCGCACAGCTAGGAGCCGGTGTCGAAAAGATCATACCATGAGTATGCAAGAAGAGAAGAGCATTGTGGTTGGTGAAGAATTAGAAATAGTAAATACTTATATTGCATGTAAAGAGAATTGAAAACAAAAAAAAAAAAAAAAAAAAAAAAGAAAGAAAAGAAAAAAAAAAGTAGAATTAAGTTGTAGAATTAAATTGTAGAATTAAATTGTAAAATCAAGTTGTAGAATTAAGTGGTAGAAATAAGTGTTAGCATTAAGTGGTCAATGTGGACTCATGTTTCCAGAACTAGAGATCCTAAGTATAGTTCATAGGTATTCAAATAATGATAAAATATAGTCTGCTGATGTAATAATGCCTGTGTAACAATTTATAAAATCAGTAAAAAATGGTACGGGCGTCTGTAAGCTCGTAGAGGAAAATTAATAATAAAAAAAAAAAAAAAAAAAAACAATAAAGCATTTAAATAAATAAAATAAATCCACAAAATCTATTCATAAAGAAAATTAATCTATCTCCTTCATTTAATGGTGTCTCGGATTTAATAATTGACTTCTTAAATCAGGGGGGGATGTTAGTAACACCCGCCTCCCCAGGTTTCAGCCAATTCACGGCGTTCAGAAAGGAGCCAAACTTGCCTATAGTTCGACTTTATAACTGTTCGCAATTAGGAGCAAATTGTCTGCGCCCCCCATTCAGCTGCAGACAATTTTAATGCGTTCTTTACCGCTTGCTAACGAGACAGTCTGAGTTTTGCATGACTTATAAGTAATGTTGATATTTAGAGTTTAAAATCTAGATTTTTATTAAAATATTTTTTTAGGTCTCATATATACGATGGCTGATATTACAAAATGATGTCTTGGGAACTAGAAACACTTAGCAAAAACAGCTAAATTATGAGTGATAAATTACATATACATAAAATGATCGATGTATGTCGTTGTGCGTGCTGTTATGAATAATTATTATATTGTTAAAATGCAACAAAAGCAAATGGAAACTTACATACAAAATGTTTAGAAAGCGATAACCCCCTCGCTTCCACATTTATACCGAACTTATAAAAAGGCAAAATGTATTTTATTTAGTCAGTTCGAGTATTATTTTCGAGTCCATCAGGTTAAGACAATCAGTCGAGACAGTTAGTATAAGTTCTAGTTCGAGTCCGATATTTTGTAAAGAACAATTTAATTAAATTAGTTTACAGCAGTATTAAAAGTGTTTTTTTAACAAGGACCCACGGAGTGCCATCCTAACAGTGCGTCACAGAAAAATCACTGAATAAATTTTAGTTCAGTCTTCTAAGATTTATTTCTTAGACATATATTTAAAAGAATATCGCTTATCTTTCATTTGGTATAAACTTATGAAAGTTTTAAGAATCTAACAGTTTATATGTTTGAATGTGCAAATTATAAAATATAACATTGATGTCAGTCAAACCTATTAGATAGCACACTTGGATATTAATCAAAAAGTTAGACGTTTAAATTTGGTTTAGCATCACTAAACTTCTAAGTGAAGAATACGTTATCAAACCTTAACGCGTCGATAAAGAAATCTGTGAATAATGTAATCATCGTGCCGCAGTGAAGCAGCGTGGTGAATTAAATTGGAGTATCTCCCTTTAATAGAAGAAAAAATATTAACTCAATACCATTTAAGAAATACCTCGGACATAAGCCTTATTTAACAAAGTCGAAATATTTAATAAACATAATTAAGAAAAGGAAAATGGAAAAATCATGATCCGATCAATAAGGTAATAGAATAGTTAGAGCAGAATATATTTCATCCAATTGTGAATGATTGATCGTCTCTCGCGGATCTGTGTCACATCGTAATTTATCTAGAGGCAGGCTCCGATTAAATATACAGGCTCCACGAGATACAGGCTTCGGGCAGGCAGGACCTTGTGAGGATGGAAATTTTTAATGCTGACCTGGTTACTTAAGTTTATTGAAGATTGTGTTAAAAATACATTTTCTAAGAAACATTACTTCACCGTAACAGGCCGTAAATGTTGAGCTGCAGGGTCGTTTCTTCTATTAATGATAGGGGTCGGAGTCTTATCGGGTACGATGCTCTAATGCGGGTTGACGAGTACATGTACATGTTAAGGGGGTATTCTGGTCTAGAAATTCGAAAAAATCGATTTTTTTTTTTGCATATTTTCAAAGTTTATACCCTTAAAAATATGTCCTTAAATGGATTTTTCAAAATTCGAATTATTTTCAAAGATACAGTGGATTTTGTGACGCAGCATCTAAGCCGGCCGATCGTCGCGAATCACACAATAAACAGTGGCGATTCCCGGAAAACTTGAGCACTCGTTCTTTCCAAGAATTCTTTTGTTTTCGGCAGAAGCCTTTATATATGTTCTATATATATCTTTATACTTCTATATATACCTTTAAACATACTAAATATACCAGGAACTGTACAATACGAAAGTCATAATGTTGATGTTGTTTTTTATTTATTATTCTGTTCAGTTTAGTTTCAATCTTGAAGCGAAGTAGACAAGTGCTCTGTGGATAGTTGTGAAATAATAAATTTTGTTTTTTCTATTTGCTTAATAATGGATAGAAAAAGTGCGCGGGGGAGCAATAGTCGTCCAGATAGGAACAAGAAGAAACGATTTTCATCAAATCGATTTACCGTTGAAAAAGATTGTAGTTATACAAGTGCTTCCGCAGCAAAGTTAAAAAAGTTTGACGATGAGGAAATAGTTATCAACAAAAATTTTGGGTACTGTCTTCTGGAATTTTTCTCAGTTTTTCAAACTCTCTCAACTTTAATTGTATGTGCTACCTGCAAAGAAGAAATTAAATTTTCTCAAACGTCACCACGCGGTTTAGGATTTAAAATTGCATTACAGTGCAGTTGTAAAAATGTTCAATACATTCAATCATGTCCGTTGGTGAACAAAGCTTATGAAATTAATCGCCGGATCGTTACAGCTATGAGACTTTTAGGAGTAGGAAGAGAGGGAATAAATATTTTTTGTAGTGTCATGGATATATGCCAAGGTTTATGTATCAGTACTTACTACAGTTGTCTTGATAATTTACATACAGCCGCAAGTGCAATTTACGATAAGCTAATATCAAAAGCTGTAAAAGAAGAGCAAGAATTATTATCAGAATTTGAGCCTAATGAGAATCCAAAACACTTGACGGTTTCTGGAGATGGCACCTGGAAAAAGCGCGGGTTTACTTCACTTTTTGGCGTTACAACCCTTATTGGTAAATACAGTAAAAAAGTTATCGATACTGTCGTAAAATCTAGTTTTTGCCAAGGTTGTAACTTGTGGAAAGAGAAGAAGAAATCTGATCCTCAAGCTTATCAAGATTGGTATGAGGAACATGAAGATTCATGTACCATCAATCATCGGGGAAGTGCTGGGAAAATGGAGGTAGATGGTGTGGTGGAGATGTTCAACAGATCGGTCGAGAAGCATGGAGTAAAGTACATAAAATATATTGGAGATGGAGACTCCAAGACATTTAAAGGTATTCTTGATATCAACCCGTATGATGATGATCCAGTCGTAGAAAAAAAAGAGTGTGTTGGGCATGTCCAGAAACGTATGGGTTCCAGGTTGCGTAAAGCAAAAAAAGACAATAAAGGTATTGGCGGCAGAGGAGCTGGTAAATTGACAGATAAAGTTATTAATGAGTTGAGTTTATACTACGGTTTGGCAATTCGTCGGCATCCTGATTGTGTGCAGAGTATGGAGAACGAAATATGGGCTACTTATTATCATAAAAGTTCAAGCGATGAGAATCCACAGCACATGCACTGCCCAACTGGTTCGTCAAGCTGGTGTAAATGGCAACAAGCCTTAGCTGAGAACACTCTTGAAGAGTTTGTCCACAAACATCCCCCCCTGGATGAAAAAGTACTAGAAGTAATTGAGCCCATTTATACCAGTTTATCGTCTGACGATTTACTACATCGATGTTTGGGGTCTGAAACTCAAAATAATAATGAATCGCTCAATTCATTAATATGGACTTTAGCTCCCAAGCATATTCACACTGGATCTCAGACAATTCAAATTGCGAATTATTTAGCTGTTGCCATTTTTAATGAAGGTTATTTACCCATCTTAAAAATAATGGAACTTATGGGCATCACCATTGGTACTGAAGCTCATTCATTTGCTATCAGACGTAACGAAGTTCGGATTGAGCGCTCTGAGCTGCGAGCTTCTGCTGCTTCCAAAGAAGGCAGAACAGCTCGATTAGCTGAAAGGACTTCGCAAAACATCGAATATGAAATAGAAGAAGGCCCAATGTATGGATCTGGGATCGCCGATTAATCCAAAGTAAGTATTGAATATTATTATACGATTTATTCTACTGGAATTGTTCCTCAAACTTTAAACGCGTTTTTCTCGAAACTACTTTTTTTGAAGTGGTTGACATGATATCTCAAGTTATAGCGAACCGATTCTTTTGAAATTTGGTGGGAATCTTCTTTATATATCTCTCTATCGCGTCTGCTATGGATTTTGAAAAATTTCAATTTGGAGTATTTTTAAAAAATTCAAAAAGGTCAAAAAAAAGGGGTAAAAAAAAATTGATATTTCATGTCGACGCCATTTTGAGAATTTTTTTTTTTTTTTTGGCTGTAGTCAACGCGATAGCGACATCTTTATAGATTGAGAATTTTTCAAATTTTTTTGTTTCAGATCACTACAAGAGCTGGAATCATGTCAACCAGGGTGCACCGTTTTTTTTGTAGCCCCCACTTCACCGGCCTGTGATTTGTCCAATTTATCATTTTTTTTTTCAATTTGTTTTTACATTCTTGAAACGTCAATAAACATCATATAAAAAAACCGATAGTAAAAATGTTTTTCATTTTTTTTTATGTTAGTTTGAAAAATGCCTAAAATTTAGGCTTCTAGACCAGAATACCCCCTTAAGAATTTATTTCGAAATACACATGTTCCACACAATATTTTCTTTCTCGGCCGACAAAGAAACGACTTTCGACACGACTTTCCAAATACAAATTTAGAACATAGAAACGAAAGCGAAAATCGCAACGGACGTAATCTCTGCATCTATTAAGGATACAATTTTCTAGTAATAAATCTTTCTTATCTCTTGATAAGATAGAGCACAGGCCGTTGCCGCAACAGAAAACTTAAATTTTCTAGCTTCTTTGTTTACAGCGAACTCTTACACCCTGCCTCGTACACTTCCACCTTTGACTAAAACGTATTGGAGCATCTAGCAGGATGAGGTATCAAAATCTTCTCGATCCCAATATAATAAGATATAAAGTAATCCTCTGAAATAGTGGCTTCGAGTTTTAATACGATTTACTTCTGAAACTGCTCAAGTTCTAGATCTTGGTCAATCGAGTTTTAGTCAAAGAGAGAATCTCGCGTAAACCCGTTCTAGTATAAATCGAGACATTACAACTAATCTCTTTATATATACAAGTATGCCACATGAAGTAATAGATTTACAGACGAACTCCTAGTGTATGTTTATTATATTTAAGACGAGCTAGTTTTTAAATCTATGGGCACATATTGGTAGCATGCATATTGATAAAAAAAAATTATTACAAAAGCTTTCAAGCCAGGTACTTCTAAAAAATCTTTTTATGCCTTAAAAAAAGTTTTTTATGCCCTAAACACATAACTACTTCTTTTTTAAGTCTACTAGAATTATTAAATTATCTTCAATATGCGCAGAAAATAAGAAAAGATAGTAGAAAAAGATACTAAATATTTTTAAAAAAAATTACCATTGGGATATATTGTTTTTTGGGGTATATTGCTTAAGATAAACACGGGCTGTGAAACATCGCGCTATGACATACAGAAGCGAAGCAGTAAGAATGTCAACCAATCAAGTACTGAAAGTAACTGCGGTTCTAATAGATCTCCTGTTAATCAAGCAGATAATATATTTTCCTATTATCTGGAACTTTAAAAGTTTATTTATTTATTTAATACTTTATTACACACATAAATGAATTAACATTGTAAAATATTTGAGCAAGTGTGCAACGGCGGCCTTATCACTGAAAGAAATTTCTTACAGGCGACCATGAGTATAGGATTTCTGGACACAAAGCAGTTGATGCGTCCTTGCTTTTACTACTGTCATACATACTAAGTTACATAAATAAAATAGTAGTTTAATATAAAAATATAAGCATGCACATACATAGTATATAATTATAATATATATAATAACTAGCGGCCCGCACCGGCTTCGCACGGGTATTTAACTAAAATTTTAAAAATTATAAAAATAAATTTAATTCATACTTTAGCCTCAACAACACGTGGTAATTGTGCTGTTAAAATGTAGCTTATATGACACGTTCGTAGATTTACCATAGCAGCGCCATCTATTGATTACTTACTCAACCCAGTCGAAAGGTATCGACATCTGTTAGAATCATTTGGAGTTAACAGATAATTGTGACTGTCAAATAATAACAGACAAATAATTAGCAATAAATTAAAATTGCGACTATAATTTGAGATTTAAACTATCCTATCTCTCAAGTTGGATCGAACTGCACATGGTGTGCGAATTTTATTATAATCGGTTAAGTGGTTTAGGAGTCCATTGAGGACAAACATTGTGACACGAGATTTATATATATTAGATAAAGTTATTTTTATCGATACTAAAAAATACCATAAACATCGAGATTTAATATCTTAAAACACACACTTGATTTAAACAACATATTAAAGAAAAGAAAAAAACAAAGAATAACAAAGGAAAACAATTTCGGGGCACGCGGCAGTTAAAACGGTAAACGCCGGGGGAGAGCGCCACTCATTAAATATTTTATTAAGGGACTATAGGCCATATTTCTTCATTACTATGAATTATATTCAACTGGGGTGCTCTAAGCAAATATTTTGTACGTCCGTTTGATCTTGTTCGTTCATCGTGTATTAGCCTTACGATATTTGCATTTCTGTTCATTAAATGTAATGAAATTTGGTTATGAAAGATTTTTGTTTGTTATTCTCCGACTGCCAATTTATATTACGTCTAATGAACAAGATCTGATACAAACAAAACCGCTGAAATTATATTAATAAACTCACCAATGCATTATTGCTCGCTTGGCTATCGCTTTCGAATTGTAATTTTACAGCAATATTTATGCAATCATTTCTGTCAGCTATAGCTTCATTCTAAATTAATTGCGATGGTGCTTCTTGATTTTAGCAGTGCTTTCAACTCGGTTGACCTTGACATCCTAATAGCAACTCTCCGTGCGGTCAACAATTCTTCTACTGTTTTAGACTGTTTTCACTCTTACCTCTTCGGGCACCAGCAGTGCGTGAAAACCAACGATGTAGCATCGGATTGGTTAGATCTTACTGCTGGTGTACCCCAAGGCGGCGTACTTTCACCTTTGCTGTTTTCCATTTTCATTAATAATATATCCAAAGTCATTTCTTCTCCATTCCATCTGTATGCAGATGACTTACAGATATATCGACACTTTGGGCTGACCGAGTTGCATGAGTGTATTGTGGCATTAAATTCTGATCTTGATGAAGTTCAGTCGTGGGCTAATTCTTTCGGCCTCATTGTGAACCCCAATAAATCGCAATGTATCATCATTGGCAGCAGTAGACTGAGATGCAAAATAGACTGGAACTCAATACCACAGCTCAAATTCACTGGCGTTGCAATTCCTTACAGCAATAAAGTAAAAAACTTAGGTCTAATTATGGATTGTAACATGACGTGGGTAGCACATATCAACGAGGTCAGTAAACGAATGCATCACACGTTTCACTCTCTCAAGCGTCTCCAATATTTTCTCCCTTTTAATACCAAAATTATGCTTGCTCAATCTCTTCTTCTCCCCATACTTAACTACGCTGATGTTTGCTATTTGGATGTGACTGAGGAGCAACTCAATAAATTAGAGCGTCTTCAAAATCTCGCTATCCGTTTTATTTTTGGTTTGCGTAAGTATGACCACATGATAATTTTCGCGCTCAACTTAAATGGCTCCCAATCCGCCTTCGCCATGATATGCACATCCTCTCGTTCCTTTTCAAGATACTCCATTGAGTATCAGGGATCTCAGGATCATTCAGGGAGGAGATCATTTCAGGAGGGATATCAGGGATCATTATCCCAATTCTCCTTCATACCTCCGTTCACGTTTCCAAATTCTCACTACTTCCTCACGTACCAGGCGGCCTTGCGTCACTACGATGCTCGACATACCGAAGAGTAACACAAAGTTTCGGTTGCAATCTTTTTCGGTGTATGGCGCATCGCTCTGGAACAAATTGCCTAGGGATATCCAACTCAGTCCCTCTTTTGACACCTTTAAAAAAAAGTTGAAGCAACATTTTCTCACTCAATCGAATCCGTAATTATTGCAATTACTTGTGTGTGCTATATACATGTATATATATATATATATATATATATATATATATATATATATATATATATATATATATATATATATATGTAAGTAGTATTGTGTATGGTTTGTAGTATGTATTGTAAGCCTATATACAGGGTGACTGGTGAATTACCATCAATATTCAAGGAGAATACCCGGCACATGATCCTCATTCGAATTATGTAAAAAAAATAGGAACTTAATTTTGGACCAAATTTTCATAAATTTCAATTCAAATAAAAGACGCGTTGTCACTTTTCCAGTCATGCCGGCGGCGCGTGCGACGCGGTGTTGTACTATGCTGCCAGTACCCGCACCCCCGCCCCGCGGCTAATCGCTTATTCGATCGACGAATCACGTTACTAGGTCACTAGGTCAGTAGGCTAGCGCCAACGTATGGTTTGGACGTCTGTTTTGTGTTTTCCCGCGCGTGCGCCTAGCGTTCGATATTCCGAGTATACCTAATCTGTCGTGTGTGAGTGTGACCCTTAATTAGGTATGGCTTATCAGTACACAAATGAAGAGTACTTGAATATGGTTCGTGTTAATGTAATGATAGCTTACCGGGTACTATCAATTTGTACCGGGAGATGTTCCCCAATCGCAGAGTACCTACTGTTAGCGTAATATTAAGCACTAATCCAAGACTACGAGTATGATTCCATTTTTAAATACGCCGGGAATACCAAGATAGGTGAACAGTTAATATTATTTTATTTTTGTTCCAAGTTTACATCATTTACCTAGTCAATAAATCTGTTGCTCATCACATCAAAATCAAATGGAATAAACATATCTTTCAACTCGTAAGTAATATTTAAATTAAATTATTTATTTTGTCTAGAAAGTTCGGTGATTAGTATGCCTCTATCGGCAAGTAGCAAAACTACTGGTCCGCAAGGACCGTAGTTCCTTGCTTTTATTTAATAAACAACAGTTGGCTGTTCAACAATTCACAAAGTTTATTTTTGTTGTGTTTTTTTTTTTAATATTTTCAAAAGTAACTTTATAATTTTTCAACATATTAAAAAAATTATTCTAACAAATCTGATCTTTATCTAGCGACACCTAGTGAAAAAACCATTACACTGTCTGCTAATATTATAATCAATCAATTGTTTTGGCTACTGGTCGCTAGATGGCTTATTCTTGCTATTACTTTTTGCTTTTATTTACTACAATATTTTTTTCGAGAATAAATAAGTGGCCTAACACTGTTTGAGTTAAAAAAAATATAATACGTAACGAGCTATTCACGGTCTTACTTATAAAAATCTCGTTAATCCTCTCATAATCTACAAATCAATGATTAACTTTTGTTTACTTATAAACATTGACTAGCTGTTACTTAGTTAAGAAACGAACAAAGAACGATACATAGATGGTTGGCACAGATTATACCAAAAATAATCGATTAGATAGAGAAATTGAATGAACAAAGTTGTTAAAAATTACATTAATTAGCGACATCTATGAACATTATAGAAAACTCTAGTTCGATATTGTAGTGAGTCAATACTAGTGACCTCTATTGACAGTTAGGAACTTTGAGATGTTTTCTTATCCTGACAGGGTCGCCATGAGATGTGCGACGTATGAGAGATAAAATAATACGACCAACGTTGATTCTCAAATGATCATCGTTTCATTTATTATGTAAAAATATAAGGTTTTTATATTCGTACACGAGTTATTAACATACATTTTACTTATTTATTGTCAGAGAAATAGAATGTTCAATGTTTATAAAATAATTAATTCCTATTTAACAGAATCATATTTAGAAATTTAATATAATTTTAAATACAAGTTTATTTTCTTGGTTTACTTGTCATTTACGTCGTACATTACAAACTTGTACTTTTATTTACAGCTAGATGGCTCTGTTTAAGAGATCGTGTCTAAAATTGATTTTATTACTTTAATTCATCTTGAATACTAGTTTTATTTAGTAGAATATTTTTTTCGAGAATAAATAAGTGGCTTAGCACTGTTTTAGTTAAAAAAATATGACAAGTCCTTATTTATGAACGACATCATTGTCCACTTTATCTGTGTGTTCTTATTAAATTAAAGCGATATCTCAATTGAAATTCTTCATCCGTAATTTTTCCTACGCCTTAAGTTTCTGGGTAGGGATATATTAAAAATAAAATCCATTGCTTCCAAATCAGACTCTGAGGAGCTGCTCGTATTCATTATGCTAACACTGATTGTTTTTTACCCGACTGCGACAGAAGGAGGGTTATGTTTTTCGAATGTATGTATGTAATATGTATGTATGTATGTCCATTTCTTTGGCACGCCCTACAGCCCTAACGGCTGGACGGTTTTTGACATATGAGGTGTCGTTGGATTTGTCTAAATTGTAGTAGTGACATAGGCTATATAAATTTTCAAAATGGCGCCCGCAAATGGCGGAATGAAGGGGGGGGGGTTGATTTTTTTCTTACTGTAGCAATATGGGTTTCAAATGAAAGCTAGTAAATTGTTTTATTCTTTTTTGTTTATAATAAGAGTATTTTACGCAGTTGGGTTTTTTGTTTGTGTGTTTTTTGCGTGTGTCTTCCCGGCTCCTGCGCGCCTAGCGATCGATCATACGCGTATACCTAATCTGTCGTGTGTTAGTGTAATCTGTCATTAGTAATTAGGTATGGCTTATCAATACACAAATGCAGAATCACCATTGCTTTCGAAACTGTTAAAAGTGACTGTGTGTGTGTTAGTGTAGTTATGTAGGTAAATAGGTAGTTTAATGATTGAAAATCGTTGTAAATAATTCGTTAATATCATTAAATGAAAACACGACACGCGACGTTCTGGTGTAGTGGTGCGAGTAGTTACCTCAACTGCAACGCCACGCGCTGGTGGTCGCGGGTTCGATTCCCGCTTGGGACAGATATTTGTACAAATATTTTTTTCCGGTCTGGGTGTATGTCCTTGTGGATCCCTACCGTGCCTCGGAGAGCACGTACAGCCGTCGATCACTGTTGTTATCATAGACAAGATAACGATCGTTACTTATGTTAGGGAATTAACCGCCAACCCTCTTAACACTTGGCGGTGTTTGGACGTAATTAACTACCGCGTGGAAACTAGGGTGTCCAGACGACGCGTAAATAATTAGATAACTGTTGGGCAACTTTACTTAGAAGCTTATCAATATTTATGTTATATTTTTACATAATTCGAATGAGAACCATGCACCGAGCACTCTCCTTAAACACCGATAGTATCTCGCCAGTCACCCTGTATATTATACTTAATTAGCTACTTATTT
Source organism: Euphydryas editha (assembly GCA_036937285.1). Lineage (NCBI taxonomy): Eukaryota > Metazoa > Arthropoda > Insecta > Lepidoptera > Nymphalidae > Euphydryas > Euphydryas editha. Next base: position 10,407,228 of record JAUPFZ010000031.1, on the reverse strand, counting down.
TTATGCCTGTGTATTATTCATATCACTGCACTTTTTTTTGTTTTTTCTTTTGCCCACTTAATTATATTATTTCTTACTACCACAGGTTGGCTGGAAGAGATCTCTTCTAGAGATAAGTTAATAATAATTTTAATAAGTTAGAATTTTTTAAAAAAAAAAAAGTACATTATATCTCAATGACACAGAGGTCTTATCAGGTGGTTATTATGCCCGCGGTTGCGAGTCGTTATTTTATTCGAAAGGGCTTATACTGTTGGCCTTATTGGCCTTTACAGCGTCGCCTCGAATACTGGAATCCAGCTTTGTAACTGGGAACCTCCTTAAGGGAGACCCGGAAGCTCGTTCGTTCTAAGGGTGCTCCTAGTGAGAACGCACCTCGGTTTGGGAATAAGACGTCGATTGACCGGTGCAGTGGTTGCGAGTCGATGATAAATATTTATATTAGACATACATATTTATAGTGGTCTGTCTGGGCGTCACTGTTGTATGTTTCGGACCTAACACAAGATTCAACAAACTTGAGGATATTGAAGATGGCGTAAGAATCAGTACCTTTATTATAGTATTTTAAAATAAATGAAAGAGGAATGAATTTGTTTTTTATAAACTAAAAACTATAAAATTATTGATTTACTTATTTATTTATTTATTGCTTTTGCATACAAATACAATAAAGAGACAATACATATAAATCACATCAATCACATTGCATCAGTTGCATCAGGCGGCCTTATCGCTAACACAGCGATCTCTTCCAGGCAACCTTTGGGCAGAGGACTAGCGTAGAAGGTGTGGGAAGAGGCGCAAAACTATATAAAATTAATAAATTATTGAAATAAATATATTATAATTAAAATTTCTATTAAAAATATTCACTCATCTCGATGGACTGGTTAAGATATTTTCAAACAGAAATTCGTCAGTTTCATTACTTTATAAAATTAACTTCGTAAACCAAATAATCAATTACGAAAGCAATAAATGCACTTCGAGGGAATTCCCGACCTACCCTACAATTATTAAAATCAATTTAAATAGCACTCTATTCCCTTTCAATAAAACTTAAAATAGAATAACACAAAAATTCTCAATTATACACGTGAGCCCACGAGCGAAAAATATTACAAAGAAATGGAAGCCAATAATAAACAATTCGTTCATTGTAATATGTACCTAATCTACATTTCTCTAAAGCCAATTCTTCAATATCCTATTTCCATTTAACCTCTTCGTCATTTCTGCGACCCTAGTAACATAGTGGCATACTTACGCCCTATTCTTACAGCCCTTGAGATGTAAAATCGGTCAAGTGTGATCGGTTGACGTTTATTTATGGTTCTTATTATTTCTTATCACTTATTGATAATATTAATAATTCGAATAGGATTTTGTGACTTCAGTCATTTTTCTACGTCACTTGAGTTGTACATACTCAAGTTAGGAACAGTACGCAACTGGTTTATAAATAATGTCACAATGTTCTCATCCTCATCCGTTGTGTGTAAGGCGTTAATTTACGTTTACTTTGAAATTTCATAATGACGTATTTGTACATGTATGTGCATTTTAATCACTTTTTACCCGACTGCGACAGGAGGAGGGTTATGTTTTTCGAGTATGTATGTAGTATGTCCATTTCTTTGGCACGCCCTACAGTCCAAACGGCTGGAGGGTTTTTGACATATGAGGTGTCGTTGGATTTGTCGTTGAAATTTTCAAAATGGCGCCCGCAAATGGCGGAGGGCCAAAATGGCGGACCGTATGGGTAGTTGAATTTTTTTTTTTTTACTGTATCAATATTGGTATCAAATGAAAGCTAGTAAATTGTTTTATTCTTTTTAGTTTATAATAAGAGTATTTTACGCAGTCGGGTTTTTTTATTTTTTTAATTAAGCATACTTGTTTGTATTCCTACTATTAGTTCACACTCCGATATTATGTTTATATATCTTAGTCAAATTTTCAATCGCTAATAAAATATTTTTCATTCATCCACTCAAGTTCGAAAATATTTTTTTTAAACTTGTAGTGGAAGACACTTGACGTTAATAGAGGTTTTTTCAAATATTAATTCATTAATTTAATTAAGTAATTTTAGTTTTATATGGGAGAAAAAAAACTTTGATGACCTTGTAAGAAATTTACATTAATTGTTATATTGATTGTTAATTATACTATTAGAAAGTAGAAATTCATCGCAGTACAACTAGTCCAGTTAACAATTATAGTCATTGCTGCGCTCTAAGTCGTAGCCGGATGTTTTATAAAACATTAGCTTCTGCCCGCGGCTTTGCTCGCGTAGGTTCGGTTATCGTGGCAAAAAAAAAGTATCCTATGTCACTTCTTATACCTCCAACTATATGTGTACAAAGTTTTATGATGTCCGGTTAAGTAATTTTCGCGTGAAAGCGTAACAAACAAACTTACTTTCGCATTTATAATATTATTAAGTATGAAGTATGATAATGATAGCCTATAGACTTCAACGAAGAAGCTGACATATGACCTGGTATAATTGTTTGTTTCAATCGCACTAATCCCAATATTCGGACGTGTATTCAAACTCTTCAACATTATCTAGAAAGAAAAAAAAATACGTTATCTATTTCAAATGGTAAACGAAAATGCTATATCGATCCCTAAAAATAAATTGGGTCCGCTGTACCCCGAAGCGAAGTACAACGACTTGGGGTGCGGATTCGATTCCTCATTATACAACACGTGGCAAGCAAGGGACCCTTTATAGAATAATTGGCTTACACGATACATCATACTGTACACAAGTAGTTATAAAGATGTTACTTTCTCTTACTCTTCTTGATTCAAAGCATTATGGTACACTTATGATATTTATATGTGTTTAAAAATTCCAGACTCCAATCCCTTCTCTCAAAATAATATAAGGATACAATAAAAAACAAATATATATTATTGTAAGGCAAAAGATAAAGCAAAAATTAAATTTAAACAAATATAATACTTTGTAGCTTGTAAACTAGGGTTCAGTGGAACACCTTGCAGACTCCAGGTGAAGATACATCATCAAGTTAAAGTTACTTTTGCAATATAATTGAAGATGCTGACATTATTTTATCGACCAGAATCTTTTCAAATATCTTAATAGATTCTCTTGAATCATTACTAAGACCGTTAAAGCGCAGTCCGTGCCTTTATATTCAGTGCGGAGATGTTCGGGTGTCTACGTTATATTTTAATAATATTTATCTATAAATAAAAAAAACGAGTTCACGTTGACGTTCAATATATTTTCTTTTCTGTTTTTATTCGTTACGTTACGTTAGTGTGTCTCTTCTCGGCAAAAGGAATATTCCTACCAAATTTCAAGTCTCTAGGTCTTATAGTTCCAGAGATATCGTGATGAGTGACCTTTCGCTTTTATATAATAGGTGTTATATATATATATAGGTACGCTACATTCAGAAAACAATTCTAACATTCAATATTTAGGTATAGGACGGATTATTTTGCAAGGACATCGTTGAGACGTTAGGTAAAGAAATTCGGAACGGTACGTTTTTTTGACAGTTCGACATTAGAAAATATTTATAGCAACCATTTAGTCTGTCCCTTTCATACATATTTACTAGAATCCGTTTTACGCAGTACTGCTCAAACCTCTCTGAGTAAACGAAAAATTTTATTGAGAAAATTTAGCGTCACGATTAGTTTTAAAGAACGGTTCGTAAGAAAAACGAATCGTTTTCTGGGCTTAAGTCATCTTTCAAATAAAACACTACATCAAAATCGTTCCATCAAGTCACTGCTGCTGTGATACCACAGATACACATATTAAAAGTATGACGCTCGCTCTTTTGTCAAGGGTTTTAGATAATACGAGGGTATCCACAAAGAACCAACAAAATATAAGGTAAATCGGAAAAGAAAACAAAACGGGAAATATCTCTGAAAAAGAATAACACACGACACTACATAACACGAGGCGTATCCACAAACAAACGAAAATGGCCAAGCACGAGTCAAACTCCAATTAAGAGTTCCGTACCAGTGTAAGGAACAACTACAGGTTGTAAACAACTTTTTATACTCATTAATGTTATATACTTCTTAAGTGCAATAAAGAATATTATATATATATAAGGTTTCACAATAAATTTTTGTTGAGTTAAAAATGTCAAAAAACATGTCAAGGGGTGTCTCATTTGACATATACATACGAGAGAGAGGTATCGAATAAAACATTAAAAAAAAATTAACACGCGGCTCTTATTTTTTTTTAATGTATTTTATTTTTACTACTTGTCATTATGGCGCCCACAGTAATACATAGGTACTCTATCAAAAAAATTTATTTTTATTTATTGTTTTATTACATTGACAACCATTCTATTGTAGCGGTGCGAGTAGTCGACGGTCGTGGGTTCGATTCGATTTGGTCCTTGTGATTGTGATTGGGTCTTCCCAACGTGCCTCGAAGTGTACGTAAAATCGCCGCGATCGTTATGTCTACTGTACCCATCATTTTTGAAATACAAAGAATTTTGATTATATATTATCATTTAAAGTGTTCATTACGATTTCCAAGATATGTAGAAATACTTATGAAGTACGGACAAACGAACATTGACAGTCTTAATAATGAAGTCCAGTTTTTACCCCTTCGTATACGGAACCCTGAAAACGTATCGTAAATCGTAAAACAACAGGCGAACAAAACGTATCTGAAAAAGAATTAACCTGACACACGAACACGAAAAACTGGGCTTTATTTTTTCACGAGTCGTCCTACGTGGCTTCACCTGCTTTGACATTTTCGAATCCCGTTAAGTGACCATTTCCAATGGTTTGAGATCAAAGAATTTATATCATAACTGGAACGCTCACTTAGTAAACTTGTATATTCAAATATGTACCTTGAAATCAACGTCATAAGGTTGACATTTCTTACCAACATGTAAAGTGAAAAATTGTTCCGAGCATTTCGTTGACAACTGGTATTTTGTCTCTTTCTTAAGAGTTTTACCTTGAATCTATGGTAGAAAGAAACGCAATCCCGGGTTAAGGAAGGTTTTTTAAGTGCACGTGAGCATTCCAGTTTGTATATAAATTCCTTGCTTGAGATATATTTAAATTGGTTCATCAGTTTCTCAAATATATATAAAGATAGAGGTCAGTCTGTGTGTGCGTGTCACGAAAAAACTACTGGAGATATTTCAATGAAGTCTTCTAATATTTATTTCGCAGACACGCAGCCCTCATTAAAAACAAAATTCTTGCGATATTTTCGTTTAATATAAAGATATTAAAATTTAAAGAAAAGACGGTATGTAATAAGCACTACCTACGCGGAGTTTTTTTTTAATATAATAAGCATCAGATGCAAATGAAAATATTTCAACTACTATAATTAATAAATGTCTCACAGTCACCCCAGATGGTTGAGAATCCTGGGGTTCGGAAACACAAAACACACACACACACAAACGCCGAGAAAAAGAGAAACAACAAACATCTGCATGACAAACAATTGTAATGAGCGAGAATGTACCGGTACCGCTAACGTTACAGTTGATGTGACCACTGCGTCAATTCGACTTCATGACGTCAAAAACACTAATACACACACTGTGTCCTCATTATTTATTCAGGAACAAAATTATAGAAATAATATAAATAAATAATATCTAATAATAAATAAATATGTTTAACACACACACACACACACACATGGTCGTCTGTTCCTAAGTTAGGCAACTTAATGTCTGTGCTTTAGGTAACAGCCGACTGATATCCTTTTTTTTTTAAATTTAATATGCATATAAATAATACACATATAAATAAATAAATATATATCACAACCAGACTCGGGCGGGACTCGAACCCACAATCCTGGAGCAGAAAGCAGGGTCACTGTCAACTGCGCTAACGGGTAATAAATAATATAATAATGACTTGTTTCGAAAAAATTACGACCATTTTGATTGTATCAAATAATTATAATTTTTTTGTTAAGAATATTAGTGAAAATGATAATATGGGGAAATATTTGTTAATAATAAAACCCGCCTTTAATAATACCGCATTGGCCTTTGAACTAAACTGTTTGTAAACGTCCCACTACTGGACAAAGATCTCGTCTTGTATATAAGAAAACGTTTTAATTTAATGCACTACGCTGCTCCACTAAGGTTTGGTGGAAAACATCCCCACTCCTTCTTCTAACCGACATCATTAATCTTTCCACCATTTATTATCATCCATTGTTTGAGTCAATGCTTCCTTCATATACGCAAAGTAAACGTCTCCTTTCTGGGTTATGGTATTCGCATGTATAATAAAATCCGACAAACAATTTTGGAATTGTCTCAACATAAATTTAAAGATTTCATTAAAAAAAATTAATCGATAAAGCGTATTATTCGGTGCAGGATTATTTAGCTGATAAAGACGTGTGGACTTAGTGGCGCTGTATTTCATGCAAGATATTACTCATTTTGTACTAAAATACAGTTTATATATTATTTTCAAAAGAGTAGTTAGTAGTAGTTCTTGCCGATGCTTCTCTGCAGAATCTACATTCCGAATCGGTGGTAGCTTTACTTTTACAAAAAATAATAATAATCACTACCATATTATTTTTGTAAAATGACGATTCGAAACTGCTCGTGGGGCCTATTTGAATAAAGTTGTTTTTGATTTTGATTTTAATTTTTGATTCATCGCTTCCTTGGGCACCCGGGAAATCTACTTCCTCAAAAACATCCCTATCACATGTTATCAAGTATCTATGATAACAACCGGGACACGAGTTTACGTACTCTCCGATGCACGATGGGAAGACTCCCAAGGACAAACACCATTGGTGTTAATTGAACTTTTTTCACCACTACACCAGAACGATTGTCTAATAAAATAATTATAATATGTTCATATTAGCACGCATTATATATGTATATGGAATATTTATACGATTGGAAAGAGAAACAATAAAAATATTTTTTGAACTCTATTAAAATTACGTACAATACTTGTACCATTTTACCATTCTGGTATGTAATACATACCAAGTATGTAATATCATGTAATATTGTAATATTATGGTAAGAAGTCGGAATATAATATTAGATATTCCGAGGAATATTCACGAGAAATGTAACCTATTTTTTTGTCTGAAATAATCCACAATCCAGCGCTTCGTATAAAAGTTGATAGTCGCAGACTTGCAAATCGACCTCGGTTTCCTCAACCAAATAGCGTTTGTTTGAAACATGAGGTGTGTTATGGTAATGTCCACTTGTATATGGAAAATGTTGTTTTCCTCTTTTTCGCAGGATCCCTAATGATCGTAGCTTTGTATCGTTTAGAGCAGTGTTTCCCAACGTGGGGCCCACGCCCCACTGGGGGGCAATTTGATAGTTAAGGGGGGCAATTTAAACATGGACTCGACACGACATTAACCCTTTGGCTTTGGGTTATTTAAATGCAATGCTATGCTACCTTGTCTAACCGTTTATTATCTTTTTGACAGCTTACATCTATAAATTACAGTTTTTATTCTTTTTTTTCGGAATAATGTACTACATTTTGAATTTCAGTTTGTTTTTTCATTATATGTTTTGAAATTTTACTTACGATGTTTTGATAACAATTTCATAGTGATTTTCTTCCTAAAACTTATCATTTATATTTCTTAAGGGAAGAAAACAATTTTAAAAGTTAAAAATTATGCATGGGGGCATAAAAATTTTGAAATGTTAAGGTGGGGCATGGCCTAAAAAAGGTTGGGAAACACTGGTTTAGTGGAATCAACTACTGTTTGCTCTGTAAACATGAATCAGTGAAATTTTCACTAATTACGTTAGTGAAGCTATATGCATATAAGTGAATTTTAATTTCAAGTTAGTGAATACTCACTAATTCACATACACATATTCAATGATCAAATCAATGGATTCTGATATTCGCATATTCATACATTGAATAGTCACAAATTTTGCGTAGTAGGATTCTCACATTTATAAAAAGTGAAGTCACTTAAAATTAGTGAAATTCCACTGATTCACGTTGTTCCGTTCCATGTAATACCAATTATTTATTAGTATAATCGACAATCGTCCTGGTCTAGTGGTGCGAGTAGTCGCCTAAACGTCAGCGCCCGTGGGTTCGACTCCTGCTCGGATATAATATTAGTACAAATAGATCAGACATTTGTATTAGTAAAAATATTGCTAGTCGGGGTGTGTATTCCCTTGTGGGTGTCCCTAACGTGCCTCGGAGAGCACAATAATAACAAGAACAAGTATTCTTTATTGCACACAAAATTTTTTACAAGTACAGAGTAATGTACAAAAGACGGCCTTATTGCTAAAGCAACAAACTCACATCTATAATATATATATATATATATATATATATATATATATATATATATATATATATATATATATATATATATATATATATATCTACATACATACAGACACATACATACATATACTTAAATATAAACTAAAACGAAGCTATAGAGCAAGATAATATACCTTTATGATATTTTTAAATGACGCGAGAGTTAGTCCACGTCTCGCTTCGAGAGGTAAAGAATTCCATAAACGTATGGATTGGACAGTAAAAGATGAAGAGTAAGGGACGAATTTTTAATATTAAGTTTTCTTCTGATCGAAGATTGTGATTAAGGGAAAAGTCTAGAAAACGTTCTTTTAAATACGATGGAGTTAATGGTTTGGACAGAATACAGTTTAAAAGATTAAGAATATGAGAATCACTGCGAAAACGGAGAGCACGTAATGCCGTCGGTCCCGTTTGTTATCAAACACATCTGATACCAATCGTTATTCATGATAGGAAAATTATTCGTCAATCCGTAGCGGAGCAGGGTACGATTAAGCTCCTAAGCTAAGGGTTGGATTAAGCTCCAACCCTTCTCCTAAATGGAGAAGAGACCTTTGCTCACCAGTGGGACGTTTACAGGCTGATTCTTTTTTTTTTTTTGTCGCACGGGAATCCATTAACGGATGATATCCAGGACGCCCGGGTCGGCAGTCCTAGACCTATGTCGGATTCGGCACTTTGGGAGTGCAATACCGTAACTAACCTAAAACCCTGGGGGACCCTTCAGCCGCTTTAATTGGAGGGTCCCGGATCTTCAGGCATCTCGGCGAAAAGGCCAGACTTCTCCTCCATGGGGACTGTCAGGCTCACCTCTGAACAGTCCCGACGACGCCGTGTCTAGCAGGACCGGGTTCCCATTCCGGGCCATCCAAGGCTAATTCAGTTTAGTTCGGTTCAGTATAATAATTAATAAGCACCTCGCACTTAACGGCCCCCAGTATAAGCCCGATCACGATAAACACCTACACGGCCTATACAAATATTTGTCATTTGGAAGGATCATACCCGTGACCGCTAGCTCATTAGCCAATTGTCGTGACCATTGCGCCAACACGTCACCTAATATCGCATGAAGGTTAACTATTTAATATTATTATAAACATTTTCTTTTTTTTAAATAACAAATTAGATGAATTTCTATTAGCCCAATTTTTTTTTAATTCAAAAAATTGTCGTCAATTTTAAGAAAATATCCATTACAAATAATTTAACAAAGCGATTGTAAATTATAGAGTTTTCACAAAAAGGAATTAAAGTTTTTTTTTTCCAAATCCTCCGTCATGATCGGAGAATATGTCAACGGTTACTCATTGATACTAGTTCTTGCTTTTATGCCTCTTGCACTTTCATTCCTCATACTATGTCTTTCTTTCATCCGGCACCACTCTCACACAGGATGGGGTTCCCCTCTTACTATGTATTGTAATTTTTACCCGACTGCGACAGAAGGAGGGTTATGTTTTTCGAGTGTATGTATGTATGTCCATTTCTTTGGCACGCCCTACAGCCCAAACGGCTGCACGGTTTTTGACATATGAGGTGTCGTTGGATTTGTCTAAATTGTAGTAGTGACATAGGCTATATAAATTTTCAAAATGGCGCCCGCAAATGGCGGAATGAGGGGGAGAGTTGAATTTTTTTCTTACTGTAGCAATATGGGTATCAAATGAAAGCTAGTAAATTGTTTTATTCTTTTTAGTTTATAATACTAGTTTAAAATACTCTTTATTTTACGCAGTCGGGTTTTTTTGATTTTTTTAATTAAGCACACTTGTTATTTTAGGAACTAAAAGAACAGAGTGAAAAATTTATTAAATAAAACAACAAAATTTGTCTGTAAATAAGACAAGAGAAATAAAACTTTGGTTTGTAGTATTCGTTTATCGTTAGTCTTGAAATAGTCTGTTAATGTCCCACGTATAGGCAATATCCTCCTTTCCCATACACGAATGTACGGCACGAGGGTACCTGCTCGTTGCACTTTTCCAGAGTAAGTATGCAGATTATCTTTGCAACTATAAAATAAATGATGTCATAAAATTATAAAAATTCAATGGATACCATCTCACATTGGCATATTCGGAAATGAGGAAGCTGATAGACTTGCAAAGAGTGCAATAAGCGACGGCGAACCTTTTACTTTACTACCTCGGTATTCTGATTGTTTGCAGATTGTTAAAAGCAAGTGTACAGACATTTGGAACGTATACTTTGATGAGAGATCTTTGACTAAGGGTATCTGGCATAAGACCATTCAACCTCACGTAGCTAAGTCCCCGTGGTTTGTTGATTCCACATTGTCCAGATCAGACATTGTAACCGCCCTACGTCTTCGATCCGGACACATCCCTTTAAACGGATTTTTGTATCTAATTGGTAAAACCAATTAGCCAAATTGCACCAAATGTAATTTAAAAGAAGACGTATATCACGTTATGGTAGAATGTGTTCGGAACGAAGTCGAAAGATCAGTTTTGCAAGTGGATCTGTATGAGGTTGGCAGGTGTAACTGTATTCTGGCTTACCCGCTATCTGAGGAAGCCAGAATGCTGTATAAAATTATGAAAGTAGCTGTTTAGCGTAGACAGTATTAAGTTTTTTTGTAAAACCTATGAGGGTGGCATCGTCAGACTGACGAAACCCTCCATAAATAATAAAGAATAAAAAAAAACTATAAGATTTATTCTTTTATAACAAAATTAGCACTAAATCAGGCCTCAAATACTGACTACTAAAACGTGATCAATGCGACCCGTCTAAATTTACAGGTGAGTATTAGATGACTTATAAACAAATTTCAGCTGAACTTTAAGACCTTAACCTTCCACCTTTCGTGTCACGTGTTTCATACTCTAAGTCACTACGGGTTGACAAATTTTTCCTTAAATTCCTCAAAGAATTCCATTCGATTTTGCCGTAATAAAACCTTGTTAAGCTTACACGTGTCCCGTCTGCTGAATATTCGAAACGATTTATTGAATCTCGTCGCAGCGTTGATTTTGACACCGTCACCCGCAATACAAGGAGCACGTGTTTTTTTATTTTAAAACTCAATATCCCTCGTGGTTTCGATTTCGAAATTTCGAAAGGAAGATTGGACGAAAATTAAATTACCGACGAATCCGTAAAAAATATCGACTTATCAAGTTCCAAGGTATCAAGTTTATGCTTATAGTCACCGTTCTTATAAACCGTATCATGATTTTATATGCCCTCTAACATTATTTAATATAGCCTCTAGAGCCAAATATCAATTTTCAAAATTGAAATCAAATTATCGCGTCCAAACAAACAAACTGTCCGGATATTCTATTAGTATCGACACGTTCGCCGATCAGGATCACGGAAGAATCGGAAAAATAATTGCTTCACGATTGCGGGCGAAGAATTTAATTGATATTCGATTTAAAATAAATATTGTTTTTAATTTAAATACGAAATATACGAATATACAGGTAACGAGTGCAGTGCGATCAATACATAACTAATGTTATATAATATCTATGTACCTACCATCTGTAAAACCAAATATTTGTATAGGCCATATTTATGCTTGTCGTGGTTTGAGCGTTATTGATTGCAATGAAATGAAAATATTTATTTCGCTATAAAGTACACAGACTTAAGAGCGTTAACGCCGATTTCGGCTGCTTGGCCCGAAAAGCGTACTTTTCAAAACAATTTATCTCGTCATAGACGTATCTAACGAAAGTGTGATTTACTAATTATTGTAGAAAATATATCGATCTAAAAAGTTGACAGAGAACATTTGTATATTAATAGACTATTCGTGAATTCTAACCAGATACACGAACAATGTTTTCTAAATTCCGTTTACAGTGGTCATTTCGAAGCTAAAAATATCCGAAAACACTAATAAAATTTACAAACAAGTAATGTTATTTAATTGTTTAGACCCTTGTGCAGAAAACTGAGAGAGGTTTTTTTTATTTTCAACTCGTAACATAATAAATCAAACAATAAACAAACTGAAAATTAACAAGGAAAAGCGGGTGCTAAATTCATCATTTCCTCCAATAAATCTTACTAAAATTTACAACGAAAAGTGTATTGTAATAGAAGAATATATTCTTTAGAACATGCAAAATAGTATTAAATTTATTGAATTTTATTTAATTTATTACAAATTTTTTAAAACTAGTATAAAACTGTGCGCGTAAATATTTTAAAATCAGTCTGCCGCAAAGGCTTTCAAAGTGTGGACGTGTCGCTCGGTTCTCTACGCGTGACCTCTCCTGACCCTTGGCGACGAGTGAGTTTATAACTGTATAGTGCGACCTAACGATCTTTTTTTTTGGTAAGTAATATATTTAATTTTTTTTTTATTTATGTTGAATGGCAACAATAGTTTTCGAAACAACAAAATGTTTTTCAGATGCCATGGGGAATAAAATAAAAAAAACAAAACTAGTTTTATCGCGAAAAAGGAAGAATATAAATCAAGAGGTTTTAGCTAAAGCTAGGGCTAAAAGGTTGGTATAAATAATATTTTTAATAGAATTTTATTTGCTATGTAAGGTCCCCGTTTACTAACTTGCTTCCTTCTAGAGCTATTTCTACTGTTCAACTACATTTTTTTCTTATGCGATTAACGTCGAAATCGTAATAAAATTATTTCCTCGAACTAGTTTTATTTACCTCGAAGTTTTATTTACAAGCTTTTATTTATGTATTTGTGTAATGTATTAAATTGGTGAATTTGATGTAAAGTTTGTTTTCTTCTATTATGCATTTAAGTAAAAGCTTGTTTAATAAAATGGTTTAGGGTTTTGTAGTTAAACAAGGAACCCTTGTATTTTCGCTCTCTGTTTGTCTGACCGTGGCTTAGCTCAGAGACTTTTAGTACTAGAAAGCTGTAATTTGATAGAGAATACATATTATTATTAATCACACCAACAAAGTGGTAATATATATGATTTTTATTATATATATATATATATATATATATATATATATATATATATATATATATATATATATATATATATAATAAAAATCATACATCACAACACACACGCACGTACATGCATATACGACACATACGCACACACACACACACACACACACACACACACACACACACACACAATATACATACTACATTTATTATTATATTATAATAAGTTAACTTTGCTTTATTTGTTAAATATACCTAAGTGTATCGCGGTGGATGTGCGGGGCACCCAGTAATACGGGTCACCAACCTAGTATACAGGGGTTCTTGGAATTCCCATGTAACCTAATCTTTGTAACAAATAAAACGTTTTATTTTTTATTTTTCATTTTTATTTTTAAAATCATATTTTATTTTTTTAATTTTATGTTCAGGCATTGTAATGAAAAAAATATTAATTATGAGAGCACGGAAGATGTGAAAATCCAAAAAGAAGTAAAGGTAAAGCACTCAACAACGTATTTCTAACAATTTCATATTTACCTATGTATGGCATTACATCTAAGTTTTTTTTAGGACTTAACTTCGTCTTCCCAAAGCAGCATCAGCCCAGAATCATCGGCATTATCCCAAACTATAGAAGCGTCTGACTTGGTAATATATATACATATTACTGTTACACGGTCATTTGAGCACCTCGGGTGTGTAAACTTCAATTACACACCCGAAGTCAGATTACACTGTTTTCACTATTTTATCATATGTAATATATTAGTAGCAGTTAAGATAAATGTTTTATTTTTCAGATTCTCAAAGCTGAGGTTCCGCTCGAAACCAGCGTGGTTATTGAAGGTCGAAGAATAATTGATATTCAGTTTTTTATAGATCAAATTAAAACACTTAATAACCACAATACGGCAACAGGCTGTACTTTTAGTAATTTAAATATTATTAAAGAGCGCAAGAACAGTCTGAAATCGTCATTTACGTTTTTATGTAGCATGTGTAATATGCAGTTTCAATTGTTTTCTACTCAAAGTAGCGCTGCAAAAATGGACGTCAATCAAGGTGCTGTGACAGGAGCCTTAATGATCGGATCAGGAAAATCGAATTTAAATGAATTGTTAGCTTCCATAGATTTACCAACTATCACCCAACTAACTTACGAAAAATGTCACGATGAAATAGCTACATGGTGGCAGTTAGCTGCAGAAAACAGCTCTCTGATGGTCTGCGGAGCCGGCTGCACTGATCTCACTCGTCGCTTCAGAACGTCCCAGACATGCTCTATGGGATTGAGGTTCGGACTTCTAGCTGGCCAGTCCAAACGACGAATTCCGACTTCTAGCATATACGCATCCACACCGCCAGACCGGTGGGCGCGAGCGTTGTCGTCCATAAAAATTGAGTTTTCGCCAAGTGCGGTTAAAGCGGGTTGTGCATAAGGAATTAGAACTTCCGTTATGTATCGGTGTCCAGTCAGTGTACCGCTTTCGATGAAGACTAACTCCGTACGATCCATAGAATTTATTCCTGCCCAAAACATAACAGAGCCCCCTCCATAAGGTGTGATTTCTTCAAAACATGCCTCTGCAAAGCGTTCTCCTCGTCTACGTAGCACTCGCCGACGTCGGTCTTCACCATGCAGAGATATCCTGGCTTCATCGGAGAACAATACCCTATCCCAGTCTTCATGAGTCCATGACACACAATTTCGAGCGAAGCTAAGCCTGGCAACTCGATGTCCACGGAGTAATTTAGGGCCGCGTGCCGGGCGACGACTGTGTATATTAGCAGCGAGAAGCCTCCTCCTGACCGTCCATAGACTAATTTGCACATTTCTTACTTCTTCGAGGGTGTTCTTGAGGTCCACATAAGAAGATTTGCGATTTCTCAACGCTTGACTAACTAGAAAACGATCATCCCGTGGTTCGGTACATGTCTTTCTGCCAGAACCAGGCCTTCTCTTGACGGAACCGGTCTCTTGATAGCGCTGCCAGGTCCTTTGAACTGTCGACCGACTCACATTTAGCCTCTGAGCCACGAAGCATTGACTGCAACCTTCTTCAAGCAGCGCAATAATTTTGCTCGCTTTTATCACTTTATCTACCATTTTCGAGATTGCTAAACAGCAATAACAATACTTTTAAATGTCAAGGACACCAGATAATTTAATAAAAATTGACAAAAAGTTAGTTAGAGTCGATATTAACTATAGGGAATTCGCGCCACAAAATGTAGTTAAAAGTTATTTTCTTTGAAAACCAGGCTCAGTCAAAAATTTGAATTTGGAATGTACTCTTATAAACATTATGGCACTTTTATAACTGGCCAGTAACATGTTCAAATGATTAAAACCTTTTTGGTATTTTATTTTTTTCAGCCAGGAAGAAAATCGAAACCGCCCGTTTTTTTTTTGCAAATGAGTGTATGTATTTAAAAAAAAAAAAAAATGTTGTGTGTATTATTTGTAATAAATCCTGTATTGACTATTGACTATCGTTGTTTTTTCATTATTAATATTACTAAGCTAACACGTAAAATATGAACTGTCATATTCGATTCTACAATATTATACTATTTTATATTATATCTTTAGACGAACAATTCTTATATATATATAATATAATCTGAATCTCGGAAACGGCTCCAAAGATTTTCATGAATTTTAGTAGGGGCTTTCGGGGGCTATAAATCGGTCTAGCTAGGATTTATTTTAAAAAATGTTATTAGGAAACAAAGGTAAATTTCGCTGTCATTGATAATTTTATAATGGCTCGGATAGGCGGATTCAAAATCAGAAGACCCTGGTTCGAATCCAGGTGTCTATAGACCAATTTTTTTTTCAAGTGTCTTCTTTTGTAAGAAAAACTATTACTGAGAACTATTTTTATTTTTGTACTTTAAATAACCAGTTCCTATTATTTTATTATTATGTTGGTAATATCGAAAATATAATTTATGTTTCAAAGTATCTAAATATAATTTAACCGAGCAAAGCTCGGTCATCCAGGTACTATACCTTTAAACGAGCAAATATTGTATATATGTGTGTATAGGGAGCTTATGCGGAATAGATGCAGAATGCTGAAAATTATATTTACCCTTAATAATTTCTCTCATTGTTTGTAAGCTAGCTAGACTTGAAATACTTCTCCTCTAAGCAACATAGGCTATTTTATATATTTTCTGTAAAGAACAAGTGCTGTAAATAAATTCGAGTTTTGAAGCCACAATTTTATTATAAATAGTCAACGCGTAAACGCAAGAAAATACTACATAAAAACGAATTTAATATAAGATGTATTAGGTCTTGATAAATCACTATCGTCATCTGTGCACACTAATATTATTATTTTTTAGATTCGAAAGTATCAAAATTAGTTTGTTTGACTATACGCTACGCACACAGTGAAATTACCTTTGTGTGAGTAATAATTGCACTGAATTACCTAAACTTGACATCGCGCGCTTGTCGTTAACGCTCTTAATGAATGTTAAAAATATCTACATCATACCTATTAATATTATAAATGCGAAAGTAAGTTTGTTTGTTACTCTTTCACGGGAAAACTACTTAACCGATCATCAGGCAACTTTGTACACATATTCTTGGAGGTATTAGAAGTAACATAGGATACTTTTTTTTGGTCGCGATAACCGACATCCAAGCGGACGAAGGCGCGGGCAGAACTAGTTTGAAATAAACGCGTCATTGTAACAAAATCATTGACAATTTAGAAAAAGCTACACTTTAACTTTAAGTAAATTACAAACTTAAGTAATGTACCCAATATTATCTAGTTACCGTAAGTTACAATGTTTAATTAACTAAGCTAATCTCTAGTGTCTCGGTAGACTTATATTGTGTTTTTAGACCTACGACACAGGATTCACATCCAAAAGGGGGGTCGTTATATGTGAGGCGTTTATGATTTTTGGTTTTTGTTTTCAGTTTGTCAGTGTCTTATAATACGTTTAGTATCATAAGCTTAACGGGTCCGCGATTAAGCTTAAAAGATACCAAACATTTAAAAAAAAATTAATAGGCTATACTACTTCACAATAATACGAATACTCAATGTGATAAGTGTTTAGATGAATTAGACGTGATTGTTTCACGTCATAGTGAATCGACTAGCTCATTGGCTTAGTCGACAGTGATCCTGCTTTCCGTTTCCGGGTTTTGAGTTCGATTTACGTCCCGATTCTGGATTATATTATTTATATATTATGTTTTTAGTATTAAAAAAAATATATAAATATGTATATCAGTCGGCTGTTACCTAAATCTCAGGTATTAAGTTACCTACCTTAGAAACAGACGACCGTGTGTGTATTCAAAACATATTTATTTATTTATATAAGGATTATAAAATTTAAAGAAATAACAACTTAAACAACTTTTAAAAATTATATAGCTATTTACAATGCAAAACATAAAACTATCATGTCATATCTGCGTGAGATGGTGGCAAGAACGACACATTACAGAATACAACAGCAGAATGTAAAATCATTTTTTAATGTAACAAAATTTCGTATATCACTGAAACGGTTATTCACAGATATTCCAGGGACAAAACATCGAAAACAAAATTAGATCTAGATCTTAAATATTTGATTATCTTCACCATCTGCATTGTAAGAACATACATTTTAATTTCTGCAAAAAATATACGGAAAAATTATGACACAAATAAACAGACAAGACAAATTGAAATGGATTTTAATTTTACTATGTGCTAGCACCTATCTTTTTAATTTTTTTTAAAGCATTAACTGTATAAAACTATAGAACATATTAAAAGAATAATATATTATCTATTTTAAATAAATAAAGTTATTTGGTAGTTTGTTTATTTAGAAAAAAAAAGTGATACATTTTCATTCATAAAATCAAAGCAACAATTAAATAATAAAGTCACGAAATGTAACATAAATTAAAACTAAACGCGGGTAAAAACTCACGTATCATCTAGTATACTCGTAGTATTAAATCACGAGCGCAGGTTAATTATTATTAATAGTAATAATAACACGAACGAGTAGCTCACGCGTCGAGCACGCGTAGTCGTTATGTCCCACGTCGGGCGCCATTATTTCAAGGATGAAATATAAACTTTATTCCCGTGATATTTGAATTAATTATATCCGAATATTTAACTTTGATACTGTATTTTAGTTTTGAGATTGTTTTATTTTTATTACCACTTAAACTAACTAAAAATTAAATTAAATAAGTTACATAATGAGAGAAAGTTACAATGAAAACATTGTAATATAAAATTTGATAATAATTAAAATTGACTATATTAACTAGTTTATGCCTAAAAGGATTTCATAAGAATTATTGCAATCTTATGGTCGTATTATAATCTTCATAGGACCTGCTTTTGGGACTTGATTCCGCTTGCGTCAAAATAGCATTTTTCATATAAAAAATTTAGTTTGTAGTACTTCACACTACGATTCTTAAGAACAGGCGAGTAAATATAAGAATTAATGGCAAATATATATACAAAAAAAAAGTGTATCGTGTAAAAGTTACATGTATTAGAAATAAAATAAAGAATAAAAATACAAAATAATTCGAAAATAATGTAAAAATGTATTGGAATAAAAAAAAGATAAACATTTGCTCTGGAAACTTTATATTGGAATTGAGACATTATCATGAAAAAAAGGAACAGATTATTGCTTAAATAAAATTTCATAAATAATAGAATCATCCAGTAAGCCTCGAGTTAAAATAAACTCCGAAAACGATATTACAATGAACTCCGAAAACCTTCTAAATTATTATATTTATTATAATAAGAAAGTAAAAAGGAAATAAGAAGATCGAAATTGTATTGTTTCTTAAATATACTATAAACGGATCAAAATTTGAAAACAATTTTATGAAATGAACGGATTAAACCGCGCTTCAGTGAAATGTAGTTTAATTTTATAACTAATAAAAAAAATTGAGATTAATGCAAACAAATCCATCATTATATATCATTTATCTTTATATTTTGACAATGGTTAAAGCAAAAAAAATTAATCCGTCTGAGATAACCACTGTTTACTTTTAAAAAAAAATGTGAAAGTAACAGTTTCTGCGGAACTTTGTATGATGTTATGTTAAAAGGATTACTATACAGATTAAATATTTATAGTTTATTGCAATGAAAATTAATTTAACAAAATTAAAACCGACTCCCAAAAATATATTAAAAATGTGAACGATTATTATTTTAGATAAACTCTAAATTAAGAATTAGCGCTTACTATATTATAAGGTCGGATCCGTGTGTCTCGTTTGCATTGAAAGTGAGGTTGTTTCTAATTGGATATATTGCTGTTTATATTTCGATTAAGTTTTGTAATATTACATAAATACGAGTCGTTCCTAATATACCTTCTTCTTTTTGAGTCGGTTAAAAAGGTACAACAACGATATTCCTAAATAATAAAAACAAACACATCGAAGTAATTTCCTACGACGAAATCAAAATGCAAACATAATGTTTCGACTTTCGATGTCGGTAAGTCCAATCGTTGCCGTTGGGGAGCTTCGTCCGACTTGCTCAACGATGCCCTTGGGAGCCGAAAGCCAGGATGTTCCATTATCAGCACTTTATTGAATGTAACCTTTCGTTCACTTGTAATATCGCTGTGGATACTCTCTGTTCTAAAGTTTCATTTTTTTTAATGAGTTTTTTAAGTACTTTATACGACCAATTGTAGAGTTTACGTTAAAGAGTTTATATTTAAACTAGCTGAACCATGACAACTGTTCTGGTGTAGTGGTGCAAGTAGTCGCCTCAACACCGACGTTTGCGGGTTCAATTCCCGCTCGTGGCAGATATTTGTATTTGCAATGTTTGTTTCTGTTATGGGTGAATATGAGGGCTATCTTACCGTGCCTCGGAGAGTCGTGAGAATGAGATATTTACAGGCTGATTACGTTCAGTTTCTGTCGTCGAAAAACAAGATACTAATTTTTTTTTTATTGTGCAGAATTGAACCTTTACAGTGTTATTATAAGTACAGGAATAGATATAGAAAACTTTATAACGCTGTAAAAAAATCGTCACGAATTTTAAATTCAATGGGGTTGAAAGTGTATATGGAGATCACATTTTTTAAGAGTTTAGAAGAGGTTTTAAGGTAGTTAAATAAAAAAGCTTTAGAAGAAAGAATTGGAAAACTACTTTTTTTTTATTCTACACAGATAAATTTTCATTTACCAGCTACTCATACGAAAAAAAAAGTTAAGAAAGATACATATACACACATACATATACAGTATAAAAAGACACAGACAGAGTATAGACTGACATAAGTCAGATTTTTTTCTTTCTATACTGTTAGAGCCAAAACACATAATGGCGTTGGGGCGACGCAACGCTAAAATCGGCAGTTTGCGTTGCAGCGTTGCGGCGCCGCTAAAAATAGCGTTGTTGTAGGGTAACCAGTTCTTCGTGATTTTTTATTGTGGATATTAATTTAATTATTTTAAATATTATAGTTCACGTGAAATTTGTTAATTATTGTTTGTGAAGTTGTTATTTAGTAGAATGCATAAAAAGTAATCCTTTGTACCGGAAATAATTTTGTGAATCAAGTTTGTATGCTGGTAGAATTTTAAACAACTTTTGTCTCATAAAGCCTAAACAAAATAATAATAATAAAATAATAAAATGATTTATTCATAAAAAAGAGATTTACAAACAAAAAGAGTTCCCTGGTTCTTGTGATAAGCAAAAGCCTGAGCCACAATGAACCAGTGTGCCCTTCCATTATTTATAGCTTATTATACATAAGAAAACTAGAGAAAATACATATCCAGTCAATTATAAAAAACAAAGAAAAATATAAACAATAATAATGGATTATCCTTGGATGTATGTGTGTGTGTGTGTGTGTGTGTGTGTGTGTGTGTGTGTGTGTGTGTGTGTGTGTGTGTGTGTGTGTGTGTGTGTGGGTGTGTGTGTGTGTGAGTGTGTGAGTGTGTGAGTGTGAGTGTGTGTGAATTTATGTTTGCGCAATAAATTTTATAAGATGTGCATACTACCGACAGTATGCCTTGAGGAGCTCTTCAGTTTTTTGGTAGTCCAGCGAGAACAGCCACTTGAGAAATTGAAACAAAGTGATACATAATAAAAATTGAAACAAAGTGATACATAAATTAATATCTTACTATATTAGTTTTATAGATTAAATATAAATAAATAGGTTTTGTCCGCGGCTCCGCTCGCATGGTACAGGCACCAACGGTAGTCGGTACGTAAAGTAGGTACTCTATGTACTTTTCTGTACCCCAGAAAACTGGTATGCAGAATTTCATGATGATCGGGATTCAGGTTAATAGTTAAGGCGTAAAAGCGTAACAAGCAAAAAAACTCACTTTAGCATTTATCATATGGATGAAATTAGCATAAAATTAATTTACATATTTATAATTTAGGTACATCATACATGTCACTTGTTTGAACCGAGTCTTAAATTAGCTGTAAATCTAATAGTTAAAAGTAACAACATAACAACAATTGAGCTGAACTGTGAGCCGGTTCACAGCTCCGGTTCAAGCATATGGCTCATGAGCTTATCTGCAGTTCATAAAAATTCATTGAGATACCCATGTCTAATAAAGACACAAAAAAATAAAATATAAAAATAGACACAAAATGTCAATAAATCATGGTCAACAAGTATGACGTCACAACGCCGGAATTGGCGGTGCCGCGCCGCTAAAATTGGCAGTGACGCCACTGCCGATTTTAGCGTTGCGGCGCCGCAACGCCGTTATGTGTTTCGGCGCTTAGTGTATATATATTCTTTCAAGTAATATATATTACATGTATACTCATCAAGAATTATTCCAAGTCAGAAAAAAATGTCAAAAATACGGGATATATATAATTTTTTATTTTATTTTAATTTACTATCTGTTATTTTAGGACCATGTACATTATCAGACTTATTTTTATTAGGCCATTCATTAATCGAATTAAGATTAAGTACCGATAATAAAGTTTTATAGCCCACATTTAGTGACCGCCATGGCGCCCAACGTGGGGCAACCGCCATAACGATTCCCTTGAGATGACTCTACCTTCCTACCCTCTGGACGTCTAAAGTATATATAGTTCTTTTTTTTCGATAATGGATTTTGTTACCCGACTTAAAAAAAGGAAATGTTCTTTTCAATATTTTATATATGTATACGCGATTATATTGACTTTTAATAAATGTGGATTTATTTCATAGCTATTTACTACGCAACTACTACATAATTACTACCTACAGAATATTTTAATGTTAATTTAATAAGACATAGGCAATTCAAATTATTAAATTTGAAAATGGTATTCTTTGACGGCATTAAGCCGATTAAATATAATATATTTAATCGGCTAATAATAAATATAATTTACATTATTTTTAATATTCTTTAACCAGTAACATAATAAAAGTTTATAAAAAAATGTAAAATTTACTAATAGTTTACTATAAATTTTTTAACAAACACAAGCTTTAAGAGAAATATTATTTTGTAGGATATAGTAAAATCTGCACTATGCTATGTCCTCCCACGCGCTTCCACTCATGGGAAATAAGACTTACGTGGACATTTCGACCCCATGTAATACGATTTGACAGTGCGTGTAGTCAAGATTACTGAAATGTGTTGGAAGCACCATGTCGGGAAATTAATCGATAGATTCCATACCAATATAGTTTAACACCAAACATACTAAAGAAGTCAAATTACTGCTTTTGAGACTTTAATGAAAATAGTTGAATTCTATGTTAACATTTTTCTTTTTTAGGTTTTTTAGGTTTACAGGTTTCTTAAGTAGCTATATATTACAAAAAAAGTCGTGCATCAGTTCAAGAAAAATATACCGGTGGAGGGGATGTGCTGTGCCGCGCTCCCGGCTGCATGGGTACCACCATCTTGCTTGTTTCTCCCGTGAAACAGCTTTGCTGTGTTTCGGAGAGAAGGGCAAGACAGGCAGTGTAATTACTGGCACCGAGACTTAACATCATATGTCTCAGGATAGGCAACACATAAATGAGGTGCCTGGGCTAGTTCCAGGTAAACTAGTTTATGTTCATGGGCGACGTCAACCACTTACCATCAGGTGGAACGTCTGCCAGTTTGCCTATTCACTTAACATATATAAAAAGCAGTCATTTGACCGCCCTGGTAGGTTTAGTGTTAATCAGGGTAGAATTTTTTTTTGAATACTTCATTTAAGTTATCCCTTACATATTTAAATGATTATTTTAATATTTAACTTAAGCTATACAATCGGCTCGATCAAGTAGCTTCTACTGAGAAGAGCAAGTTCAGTCATGTACTGTATCTACTCTATCAAACTGCGTATGTCTCATCTATACTCTACTATCATTATTAATTCAAATTACATTTTTACAAAGATGTTCAAGTAACTGTTAATATATACGTTTAACAGCCATGTAACCAGATAAAGGTCACAGACAAACGGAATAAACAGTATAGACACTTCATCAATATAAAAAAAAACCTACGTCGAACTAATTAATCTAAATATTGGGTATTGCCTCTTTCTCTTTTAAGGAAATGAACTGAACTGAACGTAATGAGCCTGTAAACGTCCCACTGCTGCGCTAAGGCCTGTTCTCAATTAGGAGAATCGAACCCGGGACCACCGGGCGATACCTTAGGCGACTACTTGCACTATTACACCAGAACGGTCCTCGGTTTAAGGAAATAATATAGATTAATCAACCACGCTATTACCTTGTTGATTCGCATGTGATCTTTTAATTTCTTCCGAGACATCAGTTCTTTTACTTTTTACCACTAAGAATTTGGAGCATTTTCATGAAACGAATTTTTAATTTTTTTTAATAAATAAATAAAAATGTAGCGGTTCTGACTTAAATATTGGACAGAAAGGACTTTGCAAGACGGACAAGACTTAAACAAGTTTGCTGTGTAAGACTTTGTCATGTCTGAGTTCAAAGAAAGTAAATGGACAGAGAAAAAATTCATTTTACTATCGTAAATTTAGATACAGACTAAAAGCAAACAATTTACATCACACAGCGACACAAAGGCGTTTGTTAAAATTAATTCAGTCTCGTTTAAAGAGGATCGCGTTACCATTCAATTTGTTTAAAATTTTATCTTGCGAGATAGTTTTAAAAAAATCGAAATCGTATGTTTTATTCCATTTAATTATTTACTGACTTGAGCTGGACGGTCCAATGAATAGATACTTGAATCGACACCAGAGGAACGCGGCTCTAATTTGGACTAGTACCGCTAAGTTTGTCTCTACATTTTATCTCGAGCACGCCAGCATATATCGTAAGGATACAAGTTGCAGGTTTTAGATGAAATTCTGAGTCATGAAGTTTCGTCAATCCACTTGGTGGATTAAGCATCTCACTCTCTCTTCCATAGGTGATGCCTATGTACCTAAGTAACGGGATATTTGCAGACTAGTATGATAATACTTGTAGCCTACGGTTTTATCATCTTAAGTTCCGATTTCAAGAGAATTTCGGAATAAAATTCTTAATCAGGTATTTTAAGATACGAAATTTTATAGCACACGATTCAAACATTACGTTAAAATAATTGATTTTTGTTCGATTCCTGCTCAAAAAGAATTTTTGGATGTATACAATTAATTTCACTCGCTCTTAGTAATATTCCTTGTGGATCAAAGAGCATATGACACACGCCTTTCTTTGTTGTTATCGTAAGCACCTGATATAGGTGGTAGCTACTTGTAGAAAAATAAACCGCAGTACAACCCGCATTAGAGCAAGCATAGCATAAAGTACCAACTTATATCCTGTATAGAAGAGGCCATTTTGTTGATTTACGACAAAACATCTTTTTTATTTATTTTTTCGCCTGACTAAGAAAGAATTGCCATATGAACTATCAACCATGGCATGCTATGGGTTGTATGAGCGGTTTGACTAATTTTAACAAACACACATGTGGGCACGAATATAATTATTAGTCAATTTTATATTTTAATTTAATGAATTTGTAAAAATTTTCTTTATATGAAGATGTTTTATTAATTAAATATAAAATTTAGAATTAATCAAACTATTTCTAGTAGATACCTTTAGTGTTATGATTATATGTATTTTATAAGGAGGTTATATAAGCGATGTAACGGTTCTTTTGAGCTCTCTTTGTATATACACTCAAACAATACTGATCTCTTAAAATACAATATATTGTATCCTGGCTTCCATGATCCCATATATTCCAGGAAGTATCCTGATGATTTCTTTAAATTTAGTCACGAATAATGCCGAAAAACATTATATTATTGTCATAATAGTGTCAGTGACATCGGGTAAGTTCGCTTTTATTTATTTATTCCACATCCATTTTAATTTCTCGACAATAACGCCAACGTTTTCCACAGAAAGGTTTCGAGTGACACACGAATTTTCATAAATTGAATTGTATAGATTTATTTATCTAGGACGGGGACAAGTCAAACATGTTCGGTGTGCGCTACGTAGCTCATTTTACGATCGACAAAGAGCTGCTGCTCGTTGAATATTTTATAACTCCAACCGTAAAGGCGTAGTGGTTATTTAGTACATAAAGTTGAGAAAATACATTGAATTATTTATTTATAGATTAATTGATTAGAAAAAAGTAGAGCGACTCCTCGATTATACTTGGACGAGGTGTTAGTGCTCCGATCTTTTGAGTCGTACCGTGAACTTTTGTGGGCTACTCATTTAGTTATCATGCTGTCAAGAGCGAAAAGTATTTTTAAAATCAGGCCAGTAGATTTTATGTTTATCGCGTTAACAAAAAAATCTTTTTATCTCTATTAAGTACAGATGATCCACGGACAGTGTTTCGTAACTACCATGAGGCGCCGGTACTGAATCAGTCTTTAAACGTCCAATGATGGGCAAAGGCCTCATCTCCACTTGGGTAGATACTAAAGCACCGGTTAATGACACTTTAAGTCTGTAAGTGTTTTACTGCTGAGCAAAAGCGTCATCTCTATATGGGCGAAGAGTTAGCTTAATCCGATACGCGGGCTTTGTCTTTAAAAGCTGGTGTTAATACAAAACAAATTCACAATTCACCATTATATATTCACTTTTATAATAATTTATAATTACTGCACATTAAGTTTTATCCAATGCCGCACTACTGGACTTCATCATGTATCAGTGAACACTTTCAAGATATTATTGTGGTTGAGCATACGCACACCTCTTACATATGATTAAGCATACGCCTGAGTAACGACGCACACCTCTTACATAATTATGATGGCTTTAAATTCATTAATGCTCATAAATCGCTGTGGTACGTCAGCGCCATGAAATCCCGAACAGTATCCTATCAGACGTGTTGGCGCAGTGGTCACAGCAAGTGGCTTATATGCTAGTGGTCGCGGATTCGATCCCGCACATTATTTATTTTATTATTTATTTGAATTCTTTATTGTACAACAAATACACTAATATAAGTGTGTACAAAAGGCGAGTTTAACGCTAATGCATTCTCTACCAGCCAACCTTGGTATGTGAAAGAAAGTATAGTGTGTAGACTGTAGGTGTACAATAAACAACACACACATACATATACATTTGTATAGGCCATATACTGTCTGTCGTGGTGTGGAAGTATATGATTGTGTTTTGAATGTTCCCAGATCCCCGACACATGATCCACAGGATGGGAGTTCCGTTGAATGTAAAATATTTAAATGTGATTCTTATGAGCATCTGTTAAAATAATTCCTTCAAAAACTCCTCAACACAAAAAAAAAAACCTTCAACCTTCA
Source organism: Euphydryas editha (assembly GCA_036937285.1). Lineage (NCBI taxonomy): Eukaryota > Metazoa > Arthropoda > Insecta > Lepidoptera > Nymphalidae > Euphydryas > Euphydryas editha. Next base: position 10,380,093 of record JAUPFZ010000031.1, on the reverse strand, counting down.
ACAAAGAGCCTATTGCAGTACGAAATTCTAAAACTGTAGATTTTGATAACGCAGTCATAAAATTAACAACAGTTCGCGAGGGTAGTTCGAAACAAGTTGAAATACCGAATACCGATGAACCGATACCCGGCGTAACAAAGTTTCGCCCCTTAAATAATACATTACCGTCATAATTTTAAGGTAAACAATTAAAACTGTATTAAAATAATATAGACGTGCCCGAACTCTTTGGAATAAACTTCCGAAAGTGATTCAAGAAAGCACATAATTGAACGCTTTCAAGGACAGGTTGAGGAATCATTTCCTCTCAAAGTTACTACCAATGTATGAGGCGTAGAATGTACATTTGTGGTATATGTATGTATGTAAATACATGTATCTATATAGTGTATCTATGTATTTCATCATGTGTATGTTTAGTATATATTATACTATATATTATGTGCCTTATTTTCTTCTCTTGCACTACTGTTCCCCGCGTTAACATCATCTCTCATCACCATGTCTAAGCATTTTGACTCGTGACTGACAAATTAGATAATTAAAAATAACTTAAATGTAACAATATCAGTGTGTTTAAATTTTACGTAATAAATACTTAAGACTTTCTTTCACACTATTATAAACAAAATGTCACATTTATATTGAACCCTATTTCTTAGTCTCTAAGATTGACATTAAGGAAGACTGTTTGATAATTAAAACTATGAACTCCGTCACAGTTATGTACGCCTGGTACTAGACGTGTGGAATGTCGCGTACAAACTTCGGGCTCGCGGTTCTGCGTGAGTTTTCGTTGTTTAAAGAAAAACTTTTACTATAAAATTCTGTCAAGTTGAATCTTTATTTGCAATAACTAGCGATCCGCCCGACTTCCCACGGGTAGCATATAGTCTTAGCGAAAACGACGGGAATGGCGCGGCGGTATTATAGTCGCATAAAGCGAGTCCTTTCATCGGTGTGAAATCCGCGCTTAAATATATTTTTGATAACTCCTAAGGTACCTACTCATTTAAATTATACGTATTGGATAAATAATGTTTATGAAATGCTTATGTTAAGTAGCGTATTTAACTAATAAGGATTAATACTGTATTCGTCTAAATAGCTGTAGACCTATAAAAAGAGGAATAATTCCACTATACATTGTTTTGTTATATCTCTACGGAATCCGGCAGTGTTTTCAATGAAAGCTCCCAGATAGCTTGATTTACTTCGAAAATTTCAACAATGGCGATGAGCCAGGTAAGGGATAGGCCACCGTATCTCTGACAAACCGAACGAAACACGACGACAGTGCCGTCTTTTCGCGTCGGTGTTAAGTGAGAGCGAAGCACTTCCCCGGGCGCGCCGGCCCATTCAGCTGCAAGCATCATGGCGCTACTTCGGTAAAAAGAATCGGAAAAATAATTGACACAAAACCTTAAAAAATACACAATGTACACCTGATCCTTCTGCATTAATCACTCAGTCTATTTGTGAAAACCGCATGAAAATTCGTTGTGTAGTTTTTGAGTTTATCGCGAACAGATACACAGACAAGCGCGGCGGAGGACTTTGTTGTTTTATAATACGTAGTGATAAAATTGTAGTGTGTTTGCTTAAACGTGATAGTCATGAAGAACCAGTCCCGTGCAAAAAATACTTTTTATTTGTTAAATCGGTACCTATTTTACAATTTTGTTTTTTTATAGTCATTCCGAAATCATCTGGAAAGTTTTGATTTAGTAATTTTATACGCTAAAACATCACACTACTATCGATTGATGTTTTAACCGTAAACCGAACCGGGTAAAACTTATAGTAATTTATATTGAATTTAAAAGACGACCCGGGCGATACAAACTTAGGCGATGAAACGTTAGCAAACGTTGAAATAGATTTATCTTTATTGATAAGTTTGCGGACTCAAATCTATCAGCAAATATTTTTTGTCTTCCACAATATCTTTGTTTATAATGCCACCTCTTCCCTAAAGCCTTTCTTCTGAGCTTCTAAGTTACAAAACCAAAAAATTGTAGAAATTTCATGTTTCTACTTCTAGAAGTCTCAACTATGAATCAATTAACGACTCCTTTAAATATGTATATAGATAAACAGCAATAAAAAATTGAACTTTAATCACTAAATTCTTTTGAAACTGAACTCCTTTGTATGTTCTCAGAGGTTGGAAAAGACTTTGTACACAATAGTACACAAGAGATTCTGCGAGAAGCTTAATCTAAAACTTCAGCTGAAAATATCTTAGCGAAGCTGTAATTCTATACAAAATAAACTAAAATAGTCCAGTGGTTGGACCTCGTGTATAACAAATTAGATTCGCAGGTTTTAATCCGTGTAAGTACCACTTATCAAGCGCTAAATTTTACGATAAAAATCTTAAGATACAAAGAAAAAGATAGTAAGAAAATTATCCTTTCCAAAGAATAACTAAGACTAAAAAATCATTTTCAAAATCAAATACATACAAATCCTTTTATACCAGATTAATGGCAAACAGTCGTATTTTTCGTCGTCCCGTGACCATGGCGTCTGCAACGTTGCCGAAATATTGAGAACCTCAAAATAATAATCGCGGTAAGCACGGTGGACTATTACGTAACTTGCGCGATCACGCAAAATTGCTATGGTGTCGAATTTCAATACTAATTGAGGCTCAGCTAGTATTTAAATTGGACACCATAGTGATTTCTCGCGGTCGCGCAAGTTATTTAATAGCTGCATCGTTTAAATGAAATTGTTAAAAAGCGTATATTCAGCCGTAAGCGGTTACCGTATGCTATGGACACCTGGAACATCAAGTTGTTTCTTCAAGATATCGCATTACATACACAGTCACAAAAGTGTGTTTTAAACTCACATACGAAGGGTTCAGTACCACCGTAAAACGATTAATACTACACATATAATAGAAATCGGGAAAATTTAGTAGGTTTCTTTTATCCCTCACACTCAACGGTTCCAAGTAGGATTTACTCCTTTGTCAAGTACCGGAAACACGTACAATACAAACACACAAACCCACACCAAGACATGTATGCCCTATATATGCTTGCCATGAGAGAGAATTGAACTCACGATCGCCAGCATCATCGCCAGTGCTGCTACACAGTAAATTTGTAATTTTGTAATTTTTGTAAGTAAGTAATTTTTGTTTAATTGGCAACCTAATAGGAAAATACCCCGTGACCGACAGATGGACAACGGAATGTTAGCAAGTTTCATTTCATGCAGTCGAATTAAGAACACTCTTCTATTTTTGTCGGTAAAAAAAAGCACTAATCAAATTGATGACAAATCTACACCTTATTTCACAAGTAGGTATGTAAATACTATGACAACTGTATTTAAAAAAATATTCTAAAACTGTACCACAGTGAAGTGTAAATGGGATTTAAGGATTATTTGTTTTACTAAAGAACCCTAAAAAGAAAATTCAGTTACATTTCGTATTAGATTTCTATCACGAATTCACTTTCCTCGAGAATATCGTTCGAATTGGAAAAATTTAATTCAATAACTACATCACGGAATGAATATCAAATATTTTTTCCGATTCGTACTTTCTTTTTTTTTCGTATTTTTTTTATGAAGGTTATTGACTTTTACTATTTAGTAACTAGTCGAGTCCCGCGGTTTCTTATAATAAGTATATAGGTTACTGTTTCGCTGGGCTATTGAATAACTTGTAATAATGAGCGATAAGCAAGGATTGTACAATCATTGCTGTCAAATTGCAATTTGTAATTGTACCTTGCACCTTGTGACCAATCGGGAAACTAATATTTTATTACCAGCTATTGCGCTAGTTTTAATGCATGAAATATAATATATTAGACAATTAACAAGCGATAAATGTAAGAGTTTACGTAATACGTTTACAGAGAGCTATCGACTGCACGACGATGGCTCGATTGACGCAAATTGTTTAATTTTTGCTAACATCCAATCCATCCAATACGATTGTGAGTCGTAATGTAATGTTTTTAAAGTTGTAGAACAAAAAGCGTACCATCAGTTAAGTAATGGAAACATTGAGAATATAATATATTTATTGCTCTTTGAAGTTGAAGAAAAAAATCCAGTAAATAACCTCTGTTTTAATTTTAAACTTACATAAGCTTTTGGGTTTTCAAAAAATTTACATTATTGTGAATACACCAATGACATACATAATTTTGTTATTTAATTTCGATAACTAGTTGTTCACACAAAAAAAGTGTAGTTGTTTTAATTCAATTTTTAATTTGGAATTTCATAAATATCCATTATGAAACAACTAATCGACCGCTGATCTATCATCGTGACACGATTGTAATCGTAGACTACTGAGCCAGAAGTGGCCAGAACAATGTCAGAGCTTCATTCTTCTTTCGTCAATCAGGTGGCTGTTATAACTACATAGCAAAATACTAATTGAAAATAAATGTTGTAATTATCAATATACATACATACGAACCAATTACTACGCATTTAATGACGTATTGTGAATAATTGATTATGTAGATTTTACCTGAAACAAAAAAATATATACATATAAGTATATTATACACATTTATATCGTTCACAATATATTATATTCATTTTTTATTTTATAATCAACTTTATTATATAAATAGTGTTACATAACATAATTCAACAATCTTTTTTTTTTACGATGGGAAATGCATTTACACATCCTGCCGCCCAAATGCGACAGGTATGTGGGACTCGCTGACTCTCCTAAGAGTCAGAATACCCACTAAAACCCATCGGCCGTCTGCACCGCAATGGGGCGCCACGGATTCGCAAAGGCATACAACCGTGACGCCCCGACGCCGGGCCCGACCGCTCCTCCGTACGTGATTGGAGCCGCTCGACCGGTCCACTCTGCTAATTCAGAGAAGTACGAGTGTTGTACCCCCTATCCGCCACCCGGGGACGCGCTTAGTAGGAAAGCAACAACTCCCGTGGAATAATGAAACAATCTGTTCTAACCTGTCCCATTATACAAAAAAAGTGTAATGTTTTTTGGTATGGTTATTTTGACTAGTTGGAGCAGTTGTCAAAACACTTGGCTCGCTAACAAATGCAGGAGATCCCCGTTCATTACAAATTTTTGTATAAATCGCGTAATTGTTTGTCGTGGTCCGCAGTTATAGGTCATGGTCTGGGCGAATATATTTATTGTGTAATTTTGTATGCCCATACTCCTGTATATTCCATACGGAATTGTCAAGTATGTATTAAAAAATATTCCATAAAAAAGATTCAAATAGTATCTCAAGAAACTCGTTTAAGTTTAAAGTTACATGTCTCAAGTTATGCTTAAGTTAAATAAATTACATGTCATAGGGTACGTATGAAACTGAAACCAGCAACTAGCAGCCAGAGTTAAATGACGTTGGATCTAGGAGCTTCGCTTTATATCTCTGTATCTAAACAACAGATTGAGTTTGTAATTTTACACGAAATAGTATCATGATATCTGTGTTAGGTTTAGGTCGGTACCAAAAAGTTTTTATCATGATTATACATATATACCTACTTTAATAATATAAAGCTGAAAAGTTTGTTTGTTTGTTTGAACGCGCTAATCTCAGGAACTACTGGTCCGTATTGAAAAATTGTTTCTGTGTTGGATAGCCCATTTAACGAAGAAGGCTATAGGCTATATAACATCACGCTACGACCAAAAGAGCCTGACCAATAATTAATAAGAAATGTTACAAAAACTGGAAAAAATAATCTTTTTTGAGAGCTTCCGTTGCGTCCTTTATTATTTCTCTTATCGAGACTTTTTTTTTTTTTTTTTTTTTTTTTTTTTTTTTTTTTTTTTTTTTTTTTTTTTTTTTTAACTATAGTTCCACTTTTAAAGTAAATATATAGCACTCTATACTGAGAATTTTCGAAAAATAAAAAACTTAATACGTTGAACGACCAAAGGAATCAAAACTGAGACCCCTTGCTCGGCAGTAACGCTTGCGACCACTGGACCAACGAGGCGGGTATCCTACTCTTAGAGTAATTGTTTAAAAATATTTAAGTACGGTATTTTTTTTCTCAAATTAACGCGGGTGAAACCGCGGGGCACAGCTAGTTTTAAAATAAAATTGAAAGTCAGTTTTACGTCTTCGAAAATTTTTATTGACATTTAAAAAAAGAGAAAATAAAGAAACGGATTATTATGTTTCGGGATTTGAAGAAGTCAGACGAGGCTGAGCCATCATCGAGTCCGGACGCTATTGAATCTTATGAAGAAGTTCTGATCAATCAAGTCAACCCTTTATTAATTATTGTCAAAAATACAGTAATTATGTTATTATAATTGAAGTTATTGTGATGGAATAACATTTAATGGAAATGAATAAATATAAAGACTAAATATTATACAATGTTTTATTACATATCGAAAAAATCCAAAGAGTATATTCAACCCTTTCTAATTTTTTTTTATTTACCTACCAAAAGGACGTTAATTAGATATAAAGGTTAAAAATCTATGTTTATATGCATGTAATAAGTTTATAAATTAAGTTTAAAAGTTCATTATTAATATCAAGAATCAATCGGAAAAAATCGGATTTGAGCAAGATACAAAAATTTCGGAAAGCTATCGACTCTCACATCGCACTCGCTATAACACTTGGCAACCGAAGATATTTACAGTTCATTGTCTTATACTTTTAAAGTATCAAAAAGTATGTCAAACTATATCAGAATATAAATATATAAATAAATAAATATGTTTAACACACACACAAGGTCGTCTGTTCCTTAGGTAGGCAACTTAATGCCTGTGTTTTAGGTAACAGCCGACTGGTATACATTTTTTTTAATAAATATACCTACATATAAATAATACATATATAAATAAACATATATTACACCCAGAATCGAGGCGGGAATCAAACCCACAACCCTTGGAGCAGAAAACAGGGCCACTGCAAACTGCGCCAACGGGTCAGTCATAGAAGTTTGCAAAGAACTTGCGAAAATGCGAACTTAATCTACCACGCTCATCCACTGCGGGTTGGCGAATAATTTCGATCGCTATCAAATGTCTATGATAACAATCTGGATCGACGGCTATAATTATTGCTCTCGGAGGCACGCTGAGGAAACTCACAAGAACCCAGACCAGACCCAAATAATTTTAAAAATGCAAATATCTGGCCGAGCAAAAATCGAACCCGCGATCGCCAACGTTAAGGTGTTACACGAACCACTTCACCAGAGCAGTTGTCACGATGTAAAGTATCTCACAATAATTGAGAATTTGGTACAATTAGATGTGATCAAATACTCGACAAAGGGCTAACGTCGGTAATGTTATGTTAAAAAACAAATGAGCAAATAATATAAAATTGATACAGTCATTCACAGGATCCGCGCAAACCAATAAGGACCACATTTTCACATTAAAAACAAATCTACCCACATATTGGCTGGCCGCCAGTCAGTCGTCCGGCGACCGCAGCGCCGTGCGGACGTCTCTCGCATATATTATTCGTTATTGCTCGTATAGTGGAGACAAAAGAACGAGTATTTTATGTAGCTATTTCTGCAATTCTTTGCGACGAGTTTTATAGGATAAAAGGTCATTTGATGTAAATCCCGAGTAAGCGAAAATGTAAAGTATTTTTTCATATACGGATATTAGTTTGTTTTGTTTTTCTTTTCTTTTGTAGTTATTAGCTCTCTCTTTTTAATCTATGTTTTTCTATATTACTTTTTTTCAGCTGAAGTTAAAAAAAATTCAAAAATTAAAAAAAATAAAAATTAATAAAAATCCCAGACACAGGATTCACATCCTACTGGGGGGCGTTGAATGTGTGACGTTTATTATTTATTATTATTTTATATTTACATATATTACATCTGATATCAGCTTGTAAATTGATGCTTATAGGGCTTTAAAACAAATAATATTGTTAATATTTTTATCATTTAATGAATAATTTAAAAAATACGTTAATATTACCTAAAATTAACAATAATAACAATTTACATTAACCTAACAGTGTAAAATTTATTTTAATCTCCAAGGATATTTTGTGTTGGTGATGAACCAAAGTTTTTAATAAAAATTTACTAAAAAGTTTAAAGATGAAAAATAATATAAGCAATTAAAAAAAACCTTATGTCAACACTTTGACTGACCCGTTGGCGTAGTTTGCAGTGACCCTGTTTTCTGCTCCAAGGGTTGTAGGTTCGACTCCCACTCCAAGTCTGGGTGTAATATATGTTGGGGTGCTACAGTCGGTGACCTCCGCGTGGTGCACCCTGGAAACGTAGGCAGCAGCAGCTGCACAGTTGCGATTGCGGAACTGCTGCTGCCTACGGCTAACGACCGACTCGGAGGGAACGCGCTCCGGCGCTCTGCTCGTAGCAGAGTTGTCCCGTTGAGCGCGTATAGGGTGGGATTTCTCCAGCGGTGCTGCGCTCGCGCGCTGTGCTAGCATGGAGACTGGGCGGGTCTGGCGTGCGCTAACACCGCCGTCGGACGAGCGAGCAGAAGCCCTGTTTGCTCACCGTCAATATCGTAACCCCGTTTCGTGGTGTCGTGGTCATGTCTCGCGGCCATGTACGGGACCGAGGGTCTTAGCTTAATCGCTCGGATCGCGAGGAAGAAAACCTCTATAAAAATTACCCCGAATCCCAAGTTTTGGCGCGCGGCGAGGGGATGCATGGTTGATGGGTAGTTCAACCAATAGCGCGCTCCCAGCCAGGGTACCTGCGGACCCCCTGTGTTGGGTTACAAATTTACGCTTACCCGGGTACAGGGATCTCTGCCCGGGCGGACGGCTATTTATCCCATACTCGTGGGACCAAACATGGAAATTTTAAATGAAAAAAACATAAATTTTGATAATTGTGGGAGGAGTAACGATGAGCCTCGTGACGTGGCATCTCATCTGCCAGAACGTGAGCTTAGAGGTCGATCTGTTTCGACAAAGAGGAGGGGGGGAAGAGCGGGAGCCACGGCGACAGACAGCTCAGCGGCCAATTCGGCCGCAGAGATGTCTGCCTCCGAAGAGAACAATGTCTCTTTTGCTGTTCCTCTTCCTGTGCCCCGAACAGTGTCGGCACGGCACGGAACAAGAAGGAAGCGGGCGCGGAGAAGCGATGTGGTGGACTCTGACATTGATGCGGACCCGTCTCTCGCTCAGCCGAATAAGTTGCCGGCAGTGAGTGCGGGGTGTGGCGTGACACGGGATGGTTCACGACCTCCGCGCTCTCAAAGTCTTCCACGCTCTGGCAACCTAACAAGTGCGGAGCGATCAGAGATGGCCATCCAAAGGAGGCAGGAGTTGGAGCAAGGAGCGGAGGAGCGCTTAAAAATGATCACGGCGCAGCTCGCTCTGCCATCCAAGGGGCCACAAACGGCTGCCGAAATGGAGATGCGGGCAAAGAACAGTGTGGCTATAGTCGAAATAGTGGCCGCAGGTTCAAAAAACCTAAAGGGAACCTTTGCGCGCGGCCTAAAAGACGCTGCGCAAGAGTTGGAGGTCTCGCTCGAGCGCCTCATAGAACGTAATAAGCGCCTCGAGGAGCAAAATGCGCGCCTTGAGGCCACGAATAGGCATCTCGACGAGGCCAACCGACGAATGGAGGCTCGGCTGGCGGCGCTTGAAAGGGGGCAAGCCGGAATGCGGTTTGAGCTTGGGCTCCCTGCGGATGCTTCCTCAGAGTCCGCTGACCAATCGGGTGCCACCATACCCGAGGATATGATCCGCGTGATTATTGACCGCATTGCTGCGGTCTTTGGTCCGCGGTTCGACGCTTTGGCAGCGAGGTTGCCACCGGAGCCGATAATGCGGCCGCCGCTAGCGGCCGACAAGCAGAAAACGGCGCCCCTCATGGCCACGGCACCTACACCGTGCCAGGGGGGGTGTTTAACGACGTCCACCGCAGTGACGACCGCACCGTCGTCGTCAAGGGCTGTTTCTTCTCGAGCTCCAGATGAGCCCGAGAAGAAGAAAAAGAAGAAGAAGAAGAAGAAAGACAAGAATGCGGAGGCAGGACAAGCCTTGAGGGGTCAGTCCCAAGAGGAGTTCCCGCCTCTGGTTCGCGCCACTCCGCCCCCGCGGGCTGCTGGGTCCAAGGCAACTGCCGCGCCTCCGCGCGCTGCTGAAGTTGCACCTCGGGGTTCTGTCCTCGCTGCTGCTGCACCCACTGAAGAGGGCTGGCAGATAGTGGGAGGCCGGAAGTCCCGTGGAAAGGGTCGCAGCACTGCCGCGGAACGCGAGGTAGCTCCAACGACAAATAGAGGGCAGACTAAGCCGCCGTCGAAGAAGAGGAAGCCGCGCAAGCTCCAGGTGCCCAAAGCAGCTGCGGTAGTTATTACCGTGCTGCCGGAGGGCAAGGAGAAGGGCCTCACGTATGAGGCCGTCCTGAAACGCGCCCGGCGGGACATTGACGTCTCTGATCTTGGGGGCGTCGCGGCGAGAACCCGTCAAGCCCGAACAGGGGCTCGAATTCTCGAGTTGCCTGGGGCTGACGGTGCGAGGACAGCCGACGTGATGGCTGAGAGGTTACTGGGTCTGTTCCCAGAGGAGAGTGGTGTCCGGGTCGCCAGGCCCGTGAAGTGCGCCGAACTGCGCATTTCCGGGCTGGACGATTCTGTGACGGCGGATGACATCCGGGAGGCCATCTCCTCGAAAACTGGGTCTCCAGCTAATGCCGTCCGGGTGGGCACCATTCGCCCAGGCCCAGGCGGTGTAGGTTCCGTTTGGGCATCGTGCCCTGTTGCGGCGGCCAAGTCTCTGGCCGCCGAAGGCAGACTCCTGGTGGGCTGGAGCTCCGCGCGGGTGACCGTACTGGAGCCTCGGCCTGCCAGGTGCTATAAGTGCATGGCGGTCGGACACACCCGGCCGTTATGCACTAGCTGCTTTGACTGCAGCGGACTCTGCTTCCGTTGCGGTCAAACAGGGCACAAAGCGGCAACCTGCACCGCTGCCCCGTTCTGCCCTGCGTGCGCGGCGGGCAATCGCCCCGCCGAGCACTTTATGGGGCGGAACGGGTGCCGACCTCCGGCGTCAGGCCCAAAGAAGGGGGTGGGAGGCAGCGAATCGGTCCCGGCTGCCCCACCTAGCGCGGCTCAACCGCCGCAGCGGCAGGAGGCAATGGAGACGGTCTGATTATGGACCGTGACATTGTCCTCCTGCAAGGGAATCTCAACCACTCCGCCAGGGCACAGGACCTCTTCATGCAGTCCATGGCGGAGTGGTCGGTCGGTGTCGCTGTAGCCGCGGAACCATACTCAATCCCGGATCGCCCGAATTGGGTGGGCAGTCGGGACGGCTCCGTGGCGGTCGTCGGGTCGACGGTTTCGCATTCCCCGCCCTTGTCGGTCAAAGACAAGGGCACGGGATATGTGGCGGCCGAATGGGGAGGGGTCACATTGTACGGCGTGTACTTCTCCCCTAATCGCAGTCTGGCGGCCTATGAGGTCTTCCTACACAATCTGGAGACCTCAATACGGCGTGCATCGGGTCCCGTGCTCGTGCTGGGGGACTTCAACGCCAAATCCACGGTGTGGGGGTCCCCCAGGACGGACGCTCGCGGTGCGGCGGTTGAAGAATGGGCGGCGGCGGCGGACCTCGTTCTGTTAAACCGAGGGTCTGTCCAAACGTGTGTGCGGCGCTGGGGTGGATCGATAGTGGACCTCTCGTTCGCTAGCCCCAGTGTCGCCACACGGGTAAGGAGCTGGTGTGTGCTGGAGGAGGTTGAGACCCTATCCGATCACCGTTACATCCGGATAGAGGTCTCCCGGTTCCTTCAGGGCTCCAGCAGGGGTCACGCGGCGGACAGAGCTCCTGCTTTTCCGCGATGGGCTGTGGGTAGACTCGATCGAGACCTACTGGTGGAGTCAGCCATTGTTCAGTCGTGGCTGTCTCCCCCCCTGACGGAGGACGTTGACGCCGAAGCTAGTCGCACTCGCGGTATGCTAACGCAGATTTGCGATGCGGCCATGCCCCGCGTGCGGCGCCCACTCCGACGGAAGGGGGTATACTGGTGGTCCCCGGAGCTGGCGGACCTCCGCGAGGCCTGTATTCGTGCCCGGAGGTCCTACACCCGCAGCCGACGTCGCCGAGTACGCGACGAAGAGCAGGAGGGCCAGCTGTACGCAGCGTATAACCACGCGCGTGCTCAGCTGAAGCTGGCCATCTGTCACGCCAAAGACGCTAAGCGGCAGGAGATGGTGGAGGGCTTGGAACGTGACCCCTGGGGACGCCCGTACCGCGCGGCGCTGAACAAGCTCCGCGCGCAAGCCCCACCTCTTACGGAAACCCTCCAGCCGGGCTTCCTCTCCGAGGTGGTCGAGGGACTTTTCCCAACGCGGGCAGTTCACACGCCCCCGGTTATGGCTCCACCAGGTGACGACCGGGAGGCCAACGAGGAAAGTGTGCTGCCTGTGAGTGAGTCGGAAATGAGGGCGGCGGTGAAGCGTATGCGGAAAAGCGCCGCCCCCGGGCCGGATGGGGTACCCGCCCGAGTGCTGGCCCTGGTCCTCGACCACCTGAAGTCCCGCATCAGGGAACTGTTCGACACTAGCCTGATGTCCGGACGGTTCCCTGACTGCTGGAAGGAGGGAAAGCTCGTGCTCCTGCCGAAGCCGGGACGGCCTTCGACATCAGCCGCTGCCTTTAGGCCTATCGTGCTGCTGGACGAGATGGGCAAGCTGTTAGAGAGGATAGTTGCTGCTCGCATCGTCCAGCACCTCACGCGGGTTGGCCCCGACCTGTCCGACGTCCAGTTCGGGTTTCGTGCTGGTCGGTCGACGATCGACGCGATTCTGCGTTTGAAGACCATGGCTTCGGAGGCCGTCGCCTCGAACGGAGTGCTGTTGGCGGTGTCTCTCGACATCGCCAACGCATTCAATAGTCTGCCATTCGGCTGCATCACGGAGGCACTCCGGTTCCATGGAGTGCCCCTCTACCTAAGGCGGCTGGTGGCAGACTACCTTGACGGCCGCAGTGTCCTCTTCGTAAACCGGGAAGGGGACATTGTCAGGAGGCCCATGTCGTGCGGCGTCCCACAGGGTTCTGTTCTCGGACCGCTCCTGTGGGACATCGGGTACGATTGGGTCCTCCGTGGCCGGCTCCCCCCTGGGCTGGGCTTAATTTGTTACGCCGATGACACTCTGGTCACAGCCCGGGGTGGGACCTTTGAGGAGGCGGCATCCCTGGCCACCTCAGGTACCGCGGAGGTGGTCAGGAGGATCGAGGCACTGGGGCTTAGGGTGGCCCTTAACAAGTTTGAGGCCCTGCTCTTCCATGGGCCTCGACGTGGTCCACCCGCCGGTGCCTCGATAACGGTAGGCAATACTGTGGTCGGTATCCGGGCCCACATGAAATATTTGGGCCTGGTACTCGACGGAAGGTGGTGCTTCGACGAGCACTTTCGCCAACTCGCGCCGAAGCTCGTCGGCACTGCGTCCGCCCTTGGTAGGCTAATGCCGAATATGGGCGGACAAAGTCTAGCGTGTCGACGACTTTACGCCGGGGTGGTCCGGTCGATGGCGCTATACGGCGCCCCCGTGTGGGCGGAGTCCCTGACTGCCCACAATAGGTCCCGCCTGTGGCGTCCACAGAGGGTCATGGCGGTCAGGGCCATACGCGGCTACCGCACGGTAAGTGTCGAGGCTGCCTGCGCATTGGCCGGAACCCCCCCGTGGGACTTAGAAGCGGAAGCGCTCGCCGAAATTTATCGGCGGGTGTCGGTGGCGCGGGCGGGGGGCACTAATCCCTCGCCGAGCGAAATCACCGCATGGCGGGACGACGCCCGCCGCACCACCTTCACACGGTGGAAGGCTCGGCTGGAGACGCCCCGGGCTGGTCTTCGCACCATAGGGGCGCTTCAGCCGATATTGGAGGAGTGGACAGTGCGGCAGCACGGAGTCCTCACCTTCCGACTCGTGCAAGTGTTGTCAGGGCACGGCTGCTTTGGTAAATACTTGCACGTTGTCGCAAGGAGGGAGATGACTCCGGGCTGCCACCACTGCGACTGCAGCGAGGACTCGGCGCAACACACGCTCGAGTCATGCCCGGCCTGGGCTGAGCAGCGCCGGGATCTTGCTGCAGTCATTGGAGAGGACCTGTCACTGCTGGCCGTTGTGCGAGCGATGGTCGGCAGTGATAGGGCCTGGACCGCGGTCGCCGCCTTCTGCGAGGACGTAATCTCGCGGAAGGAGGTGGCGGAGAGGGCCCGGGAGGACTCACTCCTCTCGGATCCAATTCGCCGCCGGCGCGCGGGGCGGCGCAGACGCGCTCACATGCACCTGATGCCACCCTAGCCGAGGCTGCGGACGGTAGGGTCGGGGATTGCCCACCGTCCGCCGAAACAGCCTACCGCGAAGGTGCGATGCCCAAGTGCGCGGGGCGTCGCACAGGGGAGAGTGCCTGATGGGGCTGCCGCCTGCGGGCCACGGAGCAACGTACGCGGTACCCGTGGTCTGCCTTGTAAGGGCGGGTGAGGGCGCACGGCGGGTTATTTTAGTGGGTGAGGGCCCCACACTACCCCATGGTCTCCCCGGACGATGGGGTGTGCGGTTAGGTACATTTTTTCCCGCCAAAAAAAAAAAAAAAAAAAAAGGGTGTAATATATGTTCATTTATATATGTATTATTTATATGTATATTTATATAAAAAATATATATACCTATCAGTCGGCTGTTACCTAAAAACACAGGCATTAAGTTGCCTACCTTAGGAACAGACCACCGTGTGTGTGTGTTAAACATATTTATTTATTTATTTATGTCAAATATCTTTAAAATTGAGGCATGGCGGAATATTTTTTGTCTCACGTTTTCTCATATGTAAAAGAGACGAAAGTCATAAATTAATTTATTTACTATGCTTTTTATATCTTTCTCTTTTTATCTCGGGCTACGTACATCTATCCGTCTTTTATTTTGACGCTTATACATGATGCTCATATCGTGATGCTTCATGTGACGTGACCTTGAAATTTTACCAATATTAATATCAAATTAACATTTAAATAAATGAAAAGGTGGAACGGCTATCGGCCACTCTTAACTCGATCTGAAAGTTTAGTGACTTTCAGGACCAGATTTAGTAAGAGTTCTTTTTACTTATTTATTTACATGACAAAATTAGTAAAAGTTTTCCTTTAAAAGACGAAACCTCGCGCAGAACCGTAAACCCGAAGTTTGTACGCAACATTCCGCACCTCAAGTACCAGGCGCATAGAACTGTGACGGAGTTCATAGTTTTAATTGTCGAACATACCGCCTACCCGTCTGCCTTTATGGTATTCGAATATCAACCTTAAGAAACAAACAATTAATAATCCGAATCAATGGTACTTATAATCAAAGTTGCAATGTAGGTAATTATGATGACGAAAAATATTATAACTCATGGGAAAAAATATTATAACTCATGGGAAAATGAATTTTCTTTGATTTTACACGAGAATAGTACGGTCGCTAAACAACTACACGGTAATAAAAGACTTGCTTGGAATTTAGACCTATATAATGGATGTTTAAAACAATAATTAATACTCAACAAAAGCAAAATTTTTACAAGACTGTTCTTTCTCGTTCTTCCATTCCGTCATGTTGTAAACTAGAATTGTTAAACATTACTTTTCGACTTCTAATTACGAATAATTAAATACATTTTCCAGCATTTTATAAAGTGCTAACCTTACGGGGATGAATTGAGAAATTAATTATTTTCAACATTAAAAAAAACTTTGGTACGAGCTAATATCAAATAAAAAAGGGCTACGTAAAAGGAGTGATCCGAATCTAGTGATACTGGAAGATGACTACAAACCACTTGCACACATATATCACTTGAGGGTCTGATTTAAGATTATACGCTGGGAGTAAAGGGTCAATGGCTATTAGCTGCACAACTTCCACTCGGAATACTCACAGGGCTGGTGCTTTACGGTGCAACACTGGTGATACACTGATGGTCTATAAATTGACACTAATATTATAAAGATAACGGTTTTGTTTGTTAGCACGTATATCACGATCTCCTGGTTCAATTATATTGAAAAACAATGAACTCAGTACTTTTTTTTAAGTACATAGGTCTGCGCTAGACTTAAGCTATATTTCAGTATTTACATGTCGTGTACGAAGTATGTATAAATAAATAAAGAAGATTATGTTTTAAGAATTCTTAAATGCCTAGCTTTCAAACCTTAATTTAGATCTGAATACGACACATATAGGGGAGCTGCATATGACACAGTTGTAACGGTAAACGTCAGCACAGATGAAACCGGTGAATTTCAATACCAGCTGAAGCTGAATTAGTATTGAAATTCGACAACACAGCGATTTCTCGCGATCGCTCAAATAACGTAATAGCTCCAAGGGTTTAGTTATAGATAAAATTAAAATGTACATTGAACTCTTTGGGTGAACTCTTACGACTGGCTCAGACTGGGCGAGTACTAGGAACGCGTATAGATGCCGCGTTAGTGTTGTGTTATAGTGTAATGGTAAAACGCTTTAAACGGATATTAGATCTGGAACTATGGAGCCAATAATGCAACGTTATGACGTCATGGCGCGACGATAAGTGTAGCAGAAAAACTTAAGTAGCTAAAAAAAATTAACATTTTAAAGTTATCTTAATAGAAAGAAAGTAACAGATAGGCATAAAAATAACGAGGTTGGAAGCAGATAGCAATCATTCTATTTTATATACGATTAATATTATATAAAATCCATTAAAACGTTTAGTATTCAAAGTGTGCGAAATTGTACTTTTATTTAAACGTACATTAACTATTATATTTTCTATCTTTGGTCGTTCCTTTTCAGGTATTCATGAAATTTCTTCTAGTATTACCTCTATACTTAAATTATTTCGACATATTATTTTGTAAACTGTAGGAAAACAAGGCGTTGCATAAATAAATAATTTTTTTGGAGTTTACTCCTTAAGAATCGATTTTCATATATGGCGCCCGGTATGAGAAAAATATGAGAGGTAAAATCTACTATTGAATGACCTCGTTACTTTTTCGGTGCGCGCGCACCTACGGTGACGTGCGAAAGTAATGTTGCTCTAATTAATATTGAAAAATAATATTTAAAAAATAAATGATAATTGTCAGATAATAATAATTACATAATTTATCAACATTCCTAATGAAATATTTGTGCACATCTGAAATTGACTATTGTGAAAAGTTTAATGTAAAATATTTCGCCGATTAGTTATAATAAATGTATATAAAATGAATAAATATATATTTATATATGTATATTATTTTCATTAATTTGTTAATTTACCCTTTCATATGGTATTAATCTTATTTTCAGTTGGATAAACTCTTTTTGCGTATGTTTAGACAATCGTACTTAAGGAGTAAACTCCAGTCGTGCGTCGGAGCTGACACACACAATATTTTTTTTTTAACTATTTTTGTTTACTTTTTAAGTAAATACCTTGCATAGTTCTATTTGCGGACTTTTCCCGGTACTTTTTCCTTAATTACTGTCAATAAAAATTGCCTAGAAGAGATTACTAAAAGCGATTTGTCTACCTTTATCTATATATTAATACGTGAAGCAAAAACTTTTTACCTCTTTTTACGAAAATTACGCGGACGGAAAAGTATGAAATTTGGCAAAGTTAAAGTTTGTATGGAGAAGTGCAGAATGCTAATATTTTTTTATAATAATACTCAAAAAATATAATTATTAAATTCAAAAAAATACATTAAATTAATAAAATAAAAAATAAAAAACACTACACACACATTTGTACAATGCACATATATACACAAATTTTGTTTATTGTCAAAGTCTGTTGTCAACACAGTCTTAAATACAGATTTTGCAACGAATTTTTTTTTTAAATAAAGGTCTTGCAACGCATTTTTTATCAAAATTTTTATGACTGCTGCATATGCTCAGCATGTTATGCGCAATCATATTTTTATGGTGTTGACAATGCTGTCCATACCACCACTAGTATATTTAATTGTTCTAAATTATATATTTTTATGTGTGCATTAAAGATTTAATAAGTAAATAAATATTCTTTATAATAACAAACGTATGGACTCGTAGATAAAAATATAGTCTCCATAAATTATTACCTTCCTTCAACAATTGGTTAAAAATAATTCGTTCCCCAAAAGGGAGTCGAAAGTCCAAAGTGATACGTCATTGTAGCCATTCCGGTCCGTTGTCACCGCGGACTTATCTCGTCCGATCCGGGAACGGATTTATTGCTGGATTAACTCGGTTCATTGGTTACCGTAATCTTTGGCCGTTTATAAACATTTAACAGATTTATTTTAGTTTTAGGCACTTCTGACGAGTTTCACGAGGTGTTGGTTAAATCTATCTTCGGTACAAGATTATATAAATTATAACTATTATAAGTAATAAAGATGTGTGAGTTGAGTGGCGCTGTCTTTCATGCAGGGTGGAACTATGACGAGTCATTAATAAAGAATATGTTTAATATATATACAAGGTCGTCTGTTCCTATTGTAAGCAACTTAATACCTGTGTTTTAGTTAACAGCCGACTGATATATATTACATAATTAATTAATTATACATATATTTTTTATAATATTATACATACAAATAGATATAACTGTATCAGCCTGTAAACCACCCACTACTGATCGAAGACCTCTTCTCCATATAGAAGGGTTGGGGCTTAATCCAAAACGCTTCTGCACGGCGGTTTGGCGAATTTCTCTACTATGAGTAACGATCGTTATCAGATGTCTATAATAATAACTGGTACCGACGGCTTTACGTGCTCTTCGAGATATGATGGGGAGGCCCACAAGTACATACACTCAAATCGGAAACAAATATTTGTAAAAATACAAATATCTGTCCCGAGCGGGAATCGAACCCGCGACCGCTAGCGCGCGGCTTTGCGGAATAAGAACGGTCGTCATAAATACATATACATGTAACAAATACATATATAAATTAATATATATTACTCGTCCATCCCGACTCGGAGCGGGAATCGAACCCACAACCCTGGAGCAGATAGCAGGGTCACTACCAACTGCGCCAACGGGCCAGTCAGATATAACAATATCAAATCAATCAAATAAAATAAAAACAAATATAATACATAAGTAATGTTTGAATTTTTTTAAAGTAATTCTTGTGTTTCTTGCCGATTATTTTCAGCAGAATCCACATTCCGTATTGATTACATCTTCACATTAACTTCAAATAAATAATTAATTATTAAATAAAATTGTAAAATAACGATTAGAACGCGCATATGAGACCTAGTTGAATAAAGAGAAAATTTTGATTTTAATATGATTTTTAATGGATTATTAAATTATATTGTAATTGATATTTATTTAAATTTCCGTAATATTAATGAACAGAAACATTTAGACTAACATAAACACTATAAAAAATGTTGCTTCACACTTAAAAGCCTTCCCGAGTCGAAATTTAGCGCCGATTTAGCGCCGCCTACGGTAGGACTAATGTCCTACCGTATTCTATGTCGGACTTGAGGAGCTATGTCGGCTTTAAATTTCGACTCGGGTCCGCATGGATGAGAATCCTGTGTCGGATGTTCACTCAAACAAACACACATGAACCATAGAAACGTTTATCATGAAATAGGATAGAACCCGTGACCGTTCAAAGCATCAACACGAATTAGATAAAATAAAAATGTTTGATAATAAGCGGTACTTCTTAATTTATTATAATTTATTTATAACTTTAGCTTCATATATTCAAAGTGTTATTCATATTTGAATATTCATATAAATAGTGGTCAGGCTCTCGTTTAATTTTAATATATTATTTAATGTCAACATGTACCATGTCGCGTCAGTAATACAGTTCACTGAGTGTTATAGGCTATTTTAAAACAAAACAATGAAATAGAGCAATAGACAAAAGAACGAAAACTCAATCGTACCAATGAAGTGAACCTGATCTGAGTTGAGTGATCGTATGCAACATCGTTCATAAAAACATCGATATTTGAACATCAATAATTTTGAATTTAAAAACATCGATGTCAAAAACATCGAAGTTTATGATTGATATATCGATATTTGAGAAAAATAATCGTACCCCAGTTACCCGTGTTAATGTGTGCTGGTATTGGAAGTTGATGGATCCCAAAAAAGTTTCTATTAGCTCAATAAAAAGAATTACTTTAATCAATCTATGAACAAATATAATTAAATTTAAAAAATATATATATTATAAGATACTGATACAGAACCTGTCTCTTTTGTGTCGGTTAAGATCCGTTATTACGTAAGAACCACCGACCCCAGACACCCAAACACAATGACCGACACTAAACGGGGTAAGTGCCAAAATCGATAGAGCCGGATGCGGGGAGCTGTCAAGAACTCTACGTAGAGTTTAAGGTAGAATTTTTAATAATACTATCTAAAATGACAACGTTGCAGTTTATAAACTTACTGGAGCTTGTTAAGACTCTTAGTTCAGAATCGAGCTGACGAGCAAAGTGGCGTAACCGAGAAATTCTCTATTTCAATATTTTTATAAAAATCAAAATCTAATTTAGTTTTTTTTTATTGAAGAAGACTTCAAAAAAACATTGAATCGTCATTTTACAAAATATATATCTTTAAATTAATTAATTATAGTTAATGAGAAGATACTACTGATTCGGAATGTAGATTGATTGCTGAGAAGAAGAGCTGCCGATTCAAAGCAGCCTCCGTCTAACAGCTTCCGGCGACTTTCGTCAAGTCGTCCGACGCTGCATTTGCCGGTACACAGTCTCTGCTCGAGAACCTTTCTGCTCCATCAGCTATTAGTTTTTATGAGCTATGTGCCCTGCCCACTGCCAGACCCACTTCTCGAGTGGAGACCACGTAGACTTGAAGAGATTCTCCGGAAGCTTTTGGATGGAGGCTGCTACAAACCCGTTAGAAAGCTAAAATATCTAGAATTAACCTATAATACGAAACATGATATGTCGTAGACAATAAGATAGCGAATAGATATGATATTTTAATATCATGAACTCGCTAATTGGCACCGACATAAAAGATCTTTGTTTTGTCGAGTAATTCAGTTGTATGAGTTAAAAAAATATCATAAATATTATAACTATTTTTTTTTTTTAATTTTAGCTAATCGTGAATAATTCCGTTTTAATATTGTCAAAGAGTAAAATCGATAAAGTGGTGTCGGAGCTGTCTAAGAAGTTTTAATATAACGTACGTACCGAACTGACAATGCAGCAAAATGCTTGCTAAATAGATTTAGAAGGGCCTTTCATGCTTCTATTATGCCAGTACATATTAATATATTGTCAGTATCAGAAGTAGAAATCACTTTAAAAATAAAACAATCTTTGTCAAATACTATTTAATAATTTGATTATTTTAACAATTTACACAATTAACTACTAACTAAAGTGGCTTACGTGACCTGCAAGCGTCCGTTTAGCACGAAGGATGACAGGCGAAAAACTCCTATTGACAGTTGCGCGTCGTATTTATAAGCTTCGTTTGCGAAGATGTCCTTTTCCGCTTACAATACTCGTATAATAATAATTTCTAAAAAAAATATTTAAGGTGTCTAAAACATATCACCACACTCTTACATTCTTACACAAATATTTAAAAAAAATCTTAATAAAAAAATTTGTAATATTTTTATGTCAAAACATTGGGAATGTTTTGACATTGACATAATATTATACAACGAGCACATAACACAAAGATAGAAAAAACATGAAATATCAGTATTTTGTAATTCTGATTATATTATCGATTGCACTGTCAAGTTACAAACGCGTTGGTCTTATAAATCAAAGTTTTTGTTATTTTCGGTGTATTTTACTTCTTTATTTTGGTTTTTGTTTATTTATACTATTTATATATCCTGTGTTGTTCTCTGGTGAGTGTATATTTGTGCTTATATTAGTTTTAAGTCATGGAAGGCAATGAACCGCCGGATCCACCTGCTCCACCCGACAACCATGATTCAGACTGCATAGATGAAGACTATCCATCCATACTTACGGTTCCTCTTCCTGCCTTTACAGCTCATGAAAAAAAAATTGAGCAAAAAACGTACGTCGGATACAAGCAACGATACTGTACACATCAAACAGGCGAAAAAATTAGTAACCAGAATGCGATACTCTAACTTAGATAAACCCCCTTATTTAATCCATGTATCTCGCATCGTAAGTGACCCATCGGCCAATACCACACTCCACCCAGTTAAATTCGGCCAATTTCTGAAAACCCACCGTTTTTCTGGTATATTAAACGATGGACTTAAACGAGTAGGTCGTAATAGAATATCAGTGGAATTCGCTAGTCACACTGATGCCAATTCCTTTTTAGCCCATCCACTGCTTATACAACATGGATATACTACTTCCATACCCACATACAACATCACCCGTATGGGTGTTGTACGTGAAATTCCAGCTGATTGGTCTCCTGAGGAAATCACAGTAAATTTAGAAGTTCCCGAAGGATGTGAGAAAATAATCAAGGCTCGTAGAATTAACAGGAAAGTGATTACCAATGGTACCATAGACTGGCAACCAACTCAATCAGTAATTTTGACGTTTGATGGACAAACTTTACCCAAGAGAATTTACTGCTACTACAATTCCTTGAAGGTAGAATTATATAAATACCCAACCATACAATGTTTCAACTGCTGCAGATTTGGTCACACCAAAGTACAATGCAGATCCAAGCCGAGGTGCTACAAGTGTAGTGAAAGCCACATTGGTGAGGGATGCCTGACCCAGAAGACTCATTTGTTTGTCTTTACTGTTCGGGGAGACATTTTGCTATTAGCAAATGCTGCCCGGAGTATATAAGACAGACTGAAATTAAAACAATAATGTCAGAGCGGAATATATCGTACGAAGAAGCATCCAAGTCCCAACCTGCATCCTATCGCTCCTATGCAGATATCTCCAAGACTACCTTTAGTCATTCTACATCCCGTCCTATCCGTCCTCAACCTACCACTACCTCATACAAAAAAACTGTCTTCACACCTATAAAACCCCGTCCAACTCAATTACCCGGATACGACAAACAAGCACATCAAGATATCCTTAAAGAATTCATGATACCAACATCAGCAAATGGATGTGCAATATCCACTGAAGACCAATCTGACAACTCAAATTATATAATAAGCAATCTCCTGTTAACTTTATTAGTTAATCTCCTAAGTAACAAAGACTCTGTATTAACTGACCACGTTGCAAAATCACTTTCCTCAATTCTCCAACATCATAATGGATTTACTCAAGTTTCTTCAGTGAAATGCCAGGAGCATTCAGAATAAGAAATATGAACTTATTCATTTAGTTAATATTTTTAAACCTGAGCTTATAAGTATTAATGAAACTTGGCTAAAACCTGAACAAAACTTTTACCTTAGTGGCTTTTCTTCATTCCGTGATGATCGGACAGATGGCCATGGTGGCACCATGATACTTGTAAGCAACAAATTTTCAGTCAATACACTCCCAATACCTGCCCATTGTGGCAACAATATCAACATTGTTGGTGTCAAAATTAAAAATATCCATGTCCTCTCTATATACATTCCTCACCCTAATTCTTCTATCCTTCCTTTCTTACGTCATATCTTTTTATGTTTTCCCCCTCCTCTTTTAATTTTAGGAGACTTCAACAGCCACAATATTATGTGGGGCTCAGATTCTAATGACTCCTTTGGCATTGAATTAGCAGAATTGTTAGAGGAGTTAAGTCTCTGTGTCCTTAATGATGGACAAGCTACAAGAATGACTCTTCCTGGACAAAGAAAGAGTTGTGTGGATCTCTCTATATGCACCAATGACATATCTACACTCTTGCAATGAGACCGTTTAGACAGCACTTTTGGTAGTGATCATTATCCGATTTGTATTGGATATCCACTTAGAGTCTCCCCTCAACATGCACCACCCCCACTACTCAAATATAGGACTTCCAGTGCAAACTGGGTTCTATATAAAAATTTTTTAGAAAGTAAAGTCAGCTCACTACCCATTATCACTCCAGAAAATTTAGGTTACTGTTTTTCTGAACTCTGTTGTCTAATCGGACAAGCAGCCGACATTAGTATCCCCCTCAAAAATTCGGCTAAAGGAAAATTACCTTCTCCGCCCTGGTGGGATAGTGAATGCACAGAAATGATTAAATCCAGGAAAATGGCAGAAAGGACTTATAACCAGGATATGTCTATTGCTAATCTAAATAATTATCAGAGAACTGCAGCCATGGCAAAACGCTTATTCCGTAAAAAGAAGACCCTCAGCTGGCGTCAATTTTGTGCATCACTCTCACCAGATACTAGTTCTAAGGTGGTCTGGAATAAAATAAATAGGTTTAGGCGAGGTTATTGTTATCAAAATTCCCCATGTATTACTGGCCCTGTAGCTCTTAATTTCCTTAACAAAATTGCCCCCCCATTTGTTCCAAATTATAATGACTTTCCTGACTCAAATCACAACTGCCTTCAATCACAACATTCTATTACCCATCCCTTTACCATGACTGAACTCACGTTTGTACTATCGCACGTCAAGGATACTGCCCCGGGAAATGATGGTTTCCCTTACTCCTTTCTAGGGAAGGCTGGACCAAAATTTTTACAATATTTTTTAAACTTATTAAATAAATTCTTTGACTTCAATTTCATACCCAATGAATGGAAAATACAAATAGTAATACCTATATTAAAACCTGGAAAATCACCAGATGTAAGTGACAACTACCGTCTTATAGCTCTTTCACCTACTTTCTGCAAAATTTTCGAACATCTTATCAAAAATCGCCTCGAATGGTTCGCAGAAAGTAACTCATTAATCCCCCAATGCCAATTTGGTTTTCGTAAAGGTTTGAGTACTACTGACAGCCTTAGCATTTTGCTTACTGATTTGAGAATCGCCTTCTCAAGAGAGGAGTCCGTGGTGGCCACATTTCTCGATATCTCAGCAGCATATGACAACGTTATTCTTTCTGTGCTCAGGTACAGGCTACAAGAGCTGAGCATTCCAGAAAAGCTTATTCGGGTTATATGCAGTCTGTTGATGTATAGGGAAATCCAACTTCGCATCCCGGGACAATCTCTTGACTCTCATACTGTGTGGAAAGGTCTCCCGCAGGGCTCTGTTTTAAGTCCAATCCTATATAATTTATATACCTCATCTTTACATAGTTCACTGAACATTGATTGCCAAATCCTTCAATATGCTGATGACCTTACTCTATATGTTTCCCATCCTATTATATCACAGGCATCATCTTCTCTTCAAATCTCCATAAATTCTTTAATATCCTGGCTGCAACAGAGTGGCCTTCAAATATCAGCTCCAAAAAGCAGTGTGGTGATCTTCAGTAGGAAAAAAAAATATTCCACCAATAGACCTGAGAATTTAAGGTTGCTCTGTCAGTGCCAGTCCAGTGCTCAAC
This sequence comes from Euphydryas editha, assembly GCA_036937285.1. Taxonomy (NCBI): domain Eukaryota; kingdom Metazoa; phylum Arthropoda; class Insecta; order Lepidoptera; family Nymphalidae; genus Euphydryas; species Euphydryas editha. The sequence continues at coordinate 10,354,645 of JAUPFZ010000031.1, read as the reverse complement.
CCAATTTTTAGGAATAATTTTGGATTCCAAACTATCTGGGACTAGCCATATCAATTATATTAGCAAAAAAGCAGAGCGAAACCTAAATATAATTAAGGCATTGTCTGGAGTCTCCTGGGGTTCCCATCCATTTTGTCAAAAAATTCTATATAATGCCACAATTAGAAGCCTTTTTGACTTTGGTACTTTCCTTCTAAAACCATTTAACAAGTCTTCCCTTAAATCATTAGACTCCCTGCAGTCTAGAGCACTCCGTTGTGTCTTAGGCTGTATGAAATCCACACCCATCAATGCCCTTCAGGTAGAATGTGGTGATCCTCCTTTGCATATCCGCTTTCAATTTCTCTCAGATCGGTTCGTTTTCCGAGCAATCTCCCGCTCTGACCACCCACTAAAAAAGAAACTTGAGTGTTTAAATAATCTTTGCCTCTCTTCTCCCTATTGGCGAAATAAATCTATCCCTCATTTAGTAAATAGTTTCAAAAAAATATCCAGTATTGAACAAGACATTCCCATACAGTCCTCTTCAAAACTACCCGGACAACTTTTCCCATATGAAGTCCTAATTCATTCTCCCAATGCATTACTCGACATTGGTGTTAATAGAACATCCACTGAATGTAATAACAACTTCAAAGCAGCGGTAGCTAACAGGTGGAAGTCTAGTCACTTGTTTTTCACAGATGCATCCAAATTATCAGAATCCGGTAACACCGGTGTTGCAGTGTACTACCAAAATTCAAAATTAGCATTACAATTTCAGTGTCCTCCCCATTCATCAGTCTTTACAGGTGAGTGCATTGGTATATTAGAGGCCTGTCTATTTATAGAGAGTCAAAATATATCTAATGTAGTCATCTTCTCAGACTCAAGGAGTGCTCTGGAATCCCTTATTGCTAACCCTTTTTATAATAAACTACATAATAACATTATCCTACAAATTAAGCATTCTTTGTTAAAAAGTTTTAACACTGGTACAAACATTACACTTGTCTGGATTCCAGGACATTCAGGCATCAAAGGTAATGAAGTCGCTGATTCCCTCGCCAAACAAGCTACTTACCAACAGGTGGATCGCAAACACTTTAGGTACCAAACCTATGACCTCCTAAGCATTCCTCAAACACATGCTTTCAAATCTTGGCAGATGGAATGGAGTAGGAGTAGTATGCATAAAGGAAAGTTCTACGCCTCTTTTCAACCTGACATCCCAAAAAAACCATGGTTCTGCAAGTATAAAAAAATTCCAAAGAGTGTGATATCCATCTTAAGCAGACTCCGTTTAGGGCACTGTTGTACTCCAGTGTTCCTAAAAAAGATAAGAATTAGGGATTCGTCACTGTGTGAGTGTGGCTTGGACGATGGGACTTTAGATCACATATTTTTCTCATGTCCCAACAATCAGGCCTTTAGCTTATATCCTCTTCTACCATCATTAAAAATACCACTCCCTACAAATTTCAATTTATTGATAAAATTATCTCATGACCCTCACATCATTTTACTTCTGTCAAAATTTATCAAATCTAACAATATTAGGCTATAATCCTCCTTTTCAAAAACATTTGTGGATATTTGTGTATATAATGTAAATAAGTTATGCATGTCAATGATGTATATATTAGCATTTAATTCTATAATTACTTAAGTGTGCAACAGTAAGTGTCTGTTTTTTCCATAGATGTATAACTCCCCACTTAATACTAAAATAATAATGTTTGTTCCAGCTCACAAAAATCAAAATTCGAATAATAAATTTAAAATCTCGCAAAAATTTACTACTGAAAGTACTTGACATTGGCAGAATGTTGTAACATAAAAGTTGCGACCAAAAATAAAAAAAGAAGAAGAAGAAGAACACAAAGATAAAAGAAATTATAAAATTCAAAGATCTTATCGTGTATAGACACAGTTGTACTAATATCAAAACATCGACAACAACAACGTCAATTTTATACAACAAGCACATCACTCATACAATAAAAAAAAAATTAAACAAATTTTAAAATTCGAATTTTTTTTATCGCATATACACGCAAATAAGAAACCTTTTACAACTACAATGTCAATACCAAACACAGAGCAAATTACTCACACAATAAAGTATCAAAATTCTAAAAGAAATTTAAAATTCGAAAAGTTTTTATGTTCTATATACATACACACACTACTACACCACACTACACACCTGTAAACATATCAAAACATCCACAACTACGACAGTTTCCGTTGTCTCTATGAGTTACGACTCCGGTCGTGTTATCGACAACTCATTCGATTCCATTTGTTTTCTTGAAAGTTGAATTGAAAAATGAAATTTCTTGAAAAATGAATATTAAAACTGGTAATTTCTTTGATTTTATTATCTGGTAGTTGGTACTTGTTCGCAACACTCTTATGGCGTTTGTGCACTACAAGGAATTTTACTGTCCGGCACTCCGATTTTTTACGGTCCGATGTGGCATAAAAAAAAAAAGAATGATAATGAGATAAAAATGAATGGGGAAACGTAAAACGTCGGACGGTAAAATTACGTATTGTGCACAAACTAGTATATACAATTATATGGCGTGCCATATCGGACCGTAAAAAATCGGACTGCAGGACAGTAAAATTCTTTGTAGTGCACAAACTTAGGGCCTTTTTTACCGGTTTCTGATAATATCTGACGTATAACGGTATCCAACTTATAAAAATTTATGATAATTTTTCTTTTTCGCCATCAATCTTCCCGTTATCTGTAAGATATTTCTGTTCGCAAGCTATGAATAAAAAATTTGTAGTTTTATTAGTTTAGATTAAGAAGGTCCAATGACCATATTTTACCTCTCACTTATAAAGATTATTAGTAACTTATGTGCCCGATAAACTAATAAAACCGTAACAGGTCCTTAGTAAATGTTCACGTCTAAAGCACTCTTTAGAGTACCTATGCCTTATACAACTATGACTATTCCGTATGTTTGTTTAAAATATTTATTTCATGTTACACCTTATTATGCCTTAACGCCGGCAGGTTCGATCTTCGAAGAAGAACTGTCTGCGTGTATATCTTAGAGACCCTCTTTTCACCATACCTCGGACAGCACTAAATGAACTGAAATAAAACAGCCATTAAGCGTCTCACTACTTCGAAACGCCTCCTCTCTATATCCGCTCATCTGCCCGTGTCAACTACTAGTTGACAAGAGTTTACAAACTAACCGCAATAACCGCAAGCGCCCGTGTCAAGTAATGGTCGCCATGGCTATATTGCCTATGTCAACTTATTTTCGACACGGGCATTAGTACGCGAAGTGCACCTGTCAACTACAGGTTGATTAACGTATATTACGTTATCACCGGCGGGAAATTACGTAACAAAACGTGAGAAGCCTTGGGCAGTTTTGTGCAGTTGGTAAACTAAAGATCATTGCCCGGACACTCAAGCGTATATAAAAAAAAAAGTGTTGGAGCATAATTCGGTTAATTCAGATAATTTCCCGATCGCGAGTAAAAGTGCTCACCGCAATACGATGTGGAAATAAGTAAGAATAACACGCAGAACAGAAAAAAATATTTATATAAACACAAATATCAACTCCGAGCGGTAATCGAACCTATCCCATTAAACAAGAAGGGTTTTCAACACTTATATCCGTTTCGCATCAATTCGTTTTCGCAGGAATACTCACATCCTCTCGCTATTATACTGTGTACTCTTCCACCCCAATACGCCCCTCTACCTCAAAGAACGCTTTGAGTTTCTTAGCGATTCTCATGATCGTTCCCTCAGGTCTAGCTCTAATTTTATTCTTAAAACTCCTTCTTATTCTACTTCATTTTATTCTAACTCTTTCTCTGCCAAAGCTGTTCGACTCTGGAACTCCCTTCCCCTTCCTATAAGAAAAGCTCAATCTCTCCCTTGCTTTAAAAAACATCTTAAAGAACATTATTTGTCACTAAATATGCCATAATCTTCTTTTTTTTTTTTTTTAAATATAATTTACGTACGTATTTTATGTATGATATATTATTACCTAATATTTCTGTATGTATTTCTATAGTATTATGTGTGTATATGTGTATGTGTATGTATGTATATATGTATGTGCATATGTATGAATATGTGTATGTATGTGTATATATTATATTATATATGCCATTGTACACTTCATTATCCGCCTTTACTTTACTGTGTCCTATACCCAAAGGTTGTCTGGAAGAGATCGCTCTATTAGCGATAAGACCGCCTTTGTACATCTTTCTATATTTGTTTTGACTTTTGTTCTGTTCATGGTGTACAATAAAGAGTATTATATATATATATATATATATATATATATCATCTGTCTGGACTGAGAAAGAGAACAGCGTGTGAAATTAACTTTAAGATGAGACTTAGTGTAGATTTAGTACCCTTTAGAGAAGGGGTGTCAAACTTAACAATCTCTAAACTTTAGATTGAGATTGTATTTAACAGAATTGGCCACATTGTAACACAACTAACCTAGGTCTAACGGTATATCTATTTGCTAGCTAGATCTTTTATCTAGCAAACTAGTAATATAATAAATAGCTAGAATCTAGCTATAAATTGATACGGCCCGCGGGCCGTATCTTTGACCGTGTTTTGGGTTTTGGACCTTCCACGTTATAATGATCACTCGATGTGTAATAAAATATCCTCAAAAGCTTCAAACTCAAAATCGACTTATATAGTAATAGAAGTAACCTTGTTAGATTACAGCATACACACGAACACTCACACACAAACACACATGTATGTATATATTATCATATTACCATTGTTCAACCTATAATCCTAAATACGAAATAAGTAAAACTCCACTACAGGGAACACAGCACGTGGCAGTCATCCATCACCGACCTGTCTCGTGTCTGAGTTACGACTTGTTCGGAACTGTCGAACTGTTTACTGTTTTATCTAATATATCGTACTTTTGTATAAAACAATATTTGTACTCAATTTTTTTTACTATGTTTTTTTTTGTAATTGGGATAATTCGTTACACAAATATGTTGTGAAGAATTTTGAATAGTTTATAAAGACATTGTGTACCCGTGACCTTATAAATATACATTATTTTATAACATTGACGAAACATTGAGAAAATGATCAAATACAAACATGGTCAATGTTGTGGTCATGTGGTCGGTTATGGTCCCGTTTTACATCTCAATTATAATCTGATTGAGAATGATAGTTTAAAACTTATTTATATATATTATTATAATAATGTATACATTTTAATTATTGTTAATAAAAAATAAAAAAAAAATAAAAAAAATATTTGGAATCGAAATCAAAAAAAGAAAAAAGAAAGAAAGAAGAATTTCTAAAAAAATAATTAAATAATAAAATTGCTGTCGTAATAAAATTTTACATATTATCACGGTATTTTTTTAATAAATTTATTCGGCTTTATTAGGCTTTCATTGACAGTAATTAGTTGGTCTTAGGTTTTTGTCATGTAGTCAATAGTCAATCTCGCGCTTTTTCGAGCTAAGTATATTAAAATATGACCCTAAGCTTTTTGCGCTTTTTAAACTCAGAGGTGGCAACGTTACACAACTCTACCAGTACCTACTACTATTACTGAATACACTTTTTTTTTGAAATTCCAGTTTGCAAAAAATCTATTAAAAACAAATTTATGATTTATTACGTGAAAATTTGAGGGGAAGGGGGCGGGTCTTAGCAAATACTACAGGAAGTCAAGCAAGGGGTAGAAAATTGTAAATAGGTCACTTAGTATGGCTACTTTCCCTTATGTGTGCCAGATAAATATATTACAGTACATACATCACAAGATTTTGTACACAACGTTAAAATACAACAAATCATTTTCCCCCCAAATAATTCATAAAAACAATATAATATATGTCAGTCGTATATAGGTACGCTGTACGACAGACACACGGAATGCTTACATAACAGACACAAAACACTCGAGCGAGATGCATCAATCAATCTCCAGTCACATAACACTTACGACTTACAGCTGTTGCGACCGAAGGCGAAGTTATATTCCGTGTTGTTTAGTTTAAACTACCTGCGCTCGTAGCGTCGCCCGCATAAGTTTAAAAGCACGTAAGTTTTACTTTAGTGTGTAGTTATGTAAGTGATTGAAGGTACTAACTGAACGAGATCCAGAAAGCGCCATCAGCGCCATCTATTATAACAGTGTCGTACTTCAAACGGTTGTACTTTGCGAATAAATAAATTGGAATTATTTTGATGTTTTTTTCATCTATGTTCCTTTAACTACGTTTCGAATGTGAATAGTAACGCCGGACGCCGGTGGCCGCCGGCGTTTAGGCCGAGACTCCACCAGAGCGGAGATGTGCGGAGACGTGTTTAAACAATCAATAGGATTATAAGCATAATATAATATAGTTTAAAAATGATCACGCTAAAATACGTAAGTGACGCCTGTGCCACGGCGCTTACGACCTTCTTTTATTCACTATTATTTTCTAATTCACTAAAGTAGGTATTGACTGGAGCATATATATATTTTTTTGTATGAGAATCTTTGGTACCGAGCTGTTGTATGAATTAGACATAGATGTACATGATAGTCTAAAGCCTGGGGAAGGACATAGGTAAAGTTTTGTCAATAGAACCACGCGGGCAAAGGCGCGGGCGGAAGCTAGTTATTGATATAACTAAAAGCATCAACATCAACGCGGGTAAAGCCACACGGTCGGTTATTATGTAATATTTATTATAAAATTCTGAAGTATACATATAATAGAAGCGTCACCCTCACAAAGCGTTCGACCCCAGGTGTGTCGACACTCGTAATGTGTAAACACCATTGTGTCATCACGAATTGTGTCGATTGGAGCACGTTACTAAACAAGCGGTTCGTAGAAATATCGACGAAATAAAAATTAAAACTACTGTTTTAATCATCCTTAGGAAATATTTTCTCTGAACATGAATCAGTGGATTTTCATTAATTACGTTAGTGAATAAAGAATACAGTCGCTAAATATCAGTGACTTTCAATAACAAGTTAGTGAATCTCACAAATACACATAAAAATATTCAATGATCAAATCAGTAGACTCTAAATTCACATGTTCATACATTGAATAGTCACTTATTCTCTGTGGTACGTTTCTAACATTGATAAAAAGTGAATAGTCACTTAAAATTAGTGAAATTCCACTGATTCATGTTTAGAAAGTATAATTTATTTAATTTAAAATCTGTGTTTTACTAGCTACAGTCCGCGACTTCGTGCGCGTGGAAGTTTATTAAATGGTACGGTAGCCGTACATTTTTCCGAGATAACAAGCCTTATGCTATTCCCAGACCATAATGTATAGTAAGATGAGTATCTTTTACATCGTAATAATTATGTCGACGACATCTTTAGAAAAATTACTAAATTACTGTACTTTCGCAAATAAAATAAAAATAGAACCAATATCCATTATGAATACTTACTAAACCCGAATTTCGATAAGAAGAATACCAAAAATTTACAATTTTAGTCAACACTAGCGACCCGCCCCGGCTCCGCACGGGTGCAATGCATAATCGGTATCTGATACAAATCGGTCGGTATCGCCGCAAGCACTATGTCGTTGCATTTTAAAACTGTAATATCTTCGAAAATATTCATTTAAATTACATACTGTAAAGGGTCATATTGAGCTATATCAAATGCACAATGTATTTAAGGTACTTAATTGATAAGGATTAATGCGGTATTGCTTAAAATCGGTTCGTAAATAAGCCATTATTTCTCGTGAAAAGTAAACAATCAATTTTTTTTTATTGTGGGTTATCCCTAAGAGATAGACATATACCATCGCGGACTTTTTTGTAGAACTTTTTAATTTTTACATTATTTTTATCTATCTTGTAGAGTTCAGTGCTGTATACAGAAGCGCAAAAAAAATGTGTTCATTTACGACATCACATTAGAAACTTCGGAAATTATCAGTGTTTCTATACGATATTATGCACGTAATATCGTATAAATACATATACATATAAAACTTCCTCTTGACTCTATCTATTAAAAAAACCCGCAATAAAATCCGTTGCGTAGTTTTAAATATCTAAGCATACATAGGGACAGACAGAGCGGGAAGCGACGTTGTTTTATACTATGTAGTAATAAAGTGCATTAAATCTTTAGTACCTACTTCAAAACACGATTAAAAGACATTATCATTGAACAACATCAAGAACTCAACAAACACCAGGTGCTGTCATTGTATATATATAAAACAGTTGTCCCTCTGTCCGTCACGAGTGGACACGTGAGTTTAGAACCTTTGAACCTTGTCAAACGACGAGTTTAATCGTTTTATAACGTTGAGCGATCGGTTTGACAACCGGTCAAATATTGACTCAACTGTTTGGTAAAAGTCTTGTTTGATGATAGTATTATTTAGGTAAATTTATTTATTTTATCATACTTCGAGTGAAAATATTTTTCAGAAATAAATAACTCTGAAGTTGAACTCATATTTCTTTCATAAAATTGATTACATACGAAAATATATCTTGAACTTCATAATCAATCAAAATACACTAACAATAAGTGATACAATACTTACAACAGATCGGTCATGAGATATATGTATATTATATACTAGCTGCTGCCCGCGACGTCGTCTGCGTGAACGCTATTAGATTACACGTTGTTACAGAATGCGTTGAAGAAATAAAGGTTCACTGTTCGTTCCCCGTAGGTGATAGCGTGATAATATGTAGCCTATATGTTGACCCGACATCTTAATAATATTCGTGCCAAATTTGAAGTAAATCCATGCAGTACTTTTTGTGTTTATCCCGGACATACCATACAGACAAACAGACAAAAATTCTAAAAACTATATTTTTGAATTCGGTGTCGATTGTAGATCACACCCCAAGTATTCTTTAAAAAAAATATTCAATGTACAGTTTTGACTTTCCTACCATTTTATTATATGTAGGATGTTATTAATAAAAAACAAAAAAAAACTTGTAATATCATTTCATAGCTATACGACTTGCGCAATTTCATACGCGTTTAAAATAACTGCTTTTACTATCTTATACTATAGATATATAAGATTATTGAAAACAGATAAAAAATTATGCAATGTTTACATAGTTTAGTAGATAAACTAATTTGATAAAATGTAATACCTAATTTTTTAAATTTATGACTGTATGTTTTTTTGTTTCGGCTATTCTATAAATTGGATGGATCGATTTTGATAGAATCAACTCATATAGTCATTTTCAGGAGCAACTTAAGTTACTGTTACTCGAGGAAAAAAATACGGTACATTATTAGTTATTATAAAATTAAAACAAATGAAATTGAAAATATAATTCTATTCAATCGTTAACTCTTACTAAATTTCATGTGCATTAAATCGCAGGTAGCATCTAGTATTAATAGAGTTGTGACTTATTTGAAATACTTGTATTTAAAATACAAATACAAAATACAAAATACGTATTTTATATTTTGTATTGAAATACTTTTTAAAAAAAGTATTTTGTATTTTATTTGAAATACTTTGCGAGATGTATTTTGTATTTGTAAAATATAAAATACTTTTTTACTTAAAGTACTGCTAAAGAAGAATTAAAAAGTGCACAGCCACAAACATCAACAGAGAAAAAAAGCAAAAAAGTGAGTCTTACTATATGTTCAACGATTCAGACTCCTCAGCAACCTCAACTAATGGCAACAGCCGCATCTGCATAGATTTGTAGACCCTCTAATATTTAAGAGACGAAGACAGTGTCTGACCATTCTCAACACATACCCAACGGTAAAAAAAGTTTTTTTTAAATACAACACCTGCCTTCCTAGTTTGGCACCAGTGGAACGATTGTTTTCATATGGTGGTATGATAATGCGCCCACACAGACGCAAAATGTCTGATGCTCTTTTTGAGGAACTTATTGTGTTAAAATCTTTAATGAATAAAGAAAACTAGTAATTCCATTTGAAAGTCATCATCATCATCATATCAGCCATTGAATGTGCACTGCTGAACATGCTTATGTTTTTAGCCTCCCCCATCATCCTGCAGAGTGACCGGTTCAAAGCAGCTTCCATCCAATGGCTTCCAGCGACTTTCCTCAAGTTATCTGTCCATCTCGCGGGCGGTCGTCCGACGCTGCGTTTGCCGGTACGTGGTCTCCACTTGAGAACCTTTCTGCTCCATCGGCCATCAGTTCTACAAGCTACGAGCTATGTGCCCTGCCCACTGCCACTTCAGCTTGCAAATCCGTTGGGCTATGTCGGCAACCTTCGTTTGTCTGTGGATCTCATCATTTCTGATTCGATCTCGCAGAGAAATACCAAGCATAGCCCTCTCCATTGCACGATGTGCGACTTGGAGCTTGTTTAAAAGGCCCATAGTCAGAGACCACGCCTCAAATTCGTATGTCATCACTGGTATAACACATTGGTCGAAGTCTTTCGACTTCAGGCACTGAGGTATGATAGATGAAAAGACTTTTTTTAACTTCCCGAATGCTGTCCATCCTAGCTGGATTCGACTTTTGACATCTCTCTCGAAGTTGGACCTACCAAGTTGGAAATTTTGTCCTAGGTAGATGTAAGTACTCGTCAAATTGAAAGTATTTTATTTGAATAAAGTATTTTGAAAATGCCTATTTTGTATTTAGTATTTAAATACAAAAAACAAAAGTATTTTGTATTTTGCATTTGAAATAGTAAATTAGAAAAGTATTTGCATTTTGTATTTAAATACATTTTTAAAAGTATTTTGCACATCTCTGAGTATTAATATACGTTTTATCAGGTCAACACTACTTATAACTGACTTAATTCTTTATCGATTACGATTTAATTTCTCTTATAAGTATGTATAAATAAAATCATACAAGTCTATCGTTGTGCGCCCGTCATGGCAAGACTTCTGGATAGGTTTAAATTGCTAACATCGGTTGCTGATATAGTTTATCTGGCAAAAAAATTACCGATAGGCTTTATCAGCAGGAGGTAAAACATGCCCTTAGTTTTATGTCTTCGACACTTGACCCTTAATTAAAAAATATTACAATATCTTTATTCAATATAAAGTTATAAAAAACAACGATTTTATAAGCACTAAGTATTATTATTAAAAAGAAGTTTTGTAAGCAAATTATGCGTTAGTTTTTAACCGACTTCAAAAAAGAGGAGGTTCTCAATTCGACTGTTTTTTTTTGTGTTTGTTTTTTACGCGATTATTACAATTATGAATCGATTTTGATGATTATTTTTTTTAATCAGTAGTTCATACTCCAGAGGTTGTCCCATAGAAATCACCGGAACTAATTTAGCTCTTTTTAAAGAAAAAAAAAAGTTTGTACATGTGAGTATAATCTTGAATCGGTTTCCGTTTTCTAAACCTTTAATTATTTATCCATTTGATGTTTCGATGATACATCATTAATATAAAAAAAAACGCAGGCAAAGTCACGGGTATCGACTTGTACATTCAATAAATAATAATCTAAGTGTCGAATGCGCCGTGTTAGGTGCGATTAGACAGACACCTGTTGTATACACAATCGATAGTTTCGTCTGTTGTTTTGAGTGTCACCGGTCAGGTGTGAATCGTGTGACATTAAACGATCTATTAGAATTCCGTTCGTGGTATAACCACTTCTCGCATATGGAGACAATGTCTTTGGCCAGTAGTGGGATATTACAGATTGATTCATTCCAGTTTAGTATAATTAATAAACGCCTCACCACTTAAAGGCCCCGAGTAGGATGTGAATCGTTTGTCGGGGGCCCAGAAACACCATATAACGTATTTTTTATCCGGTAATTATAAGTAAAATATTACCCGAAAAAAAACATTTAATAGCTTAAATGTTCTTACGGAATGATCCCTAAACAAAATGTCGAAAAATCCTTTAATTCCATGCGTCAATACTTAAAGCCGACGTTAACAAGTATTTACTGCTTATTGGGTTTCATACGATTATGAGTATAAAAATTTTATGAGTTTATTTTCAAGGAATCAAGCAAATTAGTTGGTAGCGGTTTAATAAGAGGTACAAAATTATGTACATAATAAAAAGAGAATTACTTCAAAACGTGCAGTTTTTCTCCCAATATTTATATATTTGGGAAAATGGTGAGGGTGCCATGGAAAAGGGAGGATCCTCCGAACAGCCGAGTGTTGTGTCTGGTGGGCTACTGCCCCCGACGGCTGTTGTCGGGGTTCTTGTATATATGTATATTCAATCAGTCGGATAATTTCAATAGCGCAATGTACGATACATCAGTTCATATGTGGTGAAATAGATGTCGCTACATATATATAGCTCGAATATTTGTATGTATGTATGTTAATGTGAAGCTACCAACGGATTTGTAAAATTATGTTCAGAAGAATCGCTAAGAAAGTCAATAGTTACACTTATAAAAATTACTAATAATATAATACTTGTAAATCATTTAATAATTATAAATTTGGAAATATATTAAATACTTGTAATAAAACTGTAAGTGGTCCTGTTCTGTACATAAAAGATATTTTACACATTTTTTGTATGACACTATAATCGATAATGAAGCTAAAAATTTCATTCATTTTTAATTTTGTTAGTCTGTCTGTCTGTTTGTCTGTAACTACTGAATGAATTTGAAAAATAAATCTCTCTCTCTCTATAACTTGTTTCATTTGAGTTTAAAAAATAATTTATTATTAAAAAAATGATTTACAGCTAGGGGAGCTACTAAATGTAGTGTCAAATCGTAAGAAAAAAGTATAAAAAGCTTTACCCCTGATTATCTCAAGTACTGTTTTGTGTTAAAACATTACACCTTTTGTTTCAGTCGAGTTAACAATGACGATTAGTTCACGGAGGGAACGCAAAAGAGCATTCTCGAAGCTTTTGTTGGAAGCTTTTCAAAACGATCTTTAGTTTCTAGAGGTAAAAATGTTCCAAAGATTTTTTTTACTCGGTTGAGGGTAGTTTGTATAGTGTATTTTCTTTCGCACGTTTGCAGCTATAATTGCGCTATTTGAAATTAAATAAAGCAAAATTTTAATTTGATATTAAAAAACCGATCCAAATGAAGTAGAAGAATCTAATGACACCTAATGAATATTTTAACGACGCGTTGGCGCAGTAATCACAGCAACTGGCTTATGCGCTAGCGGTCGCGGGTTCGATCACCGCACATGACAAATATCTGTATAGACCATACGGATATTTGTCGTGGTCTGGGCGTTTATAGTTGTGTGTTTCTGGACCGCCGACACGGAATAAACATCCTACTGGGGGCCGTTGAGTGTTCGTTTGAGACCTGTTGATGCAGCTTCCAATCACAGAGAAAGACTTCAATACTTTGTCTTGAAAACATTACAAAAAAGAAACGGTTTGCTTATCCCATTTGTAGCAGCTTGTACAAAATCACTATGACGCCATCAGCATTGGAGATGCACTCTCAACAAAACTATAATCAGTTCTTTCACTTTTTGGAAAATGTTTTAAAACTTCAGAATTGTTTCAGCATAGACTTGCATTTTGACATTTTGTTTGATCACTAATAGATGCTGTAAATTGCTATAGCCCAGCTAGACATGTTATAGTTATTACCGGAGTAGCGCCATGCTGCTTGCAGCTGAATGGGCCGCCCCACCCGGGGAATTACTTTGCTCTCACTTAACACCAACTTGAAATATCGGTACTGTCGTCATGTTTCGTTCAGTTTTTGAGAGCTCCAGTGGCCCATCCCTCCCCTCCATAAAGACCGGCAACGCACATGCTAATCCTCTGATGTAGCAAGTGTCTATAGATGTCGCTTTTACTTACCACCAGGTAAACCGACTGTCCGTTTGCCCCCTATACTATATAATTTAAAAAAAAACGACTCCATCTCCACAAAACCGAAAAATAATAGTAATTTCTTTCAATTAGAGCAAATGCAATATCACATTAGTTAATTCGAAGGGCGCGTTAATTATCCGCTGGTCACGATGACATTCAGTTTTATCAATTCAATTCTTCATTTAATGACTTTTATTTTGAGTGTCAGATGTTTGACGTTTTTGTGTCAGAGATGGGAGCGATAATTGAATGTAATTGCAGTGAGAGACAGGACAGCAAGGACTCAAAAAAAAAAGCAAAAATAGTTAGTATAATTAACTTTATTCTATTATTTTCATTATGAATATTATTTAATGCATAAGAATTTTCAGTGCGTTGAACGACAGAGAAGAATAGTCCCCACTTCTTTCTTGCCGAGGTGTCGTAAAAGGTGTGTAAGGTCATAGAGGTGCGAACAACTAGGCTGGTGATGGGCAGCAGCGTCATCTTATCCTGACACAGCACACTGCGCTCGCCAACCCGCCTGTCAATCATGGCGAGTGTTAGCAAGTCCCCCGGAGACGATGGGGAAGGCCTACGTTCAGCAATCGATATCCAAAGGCTGATGTGGTGGTGACAGTTTAAGATTTTGTTGTACTGTACTGTATTAGCATGTAAACGACCACTGCTAAGCGAAAGCCTCTTCTCCATATGGAAGAAGGGTTGGAGCCTAATCCACCACGCACGTTAAGGCGACTACGCGCACCACTACACACACCAGAATGGTTAATCTGTTTTAGTGTTGTAATTCAAAAATCACAACGAGTTTATCCTTATTATTATTTGCGTCCATGGTTTAAAATAACATTTTACGAGTATAGTTGGAAAACTTTGGATTATTTTAAAGTTGACCCAGTTGGTAATTTCAAGCGACTCTTCAACTTGTCGCAAGCTCTGGACTGGATGGCGTTAATAGATGTACTTTTAATATACTGAGATATTTCATTTGATTACGAGTTAGCGCATTGGTCTACTGTGACTCGCTGTCGCACTAGCAGCCTCGGGTTCGATCGCCATTCATTACAATATTTTTATAAGCCTAAGTCATACATATATTTGGCGTGATATAAATTTGCTTATATTGATTTATTATTATGGGTTCCTGGAGTCGCTAACAGATGGCGTTTAGTGTCAGTTAAATCGTGCTTGTATGTATTGCAGTTTTAAAAAGCTTATACTCTAAAGCAGGGATTCCCAAAGTGGTCGATATCGACCCCTTGGTATCGAAATCGGTTTTCCAGGAGACGACGTAAACGACAGACGTAAAGTTTTTAAATTAGTTTTACCCACGATTATTCTTATGGCTACTTCGTTCGGTTACTCCAAGTCACAAAATGAATTCTTAACATCGGACTGCTATATCCCACAACTAAAACTTAAAAGATAGTTCGTCCAAACAAACGAACACACACTTTTGCTTTAGATCGAACTAAAAGTCGAGTTTAGACTTTAGGTAGTAGCACCCATATGTATACACACACAAAGTGTTTTCTTTGTACACTAAGTTACATTTAAAAATACTTTTTACAAACTTAAAAACATTACGCGACTCGCAAATGCAACGAGACATCTCATTCGTAGCTACGTGACTACGACGTAGCGCCGTAGCGTCTGCTACGCGAGTAGCTTTAATCGCCTTGATAAAAGTTGAAAACTTTATACAGGAAAACGACTGTGTCAAATATACTTTTACGGCCGGTCTCAATCACCTACCTCTCTATTCTAGCAAGCGACTAGAAATATAATTTTTACACAAACTCCATACGAATTGTGTTAAAAGTATATATGTATATTATATATGTATATATACATATCCCACAACAAAATTTACTGAGAAGTGTTCTCTGACAATGGGGCTTTTAAACAAGCTCCAAGTCGGAGAGCGTGCAATGGAGAGGGCTATGCTTGGTATTTCTCTGTGTGATCGAACCAGAAATGATAAGATCCACAGACGAACGAAGAATGTCGACAAAGCACAACGGATTTGCAAACTAAAGTAGCAGTGGACAGGGCAAATACTTTGTAGAGCTGACGCCGGCTGATGGAGCAAGCGCAGCGTCAGACGGCTGTCCGCGAGATGGACAGACGACTTCAAGAAAGTCACCGGAAGCCGTTGGATTGAGGCTGCTTCGAACCGGTCGTTCTGGAGGTCGATGGGGGAGGCTAACGTTGAGCATTGAACATACAATGGCTAATATGATGATGAACTGAAACTCCTGTAAATGTCCCCTTTACTATAATTATATAATGATATATAAATAGGAAATAAGTACAAAAGGCACCCTTTTCGCTAAAGAGCTGGTAGACCAGGCAAACTTAGAGGAGAGGAAATAGTATGCTAATATACCACTTGTTATACCTATACTATGTGTAAAGATTCATTTTATACACATACAATACATATAGACAGATAGAGAAAAGAATGTAATAATTCAATAAATCTTTATATATATATATATAAACATATATATATAAAGATTTCATCATAAATCATAAATATATATATATATATATATAAAGATTTCAAGAAAGTCACATATATATATATATATTTCTTGTGTGCGTGTGTATGTCACTGAACTCCTCCTAGACGGCTGGACCGATTTTGATGAAATTTTTTGTGTGAGTTCGAGGGGATTCGAGGGTGGTTTAGATTCACAATTTGGTCAATTGGAAAATGTTTATTTAACTAATTTTTCATTTATAAGTAGTTGTTAATTTTGGAATGTTTTACATTGTACAGGGTGACTGGTGAATTACCATCAATATTCAAGGAGAATACCCGGCACATGATCCTCATTCGAATTATGTAAAAAAAATAGGAACTTAATTTTGGACCAAATTTTCATAAATTTCAATTCAAATAAAAGACGCGTTGTCACTTTTCCAGTCATGCCGGCGGCGCGTGCGACGCGGTGTTGTACTATGCTGCCAGTACCCGCACCCCCGCCCCGCGGCTAATCGCTTATTCGATCGACGAATCACGTTACTAGGTCACTAGGTCAGTAGGCTAGCGCCAACGTATGGTTTGGACGTCTGTTTTGTGTTTTCCCGCGCGTGCGCCTAGCGTTCGATATTCCGAGTATACCTAATCTGTCGTGTGTGAGTGTGACCCTTAATTAGGTATGGCTTATCAGTACACAAATGAAGAGTACTTGAATATGGTTCGTGTTAATGTAATGATAGCTTACCGGGTACTATCAATTTGTACCGGGAGATGTTCCCCAATCGCAGAGTACCTACTGTTAGCGTAATATTAAGCACTAATCCAAGACTACGAGTATGATTCCATTTTTAAATACGCCGGGAATACCAAGATAGGTGAACAGTTAATATTATTTTATTTTTGTTCCAAGTTTACATCATTTACCTAGTCAATAAATCTGTTGCTCATCACATCAAAATCAAATGGAATAAACATATCTTTCAACTCGTAAGTAATATTTAAATTAAATTATTTATTTTGTCTAGAAAGTTCGGTGATTAGTATGCCTCTATCGGCAAGTAGCAAAACTACTGGTCCGCAAGGACCGTAGTTCCTTGCTTTTATTTAATAAACAACAGTTGGCTGTTCAACAATTCACAAAGTTTATTTTTGTTGTGTTTTTTTTTTAATATTTTCAAAAGTAACTTTATAATTTTTCAACATATTAAAAAAATTATTCTATCAAATCTGATCTTTATCTAGCGACACCTAGTGGTTTACTTGTCATTTACGTCGTACATTACAAACTTGTACTTTTATTTACAGCTAGATGGCTCTGTTTAAGAGATCGTGTCTAAAATTGATTTTATTACTTTAATTCATCTTGAATACTAGTTTTATTTACTAGTATATTTTTTTCGAGAATAAATAAGTGGCTTAGCACTGTTTTAGTTAAAAAAATATGACAAGTCCTTATTTATGAACGACATCATTGTCCACTTTATCTGTGTGTTCTTATTAAATTAAAGCGATATCTCAATTGAAATTCTTCATCCGTAATTTTTCCTACGCCTTAAGTTTCTGGGTAGGGATATATTAAAAATAAAATCCATTGCTTCCAAATCAGACTCTGAGGAGCTGCTCGTATTCATTATGCTAACACTGATTGTTTTTTACCCGACTGCGACAGAAGGAGGGTTATGTTTTTCGAATGTATGTATGTAATATGTATGTATGTATGTCCATTTCTTTGGCACGCCCTACAGCCCTAACGGCTGGACGGTTTTTGACATATGAGGTGTCGTTGGATTTGTCTAAATTGTAGTAGTGACATAGGCTATATAAATTTTCAAAATGGCGCCCGCAAATGGCGGAATGAAGGGGGGGGGGGGTTGATTTTTTTCTTACTGTAGCAATATGGGTTTCAAATGAAAACTAGTAAATTGTTTTATTCTTTTTTGTTTATAATAAGAGTATTTTACGCAGTTGGGTTTTTTGTTTGTGTGTTTTTTGCGTGTGTCTTCCCGGCTCCTGCGCGCCTAGCGATCGATCATACGCGTATACCTAATCTGTCGTGTGTTAGTGTAATCTGTCATTAGTAATTAGGTATGGCTTATCAATACACAAATGCAGAATCACCATTGCTTTCGAAACTGTTAAAAGTGACTGTGTGTGTGTTAGTGTAGTTATGTAGGTAAATAGGTAGTTTAATGATTGAAAATCGTTGTAAATAATTCGTTAATATCATTAAATGAAAACACGACACGCGACGTTCTGGTGTAGTGGTGCGAGTAGTTGCCTCAACTGCAACGCCACGCGCTGGTGGTCGCGGGTTCGATTCCCGCTTGGGACAGATATTTGTACAAATATTTTTTTCCGGTCTGGGTGTATGTCCTTGTGGATCCCTACCGTGCCTCGGAGAGCACGTACAGCCGTCGATCACTGTTGTTATCATAGACAAGATAACGATCGTTACTTATGTTAGGGAATTAACCGCCAACCCTCTTAACACTTGGCGGTGTTTGGACGTAATTAACTACCGCGTGGAAACTAGGGTGTCCAGACGACGCGTAAATAATTAGATAACTGTTGGGCAACTTTACTTAGAAGCTTATCAATATTTATGTTATATTTTTACATAATTCGAATGAGAACCATGCACCGAGCACTCTCCTTAAACACCGATAGTATCTCGCCAGTCACCCTGTATATGTATATGCAGTGTATTACACACACAGTATATACTCACATGCTACCGATCGGTCGAATTTGGATAAGCGTACATGTAATGACGTTAGATATTAAAATAACTCTTGAATAATAATTTTCATCAAAACAGTCCAGATTGTTACAGCTTATTGAAGAATGTTTGAAATTTTCGAATTAACGACGTGTCTACAGGACAACGTCTGTCGGGTCTGCTAGTATATATTATATAATCATCGTCGTCTGTCCAGATTCTATCTGTTTCAGTTCAATTCTATTTCTAGTAAATAAAATCAGAGATAGATTATTGAAAGCAGCCGTAACAGACTGAAGCATTAGACACGTCGTTTTATAACTGGCAACACAACATTAAAACTTTAATAATATCAAATTTTAAAATAGAACCGAGCGAATATTTTTCCCTTTGTATACGACAAACCATTTCATATTTTAAAAATCGTTACGTAATTTTCACCGTCGAGTATACCGCTCGTGGGTAGTTTGACATTTTAAAACATTTTCATTTCGAATTAAACGGTTTTTGAAACGAGTGTGTTAATCTCGACAGTGTTCAGCTTGAAGATTTTATTTTAAAAAAATATGTGTTCTAACTACCGTTTGAATTATTTCGTTGAGTTAAGCGAGGTTAAAATAAATACATATTAAGGTTAAAATTTAAATCGTATCACAACAATTCGTTCCCTTTTACTGTATGTTTAACAAATACATATTATGTTTTTATTAATATCGAGTTAGGAAGCCAACCCAATACAGTCAGTATTGGGTTAAGCGGAAAGGTTAAATAAAAATCATTCAAATTAAATTAAATAAATAAAATAATACATGCACGGAAGAACACCCACAAGGACATACATCTA
The DNA here is from genome assembly GCA_036937285.1 of Euphydryas editha. Taxonomy (NCBI): domain Eukaryota; kingdom Metazoa; phylum Arthropoda; class Insecta; order Lepidoptera; family Nymphalidae; genus Euphydryas; species Euphydryas editha. The sequence goes on along the minus strand of JAUPFZ010000031.1, from coordinate 10,334,763 downwards.
GACCAGAAGCAAATATTTATACAAAACAAATACCTGCCCCGAGCGAGAATCGAACCCGAGACCGCAAGCGTTGAGACGACTATTTTGTTATAAGGGTCGGTAAACATTTGAATATCAATTTAATTTCAACTTATAAAAATCGGTCACATCTTTGCGTGTCAAAGGACATTTTTGATTAAGGAATATTATAAAATTTGACTTTCTACGTTGCATATAACGTATCACACAGAACGCGGTTCCGTGCAATACACATATACGTGGATAAGGTGACATATAAATATACATATTAATTGATGATTTTTTTTTCATACCATTATGGTGCCTTGGCGAAGATAGTGGCCTCCCGGCTCGTTCAGCACCTGGAGGAGGGCTCGGGGTGTGAATATACAAAGTCCACTGATTTGATCATTGAATATGTATTGTGTATGTGTATTCGTGAGTAACTAACTGTTATTGAAATTCAGTGTTATTTAGTGAATACAACTTCACTATCGTATTTTTTTTTTGTCATATAGATGTTCACTTAGTACATTTTATATTTGTATTTAAACATATTTATAGAGTATATGGTAACTTTTTTTTAACAGCTTTTTTGGTAACAGCTTGTAATAGTTCCACTGCTGGGCACAGGTATTCTCCCCTTATAGGAAAAGGATTGGAGCTTAATTCACTACGCTACTTCAAAGTGGTTTTCTTTTTTGAATGATTGATTCAGCCTGCTGATGTAAATGTATTTAAACTTTTGACGGTAGAATGGAAAAATCCACCACCACATCAACCGTTGCATATAGCTGAACTTAGGCCACCATCGTAGGGCAGGAAGCGCTAATGCGGAGGTGGGGCGAGGACCTGGCGGGGCAGCCGTACGGCACACGCGTAAAGGCTGCCATTCACCCGGTCCTTGAGCGGTGGATGCGTCGAAAACGCAAGCCCCTCACCTTCCGTCTGACACAGGTTCTCACCGGGCACGGTTGCTTTGGTGACTACCTGTGCCGGACGGCCCAGAGGGAGCCGACGACTGAATGTCACGATTGTGGCGCGGCGGTGGACTCTGCCCAGCACACCCTCGAGGTATGCCCGAGATGGGCGGCGCTGCGTCAAGGTCTGCCGTCGGTTCTCGGAGGGGACTTGTCGCTCCCGAGCATCATCACCGCGATGCTCGGCGACGACGAGTCCTGGAAGGCGATGGTCTCCTTCTGCGAGACAGTAATGTCCCAGAAGGAGGCCGACGAGTAGAGGAAAGAGGAGGCCGCCGATGTGGCCTCCATCCGTGAGCGACGAATGGGGGTGCGTAGGAGGCGCTACTTAATGCGCCTCCAGTAACGCCCTTGTGCCCGTGTCGGGCCGGGATGGGAACCCGGTCCTGCTAGACACGGCGTTGTCGGGACTGTTCAGAGGTTAGCCGAATAGTCCCCATGGAGGAGAAGTCTGGCCTTTTCGCCGAGGCCAGCATGTCGCTGGAGGGATCCTGTTGCCTGCAGATCCGGGACCCTCCAATTAAAGCGGCTGAAGGCTCCCGCAGGGGTTTAGTACGGTATTGCACTCCCAAAATGTCGAGTCCGACATAGGTCTAAGACTGCCGACCCGGGCGTCCTGGATATCATCCGTAAATGGATTCCCCTGCGTCACAAAAAAAAGGCCACCATCGTCCCTGGGGGAGTTTATCGATACACGCCACGTTTGACGAGCGGGTTGGCGAGCCCAGTATATTGTGGCAGGATATGCTACTACCTATATTCTATTCTGTTACCTATCACCATCTGCTTGGTGTATAGTTACCACTATAGCCTAGTCGTCTTTTAAGACACATCGGCAAGAAAGAGATCGGAACTATTCTTCTCTACCAGTCACCGCACGGTAAACACACACAGTGGTTTGGCGGATAGTAATTATTATTTTTGTTTAGACGTCACGACACCGCGTTCCGTCTGAACCGTCCTTTACTCAGTACTAAAACGACTTAATGTAAAGTTAGCGTGCCGATACTAGTTCCTGAAAAAAAGATTATTTCTTTCGAACTTTCGCCGTGAATACATTATCGTCGCTGGATTAATAAATATCTTTTGAAAGTGTTATTTCGACTTCACATGCTGATTTTAATTATATTATTTGTTTTTAGGGATCTTTACTCAATAATAATATGTTTAACATACACACATGGTCGTCTGTTCTACGGTAGGCAACTTAATTCCTGTGTTTTAGATAACAGCCGACTGATATACATGTAAGGGAATCTTATTCCTTTTAGTTTGTATATGTAGTATGACACCTTCTTTTATAGCAGTAATTTTATATTTTGTTTTATGAAGAGATTTTTTGACACTATAATAGTGAGATATAAAAGAAATATTTAATTTTAATTTTATTTAGAAGAATTGGTAAAATATAACTTTAAATGTCGTTTCTTTGATTTTCAGGTAGGTTGAGTGTTTTTATATTTTATTTTATATTATAATGTGTAAATTGTATATATCATAATTATCGTTTGTATCATAATGTAAAAATCGTAAACACATTGTTTGATTTTCCAATTCAACTAGTGTCTTATATACATATATTTATATTTTTTTTGTAAATGTAAATATTGTCATAGCTGTCATATTAGTTACAAAAAATATTCAAAGATGACGCTCCATGTACCTTTACCGTGGATATAGTTGAAAACTCGGTCAACAGATGGCGCTGGTATCGTTATTAATATTATTTCTTTAAATATATTTTTCGTCAATAGCAGGGAAGATAAGCTATAAAATGGTATAGGACTTATTAATTTTGATTAAGTATTTAAAAAGATCTTAACTCTCCAGGAAAAAACACCTTTTAGAAATAATATATATGACGATTTTTTAAATTCAAATATCTTTTAAGATTAATCGCAAATCAAAATAAAGACATTAGTTCAATCGTAAATCTTTTGTAAGCGCATAATATCAAAATTATTTGAATTTAAAAACGTTGTAACACGTTTCCTTTGATAACATTCCCATCTGCCGGATCCGGAAATGAATTACCTGAAAAAAGAAAAGAAATAGTGTTAAATAATCATATTATATTTTATATAATTAGGAAAAATAATATGTGTCCGTCAGTAAAACTACGTTATTAATACGACATATGAAAAGGAATGATTAATTATATATTGTTTAAAAATAAGAATTCATGGGGTTTGACTTTAAAAAAAATATGTAAAGAACATATATTATAAACTTAATTTTATTTTTATTATTTATAATTACAGCAGATACGTATTATTATAACAAATATAAAGTCCTTTACGAACGAACAGACACATTGCGAAGACTTAGTAGTTAGTACTAGAGTTCCATTCCATTGAAGACGTCAGCTAATTTGAAAATAATCAAACCACAGTACGAGGAAAACCGCGCGTCTTGATATATATATAATATTGTGTACATCTGTAACAATAACACCCCCCCCGAATAAAAAGAAACGAAAATATAAATATAATTAATTACAAGTTTATTAAGTTTACAGATGTGTTATTATAAACACTGATACTGTTAACTACTTGTTTCATATATAATTATATATAAAAGATTGATTTAAAACTACTGCCAGTATGTTCTTCTAGATTTTCACTTATCTACATACTAAATTTCTTCCAAATTGATTCGGCAGTTTTTTTGCATTAAAGGAACAAACATACATCCATTCATTCAATTCACAAACTTTTTTAATAATAATAAGAATGTGGTTAGTTATCATTTCGTCCGTTTACATCACATCATACATAAATATACACTACACTCACACATACGCACACAAACATGTAAACTTATGTGATACTCATTACACAACCTATCTCCCGAACTTTTCTGCAATCTTTAAACAATTTCTATATAAAATTTCATCAAAATAAAATCAGTTTTTGCGTTTATAAACTTTTTTTCCGTTATAGCGTAACTGACATAATTATGATCTTGAAATAAGATATCAAATAAACAAGTCTAAGTAATTTAAAAAAACTAAAAAACCCGACTGCGTTTTTGTGTAATTTGGAAATGATTTATTTTTTATTTTGATATACCCAATGTCACTCTCGCTGTAAATACGAATCTAATGACATTTCTCAATCTAAAAACCAGCGGGCCGTTCAGGCTGCAGAGCGACACAAAGAATTATACATAGTACATACATACTCTTGAAAAATATAACTCTCCTTCTGGCGCAGTCGGGTAAAAAGCAAACAAAGTCGTGTACGTTACGATCTAAAAGACGATTCAAAAGTGGTTTTGAAGCGTATTTGAATAAAAAGTATTTAATTAAATTCAACTTGAAAGCCAGCGTTAATAAACCCACTGACTAACTGATTGGCCTGGAAACAACCTACTGCTGGGCAAAGGCCTCTTCTCCATATAGAAGAACGGTTGGAGCTTAATCCACCACGCTGTTCCACTACAGGGTGACAGATAATTTCCCTACCACGAGTAACGGTCGCTATCAGATCTATGAAAACCGGGACCGGCGGCTATTCGAGGCACAGTGGGGAGACCCCACAAGGACATACACTCAGACCGGAAACAAATATCTGTACAAATACAAATATCCTTCCCGAGAGGGCATCGGAGTCGTGACCGTCGTTACGGCGGCTACACACATCACTTTTTTTTATAGTATAGAGGCCAAACGAGCAGTCGGAGCCTTTTGGTGACTACCGACGCCCATGAACATCTGCACAAGATGATGCAGATGCGTTGCCCTATTCCCCCCCCCCCCCCCCAATAGGCCACCGGTTACTCACAAACCGCACGAAACGCGACAGCGTAGGTGTCACTTTACGCCAGTATCATGTGAGCGAGAGGTACCACCCCGGTCGTGCCGGACGACCGCGCCGTGACGGCTGCAAAGCAGCATGGCACTACCTTTTACAAGCCGTACCTACCAATACACCAGAAAGGTTGTTATAACTCACACATCTTTATAATTTATATAATCATTTTCATACCCATACATATATACTCGTTGAGTGTATTCGTCGTACGACAGCAACATTATTTACATGTGTATGTAAATTAAATTTTACTACTGTCGTTATTACACAGCCGTCGCCGGGGTGAACCGCAGACGTTAGGGTAGATTCATGGACGTATTCAGATTATCTGAATTTTATATATAGTAGCGACTCGCATCGGCTTCGCACGGATATGAAACATTCATATAAATGTAATGATAGAGTCATATAAGAGTTATAAGGTATGTACGCCAGCTTAAGACGAACCGTACTTTGAAATGTTTTTGTATATTCCGGTGGAACTATTACGTAACTTGCGCGATCACCGGAAATTGCTATGTTGTCGAATTTAAATACTAATTGAGGCTAAGTTAGTATTGATATTTGACACCTCAGCGATTTATCGCGATCGCGCGAGTTACGTAATAGCGCCACCGGTTTTAACAATACATACATACGCATATATACAGGGTGTTTGGTAGAGGGACCGACAAACTAAGTGGGCGTGTTCGGGGACCCATTTAGAGAATACAAGTTGGCTGAAAAAAATCCCTGACCCTCTATTTTTTTTTAAAGAATTTTTTTGTTAATTTATCGGTTTCACCGAAATTGTACCTATTTCACTCCTAACTACTACTTCAACTTCTTCACTAATATTTTTCAACAACTTCACTAATATTTTTTAATGAATAAAAATTAGCGCCTATAATAGGCGCTAAGTCGGACCTAATTTAATTGCTTAAAAATATTTAAGTAAGGGTGTGCGATAATTATCGATAATTCATAACTACTCGATAATTTTTCATTCGATAATTATCGATAATTTTTCATTCAATAATTATCGATAAGTTTTCATTCGATAATTATCGATAATTTTGTGCGATTCGATAATTATCGATAATTTTGTGTGATACGATAATTATTGATAATGTAGTGCGATCCGATAATTATCGATAATAGTTTTTGGAATTGATAATGATGGTATGGTGGATGACCTTTTTTTTTAGGTATTCGGATAGGGCTAGAAGTCCGGATGACCTTTTTTTTTTAGGTTTTCGATAGATCTGATAGGGTACGGAGGCCGGACGACCTTTTTTTTTTTTTCGTCGTCCGATAACTTTCATCCGATAAGTATCGATAACTGTCGTCAACTATCGATAATTTTTTTCCGATAATTATCGATAATTATCACCAACTATCGATAACTTTCCATCCGATAATTATCGATAAGTGTTCATTCGATAATTATCGATAACTATCGATAATACAATACGATAATTATCGATTTATCGATGATAAAATTATCGATCATTTTTTCCGATGAACACCCCTAATCAGTTAATCACTATATTTAAGTACGTTTTTCCCTAAAGTTAACGCGGCCCGCGGGTGAAAGTGAAACCACGGGGCACGGCTAGACGCTAGTCAATAATAATCATGTACAGGCTTTATTAATGCCAACGACAACAAAAAAAATTGTTCCCATACTTAACCTTTGCTTGTAAGAAAACGATAGCGCGATCTAAATCGACAATCACGCCATCTATTGAGGCAGATAGTAAACCTTGGAATTAGATCGCCCGTTTATATTATATATATAGTTGGACCTAAATCGGACCTCTCGATGAAAAATCGGACTACTGGGCGCTAAATCGGTTCTATTTCGGACCACTGGGCTCTAAATCGGTTCTATGTCGGACTTGAGGGAGCTATGTCGGCTTTAAATTTCGACTCGGGTAGTTACCTAAAACACAGGCATTACATTATCTTAGGAACAGAAGACCGTGTGAATAATAATAAAAAATCACGTGTGATAAATAAAAATCACGGAACAATATTTAAAATGTCACTATTCTAACATATAAATAATAAATTAGATCGGACATCGCGTTGATGCATTACAACAAAGCACATATTTTGGCTATTAGTTTATTAGTGGCGTTAATATGTTTAGATGTAATTTTTATTGTGAATAAACAAACTATGTACCTGCTCTCTAAAAAATTAGGGTTTTTTTTTTGAGTGTTCATACAAATATAATAATCTTTTCTTTACAATATAGATAATTTCTTAAATTTTAATCGTCACTCACATCACACAAAACACGTTAACATAAACGACACTTTAAAATGCGACAATACAAAACAAATGCGGTAAAACATTCCACGCGTATTCAACTAAAGTATTTTTAATAACACTCTCCACTACGACAGAATAAAAAGAATTTTTAAAGAACATAATATGGACATAGTTTTACTGTTTACTAGCATATAAGTATTATACTAGATACGCGCCGTGGCTTCTTTCGATTTAAATTAGTATCTAATAGACATCTTCTATTACCTGTACAGATAACTGTTATGGTGTAGTGGTGCAAGTTCGTTCAAATACTTATTTCTAGTCTGGGTTCTTGTGAGTCAATCTACCGTGCCTCGGAGAGCACGTAAAGCCGTCGGTCCCGGTTACTCATGTTACTCATGATCGAATAATTATACGGCAACCCACTGCGGGTAGCCGTATAATTTGCCGGATTAACCCTTCTCCTGTATGGAGATAAGGCCTTTGTCCAGCAGTGGGACCTTTACAGGCTGATACACAAAAGAGGTGACTACACGCATCAATACACCCCAACGCTTATTATTGAGAATGATTATATCATGTGAGCAGAACAGTAGTCATAGACGTCGAAGCTGAAGATACCTTATCTACATGTCTCATTGTCGCCGTCTCATTCTCGTTGTCTCATTCTGTATATCGTCATTTTAAAGTCGTAAAATTATATGATTATTTGTAAAAAAGAAAAAGAATTCGGTCAAGTTAAGGCTTTATTATAAGACACCGAATGCAAATACTTTTACAATACAAATGTAATTTGTGAACCACTTTACAATACGATGGTTGGTGGATGGATGGTGGTCCCGAATCTCGGGATCCCGGGATCAGCGGGCCGGAGGACACCCCACACTGCGTTTGCCGACACGCAATCTCCACTCTAGGACACGTCTGCTCCAGCGGCCATCGGTCCTGCGACATACATGACCAGCCCACTGCCACTTCAACTTGTCAATTCTACGGGCTAAGTCGTTTACTTTGGTTCTCTCGCGGATGATCTCATTTCTTATTTTATCCTTGAGAGAGACTCCAAGCATAGCCCGTTTTATAGCACTTTCAGTGACTTACAATTTGTGTACCTACTCACTAATTACTTATTCTGGATACATACACTTTAGTTTTACATTTAAAAAAAAAAGATATTTAAAATATTAATAAACCAATCAAATTTCCATATTTTACTAGCAGATTACGCTTAAACAATTTAAAAATACTAGTGGTCGCCAGCAGCAGCCAACAGCGTTGTCAACTTCATAAAAATATGATTGCGCATAACATGGTGAGCATATGCAGCAGTCATAAAAATTTTGATAAAAAATTCGTTGCAAGACCTGTATTTAAAAAAATTCGTTGAAAGACCTGTATTTCAGGCCGTGTTGACAACAGACTTTGACAATGAACAAAATTTGTGTATATAATATGTCATTGTACATATGTGTGTGTGCCGTAGTGTGTGTAGTGTTTTTTTTAATGAATTTAATAATTATATTTTTTGAGTATTATTATAAAAAATATTAGCATTCTGCACTTCCTCTCTATAAAAAATTTAATTTTGTCAAATTTCATATTTCTCCGTCCGCGTAATTTTCGTAAAAAGTGGTAAAAAAATTTTGCTTCACGTATTTATATATAGATAACGAAATTTAACGAAATTATTTAAAAAAGAAAAGGTGATATTAGGATAAGAAAATCGATTTTCCGTTTAATCAAATATCGATTATAAACGAATCATCATAAATTATCGATTAAGCCAAGACTGGTGGCGTTTTCATCGCTTCTCGTAATATATAGTGTACAACGGGACGCTGAACTGTGGGGGTGTCGATTAGCTTATCAGATAGCGGTAACGCTAAGATAAGGTATGGTGTAAGTGATGGCGAATGGCTTTAATCGAAAACCTAAATAAATATATAAGCTATTACTATTTTTCTTTATATATTTGACTTACTTTATATATTTTTAAATATATTAATATAATGTAAATAAGAATATAAGAAATAGTTCTCCTCTGGTGGCAGGATGATGCCCAGGCCGTCGGTAGTTAGGGCTCCAGGCTGAGGAATCTGCTCACAATGCGTGTCTTCTCAAACAACACTGCCTTTTGGATCCGACCCTTGATCCAACAGTCTAGCGAGAGTTTCTTGAGGTGTTGGTCGAAACTCTTCGCTAATAAGCCATTAACCGACACGATAATAGGAACAATTATTGCTGAGTCCACATTACACATGCCGGTTATGACATATAATGTAAAATATTATCTGTATGTACGATATATATCATACCGACAACCGTTCTGGTGTAGTGGTGCGTGTAGTCGCTTTAACGCCAGCGGCCACGGGTACGATTTCCTTCTCGGGGCAGATATATTTGTGCAAACATGTGTTTCCGGTCTGGGTGTATGTCCTTGTGGGTCCCTCCACCGTACCTCGGAGATCACGTAAAGCCATCAGTCCTGGTTGTTATCACAGACATCTGATAGCGACCGTTTCTCATAGCTAATAGTAAAAATTATCAGCCAACCCAAAATGGAGCTGCGTGGTGGATTCATCTCTAATCCTTCTTCTATATGGAGAGGAGGCCTTTGCCCAGCAGTGGGACGTTTACAGGTTTATATAGTTCAGTTCAGTATATACACTATGCATAGGAAAATATTATCCCATTAAAAACAACAAGAAAAACAAATGTTCGCTCGCAAAGTGGTTCCGCTAATAACGAAATATGAATAGCAAATATATGCATAAGTTAATGGAATCAGAACATTCCGTGTTTATTATAATAGTTAAATATTCCTGAGTTGGAACATTGGACCGGCTGAGTTATGTGTCGTTCGCGACGAGAGTTAACACGCGAGTGTGGTGCGAGTGATGACGTTTAATTGTGTAACTTGAGGATTTGAAGAATGGTTCACATATTAATAACTAGAACAACTTGTTTTTAATCGACTTCAAAAAAAGGAAGAGGCTCTCAATTCGACTTTTTTTTGTATGTTTGTTGCGTGATTATTTCGCTAATTATGAATCGATTATGACTATTCTTTTTTTAATATAGGTTAGAGGTTGGGTTTAATAGGTTAGAGGTTTTTTAGAGGTGGTTCCATAAAAAATTTAAAGTAAGTAAATCAACAAAAATTAAAAAAAATATATGTATAAATAAATTTTGTACATGTGGGTATAATACTGAAGTCAGTTTTTGTTTTTCAAACTTTTAATTATTTAAACTAGCGAAATAGCGCAACAAACTCCTCCATGATTAATTTTATTTAATATTATAGTATAGGTGTTATAACTAAAGCACATAATTTTCGCAGAATATACTATGACTATAGCCACAGCCATTTTAACGATAAATAATAAAAATAATAATAATGTTAAAATTTATGTATTTCCAATTGTTAAAATTTTAGCTCGACTCACACATAAACATACATTGTTAAATATTACAGAACCTTTTGAACATTTTGACAATACGACTCAACTTACGGTTTTCCTACTTCTCACTTTATAAAAATAAATTTCGCCCTACCGTAGTTACACTAAAATAGGGACACCCCAAATCACCCTACAGTACATCAAGACATGAAGTACAAATTACAAAGAAAATAGTTTACGTTATTTAAATAGTAAGCTCCTATTTAAATAGGTTAATTATTTTAAATCGCTTCAACTATGAACGTACCTTAAAGCATCAAAAGCTGTAAACAAGTATTACGCTTTCTTCGAAACAATAAAGAACACTTTAAGCTCTATTCTAGTAGAAAATTAAATTACTAACGCCGAGTTGCACGAAACAAATTTTAAATTTAAGTGTTTATTAAACTAATTTAATCACAAGAATCGTGATTATCTGTTGCACGAAACCTACATCTGATTAAGTTAACAAAAAAATTTAGTTTAATTAAAGACCTATCTAACGGATGATTAATTCCAACAGCTTTAAATTAATCATAAGATCAACTAATTTTAAGATTAATTGCAACTTAACTAACGGAAAGTTAGCGACGGTTTCGTGCAACTCGCCGTAAGCGAAGTAAATAGTTCCTAATTAAATATAAATATTAAGACAGAAGTCTTAAAGACAGGTTATAATGAAAACTAAAATAATAAGTTATATAGTATTAATAATAAAAACTTTACCAAGCTAGTTAATTTTCTAATGACATTACTCCCGGCGCCAATACCCATCAAAAACATAATAATTTTAACGACCTACGAAAGGAACCCTCAATATTTAACTATAAACAAACAAAGTACTATAATTAATTCACTAATTAAAATACGCCATAAACCTAACACCATAGAATACAAAATCATATGCACATTGTAACATCATAGTAACAAATTTATGATAATAATATATCTTAAACCTTATTCTCTTCGACATAAAATTCAAAATCAAATTAAACCAGTGGGTGTCACATTTGTAATTAGTTCTGAAAATATTTCTCAATATATATTTTATTTTAATAATATTATAAACCTTATTACAAAGACATAAGGTTGTTACATATAATATAAACATTTGCACGTGTGTGAACATAAAATCCTTCAAGTAATTAATTTTATTAGACAAAGCATTTGAATTTTTTTCTGACTTCGACATATTATGATGTAATTATAACAGATAGTATTTTTATAAATATGGCGTCGACATATTACGATGTAGTAGATAATCTTACAAATTTTATAAAAGCGAATGTTTAGATGGATTATTTATTACTCAATCATGTCATAACGGGTGAACGGATCTGAATGAAATTTGGAACATTAACATTGAACATTTGACTGGCCCGTTCGCGCAGTTTGCATTGACCCTGCTTTCTGCTCCAAGGGTTTTGAGTTCGATTCCCGCCCTGAGTCTGGGTGTAATATATATTTATTTAACACATATAGTGTTATTTATATGTAACGTTATTTTAAAATATATATATTAATCGGCTATTACTTAAAACACTAGCATTAATATTACCTTAGGAACAAACTCTCGTGTGTGTGTATTAAGCATATTTATTTTATTTATATATTAACAAGTCTAGTCGGTGATAGCACAAATAGTAACTCTTTATTGTACACCAAGAATAAGGGATATAACAAAAAAAAGGGGGGTACAAAAGGCGGCCTTAACGTAAAAGACCGATCTCTTCCAGGCAATATTAGGGTACAGGAAATGGTGTATAGTTTATATATATATAGGCACAAAGCTAATTTTTGTGGAAAAGCATAGCATATGGGACAAAAATCACGACACAACGAAGTCGCCAGCAGTAACTAGTATCTAGATAAAATGACAAAACCATCAAAAACCCTTTTTTATTCTTTGAAACGCAATCTAATAAAAAGCTTTAGAAATAAGATAGACCATTGTGTTTATAGATACATATATAACTATATAACAATAAAATGCTTAAGTTAGTAACGTAAAATACAATAAGGAGCATTAATAATAAAGGATAAGTCCGCCTTTGCACATTTATATAAAATTTTACTTATTTATACGAAATTGTGAAATGAAGTGTGTAAAAAAATCAACGAAAGAAATTAACAGAGCGTAAAAAAAGATGTATGGATGGATGGTATGAATACTGGACATTTGTTAGGCTTTTACGCAAATGAATAAATAAAAATGTTCAATATACCCACACGGTCGTCTGCTTCTAAGATAAACAACTAGAAACATATTTTTGAGATAACAGTTGACTGATATACATTTTTTTTTAAATATAAATGTACATTCAAATGTCAATGAGTCCGGGTGAAAATCGAATCAAGAACCCTGAAGCGGCTGTCACTGCCAATTGCGCAAACGGGCCAGTCGAGCAAATAGTATAAAAACTTCTTATATAAATATTTAAATATGAACTTAAACGTTACATTTTAACACGAATTCCTATCGGGATAACAGGACTGAACTGTATAAAACCACGGGGCAGAGCTAGTGGATATACAACGTAGATTCAAGCAAGCGTATCAACGCAAGTAACGCACAGATTATAAAATATTTCCAGGCACTCGGCGAGAGGGCCACTCGAGACTTCAAAGAGGTTCTGACGGAGAGCGGCTGAGTGTTGCCGGTAAGTTGCTGACCGGCGGGAAAAATGATAGCTGAACTCTTTCATTCGTTTAACTTTACTTTGTTAATTACTATAGCCGGCTTGGGGAAGACGGTAAACTTTTTATCCGACTGCGCGAATTGAGCTAGTTTTTCATATCTTTAGAGCCAGTAAATGAGCTGGAAATGCTATATAATAGTGCCACAATGTTAGATCAATAGATGACTTACTTCATAATGGTCGTTGTTGACAGAATGTAGTTATGTAACTTTTTAATACACTGATACTATTATTGTGACGACATTTTACGTATATTTACCACGTTTGTCGTTAATTACTCCGAGTTTTCGATATTTTGGCACGAATGAATCAGTACACCATACCAGTATACCCGACACCGTACCATAATGTCTTAATAAAATCGTGTCAAATTAGTGTCAAAATTTTGCCATAATAATGATGATGTTTCGATGTTGTATTAGTAAACTAAAATTTATAACAAATCACTCGATAATAAAACCTATCTATGATTGAAACACAACTAAATTAACAGAATCCTTTCCCTGACTATTACATCTAAACACTAGAATACAATATTCCTATACTTCCGAAGGCTCGAACATAAATTACCATCTTTTAACATTCATGTGCATAGAAGTTCATACCACACCACACCTCAGAACATAGAAGTTCCTATGTAATCCCCTTAAGAGATACGTTTTTAAAAACTCTTTCACAACTCTCAGCTGTATAATATTATAATTAAAGAATAATCTGCCATTACAAGTGCGCGATGAAAAACGCGACAACATCACGATGCGTCGACTGAAATTTAACTTGGCATCAATTAACACGACAACACAGAACATATCTAATGAAACACTTGGCGCCATATTGTCTTTCATAATTATACCCAGCATATTGACAGTAATAACGAATAAATTTCTTCTAAAATTAATATTTGTTTATTAATCTGAGCATTTATTCTAGAAATTCATTTAATGAATTGCCAGTTCTGCATTGATCGGTTGCTCGAGCAAGAATGAACCATGCGACAATAAACACTCGTATTTATATACATATCGAAAGTGGGTAGATAGAAATTAAGTACAAATCGAATTATCGAATTAAAAAAAAAAATGAGTTTTTAAATACACTGATATAGGTTTAAGGACAGTTATTCTCTCATAAGAAACACATTTTCATTCACACATATATCATTGAAATATACATTAAGGGGATGGATTAGATGGTCTATATATCACAGGTTTTTTTATCGTTAGATCGTTTTTGTACTTAACAATATTTTAAAAAAATTTATATGTAGATCCAAAAAATAGTTCATATTATCGCGACACATCGCTTTGCCATGTTTGTCATTCAATTACGTCGAAGTACAAAAATGTTCTGTCCAAAATTTTATACTACTTCATGCCTCATAGCCTTCTGGTGACAGGAGGGCTGATACATTGGTCCCGATATTCAGAATTGCGATTGTGAAATGCTGTCAGTATTGTTGCCACAATTCGACATAACATGGACATGTTTTATGGCTTAACTGGAAGAGATCTCTCTTACAGATAATTTCACCCTTGACAACTTTCATTCTATATTAAAATGTTTTGAAGGGCATTAAACAATATAATAATTATCTGTAATATATAAAATATTGATATTCATTTTATAATTAAAGTAAATATAATACGTACTCGTTATAAACAAGATAATCCTCAAGTCGTGCCTACTAATAAATATTCTCGACGAGAAATTGAAAATCTGATATTTTCCAGAAGAAAATAATATCAACAAATATTTCCATTGTACTATTATCCAATACCATTAGTGTCAATTTACTTATCGTTATATAAAACTGTGTCGCAATTTGTTAAAACGGAGCTTCTAATTCACCGAGGGCTGTTTGCAAAGCTGATGGCTATTTCTCTTGAAAAGAGAGTTGTTATTTTTATGAAAGAGAATTTTCAATGGTCGAATAATTGTTTGGAAAGTTTGGAAAGTTCAAGGTCGAATGACTAAACAATGGCCTCAGTTCGGTAAAGAATTTTAAGTTCATAAATAAAATTATACTCAACGGCATCTAGTCGGATGAAATCCTGTGCACAGCAGAATAAAAGCCCCTTGACAACGACGAACTGTAGTGTGTGTGTGATATAGATCTTTGGTTTTATGTATCTCATCTTATTGGTGATTGATGACTGTGAGACTTTTAATATTTATTTATGATTTATTTAAACTTTTTATGGATGCCGCCAATTTTATGATACGCCTCAAAATAAAAATCTTTACCAAATAGAAACTATTGAAGAACAAATAACCGGAGATTTTGTAATAAAAGATGATGACCACTTCGTAAGAATTATCGTTATGTCATATCGCGGACCATTTCATTTTATGTGACGAGGTGACGACAATTTGACGAAGTGGTCACATCAATTGAATGTTGCGCTAGCAGATGCAAATAGCTTGTATATCCTTATATATACGGTCTTTCTCGTTGTCTTTCCATTTGTTTGAGTTGTGTTTCCTAAATCCTAATAAGGTTGTTGATCTTAAAGTGTTCAGTCTCGTTTTGACCACGGATCGTGTAATTGGGCCGAAATATCGACAAAAATATTCGTGGTATTTACTCGTTTTTATCTTTAAAAAATAAATAATATTAAAAAAATAATTAATATCTGACACAACCCGGTAACCTAAAAATCCTAAACAAAAACCTAAAATATTCCATTATAATCAGACAAGAGTCCATTAAAAATAAAAAAAACACGCAGATTCTTTCATTCGATACAAATTGATAAATAACAGGTCAACATTTCTCAAAGTACGTTAGCAAATATTCAACAGACGAGATCTTTGTAGAAGAATTAATAATAATAATAAATAAAAAATAAATAAAGTGTTTATTTGTTTATTTATCGTAAGAAAACGACATCTATCAATATCGAGTAAGTCTGATACTAAAACAAATTTGTTTCAACAAATTGATTGAATTTCTCCGACGTACGAGTACGTATTAAACGCACTCGATTCTTCCACAAAGATCTCGTCTGTAAGACATTTGCTAACGTACTTTGAGAAATGTCGAGTAGACCTTTTATTTATCTATCTGTATCGAATGAAAGAAGTTCCGTATTTTTTTAATGGACTCTTGTCTGATTGTGATTGAATCTTGTACATTTTTGTTTAGGGTTTTTAGGTTACCAGGTGATGTCAGTTATTAATGAATTTCTCAGATATTGAACAAAAAGTTTGTGAGGACAGGGTAAGATGTTTTACGGATAAAATCGAAAGGAAACTAAATACAGAAACGAAAATTAATGTACTGTCCTAGTAAACTTTTATAACACATAGGCTGCTATTTATCCCAAACGACAATCGAGAAAATCGGAAGTAAATTTCTGAAGCTAGAAATAAATAAATAATAATAATAAATAAATATTAACCAACAATCACACCACGTTAACCTAGCCCCGTGCTAAGTTCGTAAGAACTTGTGTTACGGGTACTAGGAACGGAAATAAATTTAAGATATAAATACATATATACATAAATACACATCCATGACCCGGTGCAGACATCTATATTCGTCATACAAATTATCTGCACCTGGCGGGATTCGAACCCGCGACCGCTGCGTAGTGTCCAGTTGCCTGACCACTCGACCAGCCGGCCGTCAGACAGAAAATATATTAACTATAAAAATTAAATCATCAAACGAACAGACAGAAAATATAATATAATTTCCATATAGAAAATACACCATAGAGTAAAGCTTTGTAATTTGATCTCCAATCAAAACCTGTTAAGTAACTCGTCAATTCACAATTTGTTATTGAATAAGTCTTCAGAGAACCATAAAAAAGTCTTGTCACATGTCACCAATGAACCACTTTATAAAAAAAGGCGGATGCGGTTATTGCGTTACCGCAAGTAACGATCGCAACCGAGAATATTGAAATACACAGATGGAATGAGATGTGATCGATTCAAAATAAAGATTCAATTGAGAAACAGCAAGAAACTCAACATATACTCTTTTAAAAGTTCACCATAAGATTATTCTCCGTTTATATTTTAAAATTTAAACACATTTATTTTAAAATTTTACAATATTATACATATTTACAATGCAAAACTTAAACTAATTATTTACAAACAGTTTTGGAATAAATCATGTCCATGTGGAATAGTGCCAAGAATACTAGCAGCATTTCATCGTTGAATCGCAATTCCGATTCTCTGAACAAAAAATGCACCAGTTCTTCTGTCACTAGTTGAGGCTATGAGACGTGGGGTGGCTTCTCCAAGGTCCCAGTGTTTCGACTGCAAACGGCACAAAAACATAACTTGGAATAAATGACGAATATATTTGTACATATATAGATTTTTTATGTCATTAATAAGATGAACAGACAAAATAGATAACCGTTTAAGACTACATCATTACCTTGCAAATCCGAGACGTCGGTGGCTGCGTGTGAACTAACAGATTAATGTATGAATATGAATTAGGATGAACGGAATAGTTTGCTTTCATGGCTACCGGATGTCCATACGGTGAGCGACGATAGTTGAGCTTTATAGACTTTTAATAGTATGGTTAATTGTAGTATTATTATTGTATCTAGCACGCATTAACTTTTTAAATAAGGGAGACTTCGTACAGATCAATCTTCTTCAACATTTCAGAAACGCAAAGGCCGTGATTTATAACTTCCTACCATGAGTTACGATCGCTATTAGGACAGGACAGAACTTTTTTAAACAGTTTTTTTAATTGGTTTAAATAACTAAAATTGCATTAAAATATCATGTGTGTTAAAAATAGTGTTTTTTTTTAAATATGTGTGTGTATAAATTATTATATAAGTGCAATATACAATAAATACAGACATTTTAAGTTCTAAACATCACTCGTTTTGCGCGAAGCGAGAGTAGAACAAACTACAACGCTTCGCTTTGTGGTGTGTTGACAGGTATACATGCACTCCGAGGCACGGAGAGGAGACCCACAAAGTCAAACAACTATTTTAACAAATAAAACATTGTTCCCGAGCGTGAATCGAACCGGCGACCGTCGTCTTTAACGGAAATTTCTCACCACTAGATCAGGACGGTCGAAATGTGCATAATTATTTTTAAATGATACATAAACAATAATTTACATAGATTTTACTAATAAACTAATAAAACTAAACTTTATCTTGACTCAAACATTCGTGGAAGTCAAGATTTATCGACTGGGTCATCTCGTCTCCACGAGACGGCATCATTTCTCAGAACCTCCACTGGGAACTGAAGTTATGTTCAATACTTGAAAAGCTTTATTAAACAATATACAAATAGGCTTCAAAAGCAGTTTTGAATCGCCATTTTACACAATATATTTTTTAAATAATTTATTTATAGTTAATGTGAAACTACCACCGATTGGTGACAGTTCTGGTGTAGTGGTGCGAGTAGACGCCTCAACGTCGAACGACGATTCCCACTCGGGACAGATATTTGTATTTGTTCCAATATTTGTTTCCGATCTGGGTGTACTCGTATGTCCTTATGGGTCTCCCCCACCGTGTCTCGGAGAGCACATAAAGCCATCGATTCCGGCTGTTATCATAAACACCTGATAACGATCGTTACTTATGTTAGAGAAATTATCCGCCAACCGGCAGTGGAGCAGCGTGGTAGATTAAGCTCCAACCCTTCTTCTATATGGAGAAGAGACCTTCGCTCAGCAGTGGGTTGTTTACAGACTGATACAGTACAGTACAATACTTAGGACTTAGAAAGACTACGTGGAGATGCTGCTAGGATTGACTGGTCGATGGTATTTGACGCGTCTGCGGTGGATGAAAAAGTAACCATGTTTAACTCACTCATTACTGAACTATTTGACCGCCACGCCCCTATCCGACCGGTGCGTGTTAAGCATCTACCCGCTCCATGGTTAACAGCTGAAATAAAAACATTGCAGGAGCAGAAAAATAAAGCGAAATCAAAATACAAGTTTAATCCTAGTGCGATTAATTGGGAAAAGTACAGGAGGGTTCGAAATCGCTGCAACATGGCGTGTAGAGACGCACAACGACGCCATATCCATCAATCTGTAATCGAAGAAAAAGATTCTGCTAAAGTGTGGAAATTCCTTAAGTCACTTGGAGTAGGCAAAGTCAAGCAACAAGTTTCTGCAAATTCTGTTGATCTTAATGGACTCAACAATTACTTTACTACTTCTAGTACAATTGACAGTGCTACTAAGATTAAAACGCTTAGTAATCTTTCAGCCACGAGTACTCCTTTCGATTTTCCAAATTTTGAATTGTGTCAACTATCGGAATGTGATGTTAAAAGGAATATACTTGCTATCTGTTCGAATGCTGTAGGTTGCGATTCCATCAGCCGTAAAATGATCCATCCTATCATAGACTACGTTGTTCCTGTCATAACTCACATTTTTAACCATTCCTTTGAATCCAGTACTTTTCCTTCCAGTTGGAAAGACGCCCAAATTATTCCCCTTCCGAAAAAACCTAATCCATCTGCTTTTTCCGAATTTCGTCCAATTTCAATCCTGCCTTTTTTGTCCAAGGTGTTTGAGCGTCTTGTACATAAACAACTATCATCGTTCCTTTCCTCTAATAATCTCCTAAATCCGTATCAATCCGGTTTCCGTAAGGGTCATAGTACGGTAACAGCACTCGTCAAAATCTCAGATGACATCAGACACGCGATGGATGATCGAAAGCTTACGGTTTTGGCTTTACTAGACTTTAGTAATGCCTTTAATACTGTTGACTTCGATATATTGTTGTCTGTGTTAGGTTCCTTTAACATATCTCCATCGGTAATTGACTGGTTTCATAGTTACTTGTACGGGCGTCGGCAGCGTTTGCAAGTCCAAGACACTTTTTCAGACTGGGCTAACGTAACTGCTGGCGTACCGCAAGGTGGCGTGTTGTCCCCTCTCCTATTTTCGTTGTTTATCAACTCTATCAGTAAAAATATTTCTTCTCTCTACCACCTGTATGCAGACGATCTTCAAATATACACACACTCTAAGCTGGCTGATCTATCTGCAAGTATAAATCTACTGAATAATGACTTGAACAATATTTTTAAATGGAGCAGCTCATTCGGGTTAAAAGTGAATCCTTCAAAGTCTCAAGTTATTATTGTGGGTAGTCCAAAACTGGTGAGTTGTATAGATTGGTCACTAGTTCCACCTGTAGTTTTCAATGATACTGTATTGAACTTTAGTGACAGTGTGAAAAATTTAGGTGTAATATTTGATAGGTATCTCTCTTGGTCAACTCAGTTAACTGAGCTTAGCCGCAGATTGTTTGCAGCTGCAAGTTCACTCCGACGTCTTCAACACTTCCTTCCTATGCCTACTAAGATTGCGTTAGCACAATCGCTACTTTTACCAATCCTTGACTATGCAGATACATGTTTTCTGGATCTCAAAGAGGAGCAACTAAATAAGCTTGAGCGCCTTCAGAATCTTTGTATAAGGTTTATATTTGGTTTGCGCAAATATGACCATGTCTCCGACTTTCGCAAAAAACTCAAGTGGCTCCCAATTCGCCTTCGCAGGAATACGCATGTGCTTTCACTTCTCTACTACATACTTTTTAATCCTGATGCTCCTAAATACCTTAAAGAACGTTTCACCTTTCTTTGTAATTCCCACGAACGTTCCCTACGGTCAGATTTAAATTTACTTTTAAAAACTCCTTCCCACTCAACTTCCTTCTACTCTAATTCCTTCACCGTCAAAGCTGTCCGCCTGTGGAACTCTCTTCCGATTCCAATAAGACAAGCTCAATCGCTTACTTGTTTTAAGAGCTGTCTTAAGCAGCACTATTTGTCGCTAAATACACCATGAATTTCTTAGTCATTATGTATGTATGTATATGTATGTATATTCGTATGTATATATATATGTATGTATGTATTTATTTATGTATGTATATATTTATGTATATTTAAGTGTTTGTGTATACATGTATATTTTGATATTTGCTTTATTTCGTATGTTTACTTATGTTATATTGTTTTGTCTAATTTCTCTTATCTTTGTGCACTTCCTAACCGCTGCTATTATATCGTGTCCTATGCCCAAAGGTTGTCTGGAAGAGATTGCTCTTTTAGCGATAAGACCGCCTTTGTACATCTTTTACTGCATAAATACTGTATTTGTTTTTATTATGGTGTACAATAAAGAGTATTATTATTATTATTATTATTACAATGTGAAGCTACCACCGATTCGAAATGTAGATTCTGCTGAGAATAATCAGCAAGAAACTCAACAGGTACTGTTATAAAATACGGTCGATACACTAGTCGACCATAATGAATTCAGTCATATGTCCCGCATGAAAAATAACGCCACGAGCCCACACATCTTTGTTGTCCTATTACGAGTTATATTATAAATGCGAAATTTTGTTTGGATGTTTATAACTTTTTCACGCAATAACTACTGAACGGATTAAAATGAAACTTTTCAGTAATATAGCTTATACATCAGAATAACACATAGGCTACAATTTATAAATTTGTGACGCCTATACCACGGCGCTTACGACCGACCTTCTTTTCGCGAAAATTCGCTAGTGTCGACTGGGAGCATTTATTACTGTGCACTCTGCAAGTGTGGAGAAACGTTTTTTGTATGAGAGTCTTTGTTACCGAGCCGTTGTAAGAATTTGATACGGATAGTTTGAAGCCTGAGGAAAGACATTGGCTACTTTTTGTCGAAGCCGCGGGCGGAAGCTCTCGGAAGGATCGAGTACACGAGTAAAT
This sequence comes from Euphydryas editha, assembly GCA_036937285.1. Taxonomy (NCBI): domain Eukaryota; kingdom Metazoa; phylum Arthropoda; class Insecta; order Lepidoptera; family Nymphalidae; genus Euphydryas; species Euphydryas editha. The sequence continues at coordinate 10,312,807 of JAUPFZ010000031.1, read as the reverse complement.
TCCTCTCGATTACCATCTGCCGTTTAGAAGATTTCTCCATCTATAACACTATTAAGTATATTATGGGTTATGGGCCTAGTTGACGAAATAGGACAGTCGACACCACGATCGGATTAAAATCCGAGCACCATTGAGTTTTTTATACGCTTGTCTTTTGATTTCATCTCGTATACTTCTTCGTGGATTCAGCTATAATGGTAAATGGCGCGAGGAGACCTGCATGTTTCAGAAGAAATTCTGAGTTACGTATATCCGCCAACCAGCAGTGAAGCAGAGTTGCAAATTGAACTCTAATTGTAAGTCTTGTCTTTTTTGGACGAAGAGAATTACAAAATACTACAGTGCAGATATTAAAAATGAATACCATTACCCATATAACTGTCATTTGTGGTCGAATCTCCCCTTCTATAAGTCCAACGGGATATAATAAAGCCTAAAATCGTCCCCAACAAACACAGAAACGGAAAAAAAAAACAATTTATAAAATCATACCCATAAATCAAACAAACTCTCCAACTTGATTACTTACATAACTATATAGGTGTCTAATAAATAAAAATATTGTCTAAAAAGGTCCTTTTTACTTATGCAAAACGTACATGCAAGTGAAATCACACGGGTCGTCTAGTCAAACAAACACCACGCCTCACCAACAACATCATAACTTTATTATTCACCAATAATTAATTTCAGCGCAACTTTAATGCAATCCTGTAATTAACCGCAGTACAAATAAACATGATTACAAGCTATATAAACGCCTCGAGCGCACCTGCTCGGTAATAATAAACGAACCGCCCTTACTTCCTATGTTTGTTTGTTTATATCTACTATTAATAAAGATTGATAGGGACTTGTCGACTGTTTGAGGATTTTATCTAAACATTTAGTTTCATAGAATTTCTATGATATTTTAGTGTAGGAATTTCGAAATTTCATCTAAATGCTGAAGACATGGTAGTTTAGTTTATACATATATATATATAGTTTAGTTAGTTAGATTTAATACATTTTAAATAATACTAAATAAAAATAACCTTGCATATTTCAGTCGGCAATTAGGTAGGTACTACAAAAAATACATTTATTTCATTTATCTGAATTGAACTGAATCATCCCGTAAGCGTCCCACAGCTGGGCAAAGGCCTCTTCTCCATCTAGAAAAAGGGTTGGAGCTTAATCCACCTAGCTGCTCCACTGCGGATTGGCGAATAATATCTCTATCATGAGTAACGATCGTTACCAGATGTCTATGATAACAACCGGGACCGACGGTTTTCCGTGCTCTCCATGGCGCGGTGGGGAGACCCACAAGGACATACATCCAGACCGGAAACAAATAATATCTGCCCCGAGCGGGAATCGAACCCTCAACCACCGGCGTTGAGGCGATTACTCTCACCACTACACCAGAGCGATCGTCGGTCGAAGCTTATATATATTATAATAATATAAGTCTTGTCGCTTACAGTCACAAGTGATGAAACAGGAATACATAATATCTTTAAAACTTTTTATGATATCAAAGTCCAAGTTTTTTTTTATATTCAAAAACATTATTGTTATTCTTCAGCCGATATCCGCAAAATTTTTAGACGTTTTTATTTTTTATTTTTTATTTATTTATATAATCTAGAGTAAAACTGGTTGTAGGTTTACAATAAACATAAGGTTAAAGGACAATGCATATTACCCGTAGGAAGGAAAAATACCCACGGATATTTCGGCCGACATAAATTGCTTCAAAAGTACACTAAAGATATCCGATCGTGCCCCGTGCCTCAGGCACTACGGGAGACACAGCCTCCCTTGCACGATGTTATATTAACCAGCCTTAAATATTGCTCAAAGCCTTTTTTTACCCCCGTATTACCCTCACCACGATGACCCTTTGCGCAGAACGTAGCGCGGCCTTACTCCTCGCAGTGAGGCGATCCGCCCAAACCGGGGCACGGTACGTCGCCATACTCCATCAGACACCGGAATACAGCTGCCTGCAGGCGGCGCTGTGTCCTCCGAGGTACGGAAGGAGTCTGGGCAGTGCACTCGGCGCCTTTACGACTTACGGTCCCACCATCATATTGGGAGGGTCAGGGTGAGCCCCAGATATTTGATTTGAGGGCTCATCACGACCCTCCCAATATGAACCATCCTTAAATATTGCTAAAAGCCTCGTTGACCCAATATTAATCCAAAGTTCCTTCACCAAGCTCTAATCAAGCAGAAACATATCCAACTCCTAGCATAACATAATTAACATTTAGTTTATCTTGTTTTAATTACCTTAAATATACATTTTAACCTACAGAACTCGTTTTAACTGTTGCCAAATGAAAATTACCCATTAAATACGGTTTAATAATCCGACGTCGGGCGAAATGCCAGATGTAGGTTAGCGAATGACCGAAACAAAAATTACTAAACTGACTAATGAAATGTTTTAATTAGATATAATCTCGACCGTGTAATGTTTAAACGGCACTATCTAAACATGAATCAGTGGAATTTCACTAATTTTAAGTGACTATTCACTTTTTATCAATGTGAAAATCGTACAACGCAGAATTAGTTAATTAGTTAATTAGTCACTATTCAATGTATGAATATGTGAATATCAGAGTCCACTGATTTGATCATTGAATATGTGTATGTGTATGTATATATGTGTGTAGTGAGTATTCACTAACTTGTTATTGAAATTCTCAAATATGTAGTGAACATAGCTTCACTAACATAATTAATGAAAATTCCACCAATGATGAACCAACATCATCGCTCAGCTGTAACTTCTGGAAGTAGGAATATGATTTTTAAACAGACACAGAAATTCTGTAAGATGGGATTTTTCGAAATTTAGTCTTTACGAGGACAAAAATTTTATGAACTATAAAAACAATTTTAACGTATTGACTTGAACTTAATTGCAAAAAAATTCCAATTGAAATAAATAAATCCTTTTTCCTTCTATCAAAATTTATACCCATTCATGTGAAAAAGCGTCAAAGGCGCGAGTAATATTTCATATCTGGCAGCCCTTTTCCTTACCATTAATTATCTGATCTCAGACGCCCTCAGATGTTATAAAGTATAATTTGTCTAATAGCTCGTAAAAAAACTTCAAAATTCTCGAGAGAACTGTGCCCCAATAATATATATATAATCTAAACTTTTAAGCTTCTGTCTCAAATTTTGAGGATTCGAGGCTTGTTCATGACAATCGTATTTATGAAAATATTTTTTCGTGTAAAAATCATTATCGTTTTAAATATAAGACGCAAATGCGAAGTTATCCTGCTGAAAGCATAAGCTGAGCTAACATGATAAAACTGAAGATTATATTTGTTTGATTGAGTTATGAACATAATTATTTAACAAAATTGTGCCTTTTGTCGATTATTCACAGAAATACACTTTATTTCAGATTCACCAGTAAGCGTGCCTGTCCATTGATGCGGAGCGAGGCAGCTGAGCGGAGAAACGGAGAAATATTAACCAACAGGATTAGAAAAGTCTCTTCTCCGCTCCATTGGACAAGGACTCTGCAATCCTATTGGTTAATATTTCTCCGTTTCTCCGCTTCGCCGCCTCGCTCCTCTCCAATGGACAGGCAACCTTATTGATGAGAGCTTTATGCTTGTATAGGTTTACTACCTAAGTTAAAATATTCTTGGAAAATACAAATTGGACACACTAAGTCACATTGCGTATACTATTTATAGTTTACAACAGTGCAAAAAGATGTGAAAAGTTTAACTCCATGACTCATAGTCTTCACACTGGTGAAAAGAAGTTACTGGTGACTGGATAATTTTTGATCCAAGATTAGAATTTCGTTTTTGATTCGGATTTGCGGAAAACTGATAGTATTTTTACAATGCCACGAAAAACTCGATTAATACTCGTACAATAATATTTATTTGCATTTCATGTTTTAGTTTTATTTCAATGAATATTTATAATACTGTTTTGTTGATAAAAAAATAAATATTAAATCAAAGCGAAGATCTTCTCCTTTTTGAAGATTAAAGTCTATTTCCAAAACATCAAAATCCGTGTTAGAAAAATGAATAGCATAAAAGGCGCATCTCTTGAACGTTTGATAAATGACACGCAGGGACGAGACGGAGAGAATAACGCTTATATCAGGAGCGCGCACGTGTTGTGCGTGTGGCGCTTGTTATAGCGATTAATAGAAACATTTTAGATAAGTGAATGTTGAAATTAGATTAATTATAGGTATATTTTTCTAAGGTTTTACAAATCTATCACAATTTAAACTAATTTTTGTATCATCAAAATTCTAATTTATCAATAAGACGTATACTTTAAAATATTATTCTGTGAATTAGCGTAGTGTGGTGTTGTGAGAATAATTCGTGTGTGCAGTCGCGGGTTCGATTCCCGCTCTGGGCAGATATTTGTATTTATATAAATATGTAACAAATTTACTGGTCTGAGTTTATGTCCTTGTCTCCCTACCGTGCTTTGAAGACTACGATAGCCGTCAGTCCCGGTTGTAATCATAGACACATGTTAGCGATCGCTACTCATTATTAGAAAATTATCAGCAAATACGCATTGAAGCAGCGTGGTTAAGCTTTGCCCAGAAGTGGGACGTATACAGGTTGATTAATATCGTAGTCGTGTAGAGAAATATGTGAAACTGCGTGGGACATCTAGTTAATAACATTTTTACACGGTCAATATCCTTATTTTTATCTTACTTATTGTATACTTGTTTTATTAATTGGTTACGCCTCAAGACTCGTCAGATAAGATTAAGATCCGCTGTAAACTAGCTGATGACAACGTCACCTTATCGAAAGACAAATATCGTTTCCATAAATGGCTGTAAAGAAAAATAAACAAATCATAAAATGGCGAAACTGTATAATTTTATTTTATGAAATTATATTCTTTTTCAAGTCTGTCCTTTATAACGAGCAAAAGAAATATTTTACTCAAAGTTTGTTTGGAGGACCGCTCTTTTGGTATAAGACCGTCTTTTGTATTATTTTTTTTATCTCTTTTAATGTTTTTTACATTGTTAGTCTACATAATAATATTTTAATCTCATTTTGATAGTAGATTTAAATGAAATAAATCCAAAATTTATCCAAACACAACCAGGAAGAACCAAGAGTTTTAATTGTTTAGCCTCGTTTTAAAATTAGATATTTTATTTTTGTTGTAATAATTTATAATTCACGTTGATTTAATTTATGATAGTTATTTTTAACAGGTAACAAAATGTCAAAGAAACAAGTCATTGAACTTAAAACAAATAATTATATTAATACAAGTTTTTCTTGCTGTACTTGCCCATCACTGGTCTCGTCCGTTTGACATATGTCAGGAATGCTATCTTATGCTATCTGTAGGTATACAATTATAACTTGATTTAAACCAATTAGTAGGATTGATCTGATAATTGAAAATAATATAACATCCCACACTCAACGGCCCCCAGTAGAATTGTTTCGGTGGTCGAGAATCACTAAAACAAACACTAACGCCCGACTGGTTGTCCAGACTGTCACTAACCCGTTGACAGTGACTCTGCTTTCCGTGTAATGTGTTTGATTTCCGCCTCGAGTCTGGTTATATTTGTATATTATGTATGTATATATATATTCTTTAAAAATATATATGTACATATATTAGTCGTCTGTTATCAATATAAACATTTGTCGCAACAGCCAAACGTTGTGACCACTGAGCCGAACCGGCGGCGTCTAAGATAATTATCATAATTTCTCGTGTCATGTTGGACTTACTATATAAAGATGTAGTATATATTCAGTTGCAAGACTAAATACTAGATCAAATAGATCTCAAGAATAACAATGGCGCCAACTCGCCGTCAATAACAAAAAGATAAAGGAAATTATATTTGATGAATTGACCTCAGTAATAACTTTACTATTTCTATATCTCATATATAATTTTTCTAAATGTGTGTATGTTAGAACTCATAAACAGCAGAAACTAGTTTGATGATGTTTTTTATGTATTTGATTGGAATCTTCGATTAGCGATGGTAATAGCTATGGCCACGGGCCTGTTGCTATTATTATTATTTTATTTATAAAATGACCCCGCAGGTGTGTCCTACGATGAGGATATGCCCAGCAAGAGGTAAAGCCTACAGGTTAGAATCCCGGCAGACAGTCTTAGAAGACCTTCTAAAATTTTATTTTCAAGCAGGATTCCAGGAATTAATATAATACGCCCCGCTCACACTACCAACCGACGTATCTAAATCCGTACAACCAACATCTGCCGATAGTAAGTCGACTAATTTAACCTCAGACATGCCTGTCCCTACACCGGTATTCCATTATACTTTCTCAATACAATATTAAACACATCATCAAAAAGACCGATATTAAACTTCAACCATTATTCCCATAGTATAAAGATTAAAATCGCTTGTAAAAATTAATTACAAAGGACCGAAATATCACGGGTATACTGTATTGTATGATGTACAATATTGAATAATTTTAGAAATAATTTTATAGTAAATTCGACTTTAATGTAAGTGTATACGTGTTGTTTTTCGCTGTGTTTCAAATTATTGAGCGCCAGATTTGTCTTAAATTAAATCCTTTTAATAGTAAGTAGTTAGTGAATAAGATGAATGTTATTACTGAAAGAAATACTTTTAATTTATTTTGAGTTAATAGTTATTTAGATTCAGATATCTTTATATTCACATTTAAATAATTTCTCTTACTTTCAAGTAACTTCAATTTACATGTATCTTCCATATTAATAAGTGTTTATATTGACCTTTCCGTTTTAGGCGTTTTAACGCGATGGTTTATAGCCTAAAAACTGCCTTATAAATTGATGAATATAATATGATATATTGCAAGAAGGAACGAAAGAATGAATGAATGATAATATACTTTATTAGATCAATAGAGATAACAACAAGTCAAACTAATTGAAAAAACTAAAAAACCCGACCGCGTTTTTGTTTAATTTGGAAATGAAGTTAATTTGGCGCAAAAAATCCGCAATTTAATCCATTTTTCATTTTTAATATACCCAGTGTCACTCTCACAGTAAATACGAATAAAAATCCATCGAGCCGTTCGGGCTGCAGAGCGTGCCAAACCATTATACATATTATATACATTCTCTCGATAAAACATAACCCTCCTTCTGGAGCAGTCGGGTAAAAATTAAAGAAATAGAAGCGACACTTAGTTTATAATCGGCAGTATCACAGTATTAACGTGTCCAAGAGTTTTCGAAAATTACACCCATAATTCAGTGGTAGGAACGATAGATTTTTTAATAATATTTCTGTCATTTCTATAATTAATTGAAAATTATTAAATAGATTAATCGAAAAAAAAAAAACAATAATGACGGGTTTCTTTATCTATGCGAGCAAAGCTGCTAGAAATACCTAGTACTTCACTGTGATAATAATAATAATTAGTAAATAACATACGCATCGTAGGTAGAACAGGAGTTCAAAACTACCCACACCGACTTTCTATCCGGCTATCCGTCCCTTTCACACGCCGTTAGAAAGATCGAGACGGGCGATAGCAGCTATCACCTTATTTCGGTCTAGAACTCTAGATCCATACAATTATAGAAATGTAAATAAACTAGACGTGTTTCGCGGTTTCATTCGCTGTTGTCAGGGTCGTGATTCTGCGCCAGATAGGACTCCAGGATAAATAATTAATTATACTTAATTTTAACACGTTTCGCGTAACCTTTAATATGTAGATTATTACGACGATATAACGACGCGTTGACGCAGTTACAGCAACCGGCTGATGCGCTAGCGGTCGCGGGTTCGATTCCCACACGTGACAAATATTTTTATAGGCCATATAAATATTTGTCGTGGTCTGGACGTTTGTGCTTGTTGTTGTGAAACCCTACTTCATTTTTCCGGAAACACATACGTGTTTTGTGGGGGTATCGGGTACTCATCCTAGCGGAAGTCGTTAGGTGTAAAGCGTTACTTTACTTGTCAAATAGTAGCTAAATCTTATTTATCTATAAAATGTTCAAATGTCACCCATTACTGTTACAAAGTCACAACCCTGTCACAGACAGACAGATGAACGGCAAAGTCGTATGTTTAATGCTTAAGGCTATTGTGACCCTTTTTATACTGGACCCTACAATTCCTCGAAATTTCAATTAACATTCATACGCTAAAAACCTCGCTAATTTACTTAAAGAATATTATATCGTGTATAAATTTTGGTATTAAAAAAATCAAGCAATTGTAATCTTTAAGACTAAGTACATAAGTATTTAAATATAATAAACATTTTTATTACGAATGAGCAAGTGCGAAATTCTTAAACAACGAATTCTTAACAAAATGTTACTTGCACTTATTTTTTACTGAGAATAATAATTAACGATTCGTTTGTTTGACCAATGCATACATAACGGTAAGCTGATTTGTTTAACATACACACACGGTCGTCTGTTCCTAAGGTAGATAATTTAATGCCTGTGTTTTACGTACTTTCTAAACATGAATCAGTGGATTTATTTAATTAAAAGTCTATATCGGATTTTATCGCGTTTATTAAAACTTTACAGTTTAACAATATTATTTATTCGGACACCCACCACCTCAGTCCTCCGAGACCATGGACGCTGTAAAGGGTCCAAAACGTCGGGAAATAATTTAAAATATTGTTAAACTGTAAAGTTTTAATAAACGCGATAAAATCCGATACAGACTGTTATAATGAAATGTGTAAAATTCGCGTAAATATAAGAGAACAGTATGAATCAGTGGAATTTTCATTAATTAGGTACGTTAGTGAAACTATAATTACTACATAGCAGTGAATTTCAATTTAAAGTTAGTGATACTCACTAATACATAAAATACGCATATTTAGTGATCAAATCAGTGGACTCTGATATCCACATATTCATACATTGAATAGTCACTAATTCTGCGTGGTACGATTCTCACATTTGTAAAAAGTAAATAGTCACTTAGCATTAGTGAAATTTTACTGATTCATGTTTAGAGAGTAAGCAAGCGACTGATATATATATATATATATATATATATATATTACAACTAGACTCGGGATGGGAATCGAACTCACAACCCTGGAACGGAAGGCAGGGTCACTGCCAACTGCGCCAACGGGCCAATCTTATCCATTATAATATTTATTTATCTACATAAATAAAATTGAGTCATCTAAGCTTTATTTCTTATTACCGGTGGGAGGGATGCGCTGTGCCGCGCTCCCGGCTGCATGGGTACCACCATCTTGCTTATTTCTCCCGTGAAACAGCCTTGCTGTATTTCGGAGAGAAGGGCAAGACAGGCAGTGTAATTACTGGCACCGAGACTAACACCTTATGTCTCTGGATAGGCAACACATAAATGAGTTGCCTGGGCTAGTTCCAGGTAAACTAGTTTATGTTCATGGGCGACGTCAACCACTTACCATCAGGTGGAACGTCTGCCAGTTTGCCTATCCAACTAACATAAAAAAAAAGATAGGTACTTGGATATTATCAAAAATAATATTGCAATAAATTCGTTAATATTTTAAGAAACTACAATTATTATAAGCACCACGTGTTTTACAAAGAAATTTTGTAAACTAATTATAAGCATACTAGCGGCCCGCCCCGACTGCGCCCGCGGTATGTACCTATAAGTACCTGAACCTACCTCATGAATCACTCTATCTATTGGTGAAAACCGCATGAAAATCCGTGCAATAGTTTTTGAGTTTATCGCGAACAAACAGACAGATGAATGTCGATAAGTAAGTATATTTTTGCTTCCGATCTTTTAAAATAATAAATAAATAATATTATACCTACGCAGATAAAATCGTGAGTATCAGATAGTCGATGTTACTTCATAAATTATAATAGAAAAGTTTGCGAGGAGAGATGAGTATTTGTTAACACAAAAAATACTGAATCATATTCGATGAAGCTAAATATGAATAGATAGCTGAATACCGAGAGAAAACCACAAGATCAGATGGTAATCGAGTAAAACAGAAAACCGGTATAAGTAAAAATACGTTAACAAAAAGAAAAACTTTATTCATTATATGTATGATCGCCTGGTGACGAAAGATGTATCAAAGCCGACGTATACGGGTTTGAGTCCTGTTTGGATTGGATATTTCTATTTATGCAAATATTTATTTCTGGTATCGGTGTGTCCTTGTCTCTCTGTGTCTTCCCGCGGTGCCTCGGAGTGCACGTAAAGCCGTGAGTCCCTAATGTTATCATTAAAACCTGACAGCGACTTTTACGCATGATAGCAAAATTATCCGCCAATCTGTATCGGAACAGCGTGACGGATTGAGCTTTGACCCGTCTCCTATATAAGAGAGGACTTTGCCCAGCAGTGGGATATGACAGTTAATATTATTATAGTTATAAACATAAGAATTTAACATTCCCTTAAACGTGATTCAAGCAACTTGATCCGTGAAGGATTGAAAAGTTAATAACGAGATTTAATCACTTCGAAAACAATTTAACTTCGACCTTATAACATTATATTGGAGCGCATTTTACTTTAAAGTGACGAGATTTAAATATATTTGAAACGAGACGAAACATTGTTTCCATTCAAGTTACGAGAAATTTACATTCAAAGGAATCATATTTCAACCCTTTTAATTAAAACTAAACGATCGGCTTAGTTAATAAATTAATAAAAATAAGTTATCAAATATAATTTTTGTATACATAGAAGAAGGGTTGGAAATTAACCCACCACACTGCTCCACTGTGAATTAGCGGATAATTTCCTTCACATGAGTAACGATTACTATCACATTCCTATGACAAAAACCGGGGCCGAAGGTTTCGTGTCCTCTGCGGGTTACGGTGGGGAAACCGACAAAGTAGAGGAGGTAGAAGACACACTTTTTTTTATCGCTGGGTAATGCATTTACGCATCCCGCCACGGAGAAGGTAGAAGACACACCTAGAGCAGAAACAAACATTTTTACATTACAAATATATGCACGGAGCGGGAATCGAAGTCACGATCGCCGACGTTAAAGTAACTACTCGCACCACTAAACCAAAACGGTTGGAATATTAGGGTAGAAATATATTTTCCCGCTCGGAGCCTACAACTTAACAAAGAGATGGACAGATGCTATCTCGCCATCGGACCACCGTTGTCGAAGAGATTTATCTCCGCCCGTGACATGTGATGCATTATATTTAGTTATTTTAATCCCGTGCGATTATTGTTTACGTTGTATTTTACTAATTGAGACGCGTGACTTTGTCTGCGTTAGTATGTTAACAAAACTCCACGGCAAAAATACATACCACTGAACACTTAATTATAAAATATATTTTTCAAATCCTACTATTAGTTCACACTCTCCCTATATTTATACATCCTTTTCAAATTTTCAATCGTTAATAAAATACTTTATATTCACCCACTTAATTTCAAATACATTTTTTTAAACTTTTAGTGGATGTCACTTGATGTTAATACAGTTTTTTTTTTCAATATTAATTCATTTATTTAATTTAATTTAAAAAAAAAAAAAACTTTATCGACCTAAGTAGTAAGACAGATAGGTAGGTTGAACTTTAATGACTTTATATTAAATGAAGATATCTTTTTTAATAAGGACCATGTGTAAGAAATAAAACTTAGAAGACTTAATCGATATCGATTCAGTAGTTTTTAGACCAAAAATAAAAATACAAATACACAAATATGTTTAACATACATACACGGTCGTCTGTTCCTAATGTGGGCAACTTAATGACTGTGTTTTAGGTGACATTAGATTGATACACATTTTTTTTTAAATAAATAATCATATAAATAATACATATTTGAGTTTACCAAAAGTAAACACAAGTTAGGCTATAATTATCGACTAGTACCGAAATATTTCATTCGATAATTACGAGTAATATACGATACGTAGAAGCGACGGCCTTTTTTTAATAGTAGCGCAGAGTTAAGACTAGATATAGTGGACATGTCCAGATGATGACCTTTTTTTAGGAATAGAGATAGCCTGGAGGTGTAAACATCGATACGAGGTCGCGATTACTTGTTTTTTGACGTGATAACGTCTTATAAATCGATGAACACCGGCTGCACGCACGAAAAAGCATGACTCATTGTCACGTTACGTGAGCGAAAGCGCGGAACAAGTGATAGAGGCACGATCGACCTAAACGTTTGGTTTGTGACGCATCTATCTCTCTTCCACTTCATCGACAGATGCGTCAGAGTAGAAGAGAAAAAATATTTGAATTATCGAGTTAAAACAAATGTTTATTTAATCGAAAAAATTGTAATTTTCAATTAACTCCTTCTTTCTATTATACAAAATAATGATAATTCAATGATAATAATTCAATTCATAAACGTGTGCAATTTTTTATCAATGTTTTCTTATGACGTTATCACATAAAATTATCGTCCGTAAACCGACTTCACAGACAACCAATTCTTTTTCCTTCGTCACAACTGACACAACATCCGTAATGTGAGTCTTGCAAACTTGCAATATTCACTTTAGACCGGCATTGATCACGCTACAACTACTACAAGCGGTTCAGAGGCCGGACTCCACCAGAGCGGAGATGTGTGGAGATGTGTTTAAACAAACATTAGAATTTCGTTTTTCACACACCTCGTCTCCCCTCCTCTTCAGTGGTTCCCACTGAACGAAATTCTATTGGTTGTTTAAACACATCTCCGCTCTGGTGGAGTCACACCCTTAACGTCAACACAGGTGTATCTGCGCTAGTCGGCTGTTTTATTACAATTACCACTTAATTTATTACTTTGAACGAATTAATCTTGAGAGTTATAAATTTCGATAAATTTTCCGTTAATGACACTAGGTCGACTTGTTTATTTTTAATTATTTCTGTTTATCTTTTATTATTTTAGACAATTACTATTGAAATTTGTCAAAACATATTCCAATTAGACAAAGCAAGGAAAATTTCCTCGTAAAACACATTTACAACTTTTCAATTTAATCTTAAAAAATACAAAGATATTTCGAATTCTTTTAATATTTTGAATTACTTTTCCATTAGCGATGACAACTGTCTTATTCACGTAAAAACGTCAAAAAATTACATTTCGCTCGGACCGAAAGTGAAAATTATATATTGAGCCGCCACGGCGTGGAGGTGATACGCGGCTACGTGTCACGCTGAAAGGTCGAGATCGTATATTTGAAAATAAAATTAATAAACCATTGAGAGATCGTGGAACATCAATTACGATCCCATCTGCCGGATCCGGAAGTGAATTACCTGGAAAAAAAAGAGAAATAACATTAGAAATGAAATTATTTTTTTATATAATATATACTACAAATGCGAAAAGGAAGAGTTTATATATGAACCAGCCTGTAAATGTCCCACAGCTGGGCTAAAATATTCATATAGAAAAGAGGAGGTTAGAGCTTAATCCATCACGCTGCTCCACTGCGGATTGGCGGATAATTTTTCTATTATGAGTAACGATTGTTATTAGACGTTTATGACAAGAACAGAGACCATCGACTTTACGTGCTCTTCGAATCACAGTGGGGAGACCCACAAGGACATACACCAGAAACAATTAATATTTGTACAAAAACAAATATCTGCCCCGAGCGGAATCGAACACGCGAACGATAGCGTTAAGACTACTCGCACCACTACACTAAGCGAAAGAACGGTTGCCAAATAAATAAACATTTAAAATTTTAATCAACGGTTCGATTTGGAAAATGAAAAACAAACAAATCGCAAAACATTTACCGATTAAACGGGGCTCTTTCGTCGTAATTAGACCGAGCCCCGCTCGAGCACCTTTTGATCTTCGTGCCCCTGATTTAATGCGGCTCTGCGCCCCTCACGATACACTTGTATTACTATGCTACTTGTTATATATTCTAGTAATTTTTATGAAAGAAGGTTTTGTGATGATTTTTCTCACTCTTTCACATGGAAACGAATGAACAGATTGTGACGTAATTTTTTTTTTAGTTTTAGTTATTTATTAAATCTTTATTGCACACATAGGAAAAAAATTACAATTTGGATATATTTAAATTTATATTTGTACGGGTGCTTACCGCGTTTATAGTTTTGTTTAGTTCCCTATATTTCGGCAATGTTTCAATCGCCATGATCACGGGGAGACTGTCGGGAGACTGTGATCATGGCGATTGAAACATTGCCGAAATATAGGGAACTAAACAAAACTATAAACGCGGTAAGCACCCGTACAAATATAAATTTAAATATGAATAGTGATCGAGTTAGTTTAAAACAATATAATTTGGATATATACACAGATACATTAATTTATGCAAAGGTGGCCACTGACCGTATTGTGTACAGCGATATCTTCCAGGCAACCTTTATTAACAGTTATTTAGTGAGAAAAGTGTCGGTAACACAGTATGGTATCTTCTTGGTGAAAAATAATATCTAAAAGTGACTTTTTTGTTTTTTATATATAAAAAAAACGACGTCTCCGGGCTCCTAATTGTCCGTGCCTTTTTACTAAACATAAATCATTTATTTATTTGATTAAAAGTCTATACCGGATTTTATCGCGTTTATTTAAAACTTTATAGTTTTACAATATTTTAAATTATTTCCCGACGTTTCGGACCCTTTACAGCGTCCATGATCTCGGGGGACTGAGGTGGTGGGTGTCCGAATATTCGGATAAACGTCAGGAAATAATTTAAAATATTGTTAAAGTGTAAAGTTATCAGTATTATAACAGTATCATTTATTTATGTTTATCCTACATGCGATTTCATTTACCACTTCAATACAATTTTATCAGTCTGTTTAAAAAAATATATTAAAACACTTATGTTTAATTAAAAAAATCAAAAAACCCGACTGCGTAAAATACTTTTATTATAACTAAAAACAATAAAACAATTTACTAGCTTTCATTTGATACCCATATTGCTACAGTAAGAAAAAAAATTCAACTCCCCCCCCCCCCCTCATTCCGCCATTTGCGGGCGCCATTTTGAAAATTTATATAACCTATGTCACTACTACAATTTAGACAAATCCAACGACACCTCATATGTCAAAAACCGTCCAGCCGTGTGGGCTGTAGGGCGTGCCAAAGAAATGGACATACATACATACATACATACATACATACATACCCTCGAAAAACATAACCCTCCTTCTGTCGCAGTCGGGTAATAAGCCAACACTGTCAATTAAAAAAAAAAACGTCACTCTGTATTTTGTAATGGTAATCAAAATAAAATACTGTCTGTCTCTGTGGCACTCGTAAGATCGGCCGCATGCGAGAGAGACGGACTGATTTTTTGGTGTTCATATGCAGTGACATCGTAATACATGCTCACTTATTGACAATACACAAGCGAAATATGATAAAGTGTTGTTCGTGCCTATAGTTAAACAGTGTAATAAATAAATTAACACTAAAATAGATTTTTAAATTAAATAATTTTGACAGTATAAACACTTCTTTGATAACACGCAAAAGGTCAGGGGTTCGTTCGTCATTTATGATAAACTAGAGGCCGCCCGCGACTTCGTCCGCGTGGAAACCCTATGAGTGACTTCTTCCCCCACCACACGCGCGGCTCGTCGGATCGCCCGCCCCGCCCCCGCTCTCGCTACCGCCTTCAGTGCCGCCGTGCCGCTAGATCGCGCATTCAGTTTTTAGAAGCGATAAATGTAACTATTTCCAATTAGGAATCAATCCCGCAGGAACTCCGGGATAAAAAGTAGTCTATGTGTTATTCTGGGCCTTCAGCTACCCACATATCAAATTTCATCGTAATCGGTTCAGTAGTATTTGCGTGAAAGAGTAACAAACATCCATACATACTCACAAACTTTCGCATTTATAATATTACTAGCGGCTCGACCCGGCTTCGCACGGGTATTTAACTAAAATTTAAAAAATTATAAATTTATATTTTTTATCACCTACGCCTGCGTCACCCTGCGTCGATACTGGAAAATATTTTATAGACGAATTGAGTTGTCAAATCAACATCTAAGCAAAAGCAACCCCCTTTTAACCCCATTAGGGTATGAATTTCTTCAATCAATTCTGTTAAAGAATATTTATGCAAAATTTGAAGTAGATTGGACCAAGGAATCACGTTGTCCCATACAAACTTTGCCTCCCTTTTTCATTAGAATTTCGTAAAATCCGTTCTTAGCTGACCTCTACTCGGAAAAAAGAATATTCCTACCAAATTTAAAGTATCTAGGTCTTATAGTTTTAGAGATATCGTGATGAGTGACTATATCTATAGAAAGTCTCCTATATATATATATATATAGAAGATATAGTAGGATATATTTATAGGCAATACGTTTATCTGGATGATTTCTTTCTTTCGGGTGCCGGTAAGCGTGACGAGTTTTATATGCATTTTATTTTAATTTAAAAATACACATTCAAAATTTTGGACAAACCTTATCTTCATAACATTAAAAAAAATACAACACGAAGCATAACAATGGAAACCATATTCAAAAGAGACCTACATCATTAAATCTTTGAGTCACAAAAACGTTTAATCACGAAAAAACATTTGTCACCGGCGGACTGCGGAGTGCTGGAGGGACGGGAGAATGAATTTTTTTTAATGAAAACAATTTTACATACCCTCTCAGAGTTGTGGCATATTATAAGAAATTTTATAACCGCGGTTAACATTAGCTTAAGCACACGACTATTTTGTGTAAGAAATTATATAACTTGTTCTCAGAAAAATTAAATAGGTTTTTTTTTAGAAAAGTATTTTTACGAAACAGAAAAAAAATATCGCCAAATATTTCTTAACACAAACGATTCTGTAAAATATTTAATAACAGTAATTCAACTAATATATTGTATTCCTTCCAAGCAAAGGGCTTGCCGTGCGGTGACCGGCAGAGAAGAATAGGAGGATGGGACCATCCTTCTTGCCGAGGTGTCGTACAAAGCGGTTAAGTGGTACGAACAACTGTACACCGACCACAACACACTGCGCTCGCCAACAGGCTTGGCTTGTAGCCAAGCGTGGCTAGTATTGGTAAATCCCCTCCCCCAGAGATGATGGGAGGAAGTCTACGTTCAGAAATGGATATACAATAGCTGATGTGGTGGTGGTGGGATTCCTCTTTTTTGTATTTGTATTACAATGAGATGAGACATATTTTTTATTTATTTCTTACTATTTTTAATGTACATATTATATTTAGTCGAAAACAACATTCTTACAATGTGCGCGCGGCCTCGTGCGCTCACTATTCAGGCTCAGTGCTGAATAACAAGCAGCCAGATAGTAATGGGTTCAATTAAAATTAATTCGATCAACGACGTTTCGTGAATGAAAATGTGATAATGATTTAAACTTTTAATACGTTTATAAATCACTAGTCGGATCTCGTGGTTTCACCTACGACGACGTTTGCGAACTGTTACCAATGTTTTGCAAAAGTGTAGTTTTGATGAATAAAGCTTCCAATACTACATTGGAGGCCATATTTATGGACCCCCTATTTCCTTTAGGAGACGTCCATCAATTACGTGAGACAATTTTGGCGATTTTTTGATTCTGCGTGGTACGATTCTCACATTGATAAAAAGTGAATAGTCACTTAAAATTAGTGAAATTCAACTGATGCATGTTTAGAGAGTACTGAAACGTAAAAAAAACTATTCTAAGACAAATTATTCTCAGAGTCGAACATTAATTAGTCATTTGAACAGTCAAAGACAGTAGAAAAGGTAGTGAAATGAAATATTTAGTTGATTAATTTATGAATTTGAAAATATTATGTTCCGATTTTTCACCAGCAACGATATTTCTCTCATTAAAATCATTCGATAACTTGTACAACATTCGTCTCGGTCATGAGAGCACTCTACTTAGTTTGTTAAAATTATGAAATACGTATTTCTATTTTCGCTTTATTTTTAATTAGTACACATTGTTGTTATATAATTTACAAATAAAAATTCAATGAACAGCCCATTGAAAATAAACATTTATTCAATTATTTTTCCACAGTACAGCCTTATAACAATATCCAATGACTACCTCAACTGTCCAGGAGGCAAGTTGACCATTTGCGCTCCTTCCAGATAATGTCCTCCCAACTCACACTTACGGTCCTTTTTATCCCTTCTCATAAAAACATCAATATCGTTTTACCGGAAACTTGAAAACAATATCGACAATAATAAATCCGAATTATAGTTAACATAATTATAAATATCCTACAAAATTAAAACAATTATAAATTCTTTACAATACCATTGATTAAATAATCCTTTATGTTGTATTTAAAATTATACTCTTGACTTATAAGTACAAAACATAAAATGACTACCGGAAACAGTACCATACTTGTACTCAAGGGCGTAGCCAGGATTCTCTATAGAGGAGGGCAGATAAAGAAAATCCTAGACCGTTTTGTTTTAATCATGGTTTTTAACATATTATATTTATTATGAGTATCTTAAATTAGTAGTAGAGGTGTTCTTTTATTCGTTTCACTAATCGTTATTAGTGACATCGCTTAGAATAAGAAAAAATTGAAAAATCGTTTTATCAGTGACCGATCGTTCTTCTAGCTCTTCTAGAGGGGGGCAGCTGCCCCTCCCCTGCATGTACCTCGCTACGCCCATGCTTGCAGAAATCACTCATGCAATAACCCTAACATACACAACCCAACGGATTTGCAAGCTGAAGTGACAGTGGGCAGGGCACATGGCTCATGGAACTGACGGCCGATGGAACAAAAAGGTTCTCGGGTGGAGACCACGTACCGGCAAGGCTGATACGATGATTGATTTGATCATTGAATATGTCTTTTGTTTTGTGACAAAGAACTTTTATTTAATGATTAAAAATTTTATTATTGTAAAAAAACCTATTATGACTGAACCAAGGGCTTTTACTGGCTGATTTAGTTCAGTTCGGAATTTTTATTACATAAAAAATGGCAAGAGATGATTAAACTATAGAATGAAAGGCTAGAGACGAGCAGTGATAATAGACACAAATCTGAAAAGTGTCGAAATTGAATGCGAGTGAAATAGCCTGGCGCGTCTGTGCGTTATTAAAGAACGCGTGTGCCTAATTGTCCATGAATTTATTATCGAATTGCCAGGGGTGGCGTGAGAGGGAGAGATTCTGATGATTCGGAACATGGGGTGCGTTTAATCCTTTCCTTTGAACGTAAGCCCACTGCTACCTTGATAATGGTATTAATATATTGAAATACTAGCTTTTCACCGTGGATTAACTCGCGTAAATCCCCATTTACATACCAAGTTTTATCGCAAACGTTTTAGTAAGTTTAGTTTGTTAATAGATCTAAGATATTTTTTATGCTGTATTATATTCGTATGCTGTTGTATCGACACTCGGTACCTACTCTCTGAAGATGAATCAGTGGAATTTCACTAATTTTAAGTGACTATACTTTTTATCAATATGAGAATCGTACCACGCAGAATTAGTAACTATTCAATGTATGAATATGTGTATGTAACAACACAAATCTCGATAAAAATAATGTGGGTTTGACAAAAACAAACAGCAACATTACGTATTGTGTGATAGCAATTGGATAGCAATTAGAACCTACTATATCCTGTCAATATATACAGAATGAATAATGAGTTACTATCAATATTTAAGGAGAATACTCGGTACATGATTCTCATTCGAATTATGTAAAAAAAAAGTAAATATTAATAAACTTTTAAGTAAAGTTACTCAACAATTATCTAATTATTTACGCATCGTCTAGACACCCTAGCAGCTAGCTGCACTTTCGACACAAAACAGGTAGTTTACCTACGTCCAAACGTCGCCACGTGTTAACAGGGTAGCAAGATAAACAAGCATGATCCAGTCGCCTTAATACTTTAATCCTGGCTTAGGATAGGCAAAAATACTAAGATATTTTACTCGTTTAAGCAACAAATTTGTTGACTAGGTAAATAATGTGAACTTTGGAAATTTTTTGATGTGAACTAGGGGCACAGTAATCACCTGTGCACGTGCCGCCGGCATGACTGGACAAGTGTCAACGCTTCAATTATTTGAATTGAAATTTATGAAAATTTGGTAAAAAATCAAGTACCTATTTTTTTTACATAATTCGAATAAGAATCATGTACCGAGTATTCTCCTTAATTATTGATAGTGACTCACCAGTCATCCTTTATATTATTTTTTAAAAAGAAATGTAGTTCAATGGTATAGCAAAACACATAAATTAACACAGAATTATAGTCACTTTCAGAATAAAATGAAATACACAAAGACTATATCACAAAATAAATAAAAACGTTTTAGGGTCTTAAAAAATCCTTTAAAATGTGGTGTTTTTTATAAAGAATATTTAGAGGCACAACTCGTTTCAAATTTGAACGATTCGTAAGCAAATCAAATCGTTTTCTGAACATAGAAACCGGGCTTTAGTCATTGAAGGGAGATTTCGTATTTATGACACCATGAGTAGGACTCACTGTTGATCTTGGTACAAGTCGTGAAATTTAATTAAGACGAAAATTACCTCTGATCTTGACCTGTTTATCTGATCCATCTATTGTCTGTCGACGTGTTTTTTGTCTTCTGTTTGTTTATTCTGTGTATGTCCGGACACCCGATATAGTATTCTGGGCGCCCTTGAGTGTGCAACGTATATAATAGATAGACGCGGCAAATCTATCCTATCCTTCTAATATTATAAATGCGAAAGTTTGTGAATATGTATGTATGGATGTTTGTTACTCTTTCACGCAAATACTACTGGACCGATTACGATGAAATTTGGTATGTAGGTAGCTGAAGACCCAGAATAACACTTTTTATCCCGGAGTTCCCGCGGGATTCGCTCATAGGGTTTCCACGCGGACGAAGTCGCGGGCGGCCTCTAGTATACAATAATTCATTTCCATAGGAATAGGAGATCTATTCAATTACATTATCAATTTATCTCAACTCGGATTTGGTCCCACGACCGTCTGATGTCGAGTCACGTGTTCATCCACTGCACCATCTCGTTTTCTAGTTTAATAATATTTATATATGATATATATTAGTGAATTATTATCATAACAAATAAAAGATAGTGACGAGACGGTCAACACGCGTTATCTGCGCGGGCGCCGGTATAGCGGGGACAGTCTCTATACCTGTTTCAAGTCAAATTATTTAACTATACATTTTAGAAGGAACTACGACCGTTCTGGTGTAGTAGTGCGAGTAATCGCTTCAACGCAGGCGGTCACGGGTTCGATTTCCGCTCAGGACAGATTTTTTATTTGTATAAATATTTGTTTCCGGTCTGGGTGTATGTCCTTGTGGGTCTTCCCACCGTGACTCAGAGAGCACGTAAAGCCGGCGGTCCCGGTTGTTATCATAGACATCTGATTTATCCGCCAACACGCAGGGGAGCACCGTCGTGGATTAAGCTCGAACCCTTCTTCTATATGGAGGAGAGGCCTTCGCTCAGTAGTGGGTTGTTTACAGGCTGATACAGTACAATACAGTTTTAATTATACATTTTCAAAGTAATATAAATACGCTGTGTACCATACTCTTCCGAAATACTTGACTCGTTAAAATATTGGAAGAATTTGGAAAGCAATATGGTAAATATTTTTGTACCAATACTTTATACTACTATTCTATCAATATTAACTATACTCTATCAATATTGAGGGATGCGCTGTGCCGCGCTCCCGGCTGCATGGGTACCACCATCTTGCTTGTTTCTTCCGTGAAACAGCTTTGCTGTGTTTCGGAGACAAGGGCAAGACAGGCAGTGTAATTACTGGCACCGAGACTTTAACACCTAATGTCTCAGGATAGGCGACACATAGATGAGTTGCCTGGGCTAGTTCCAGGTAAACTGGTTTATGTTTATGGGCGACGTCTACCACTTACCATCAGGTGGAACGTCTGCCAGTTTGCCTATCCAACTAACATTTAAAAAAAAAAAACAATGTTTTTGAGTGCAGTATCAGTTTGCAGTATCAGTAACCGAGTTCAAATAGCCACTACTGTTAGGTGACCGAGACGCTAATATCGTAACGAGTAAATATTTATTATTATTCAATTGAATCATTTTAAGCAAACGTGCTATTATTTACTAGATATTTTACGTGGTTTTTCCCGCGCTTAATTATGTATGTTACATGCCAGATTGTTTGTCATTTTCCTATTCCGTTTTTTGTCTGTGACGTCGTGAAAATATTCAAAAAAAAATCTGTTTAAATGTTAGTTTGAATAATAAATAATAATAAACGTCTCACACTCAACGGCCCCCAGTAGGATGTGAATCCTGTGTCGGGAGTCCGGAAACACACACAATACACAAGGACAAACGCCAAGACCACGACAAACATCGTATGGCCTATACAAATATTAGTCATGTGCGGGGATAGAACCCGCGACCGCTAGCGCATCAGCCAGTTGCTGTGACCACTGCGCCAACGCGTCTTCGAATGATCGATTGGTACGATTTTAAGTACGATGCCGAATCTGTACAATATTTTATTAATTCTGCTGATGCGTTTATACCATTGAGGGTAAAAAGGAAAAATCCACCACCATAACAGCCGATAAGCACTGCTGAACGTAGGTCTCCCTCCTCCCAGAGATGATGATCTCTGAGCGGTTTACCAATAATCGCGACGCTTGGCAGCCAGATTGGCGAGCGCAGTCTGTTATGGCAGGATATGGTGACACTGCTGCCCATCACCATCCTGGTTTGTGTACAAATGTTCGCACCACTACAGCCTTAGTCGCCTTTTACGAAACCTCGGTAAGAAAGAGATTGAGATTATTTTCTGCCAGTCACAGCACGACAAAATAAAAATAAATCTACATATAGAAATAACACATATATAAATAAATAATGTATTACACCTAGATCTGGATCGAGAATCGAACCCACAACCCTGAAGCAGAGTCACTTCCAACTGCACCAACGGGACCAGTCGACCCTATTCTAAACTTTCAAGTGTCTACCGATTACGTTTCCTATTAACCTTTTACAGACGTAAACCAGTTAGCAATGAGGTTGTTTATAAAAGGCGGTATGGATGCGAGTGAAACCGCCCGTCGCGTCTAGCACACACGACCGTTATGTTCATAGTGTAAATATAGTGTCGCGATATCGTCCGCGCAGATAAACGACGCGTCTACAGTCCGCCACTATCAGATCGAAACGTTTTAAATTATTTGTATTTCTTGAGAGAAGTCCTTCTCGTTTTATATTTACATGTAAGACTAGATATCCCACGCGATTTCAGTCGCATCGATGTGTTTTCGTATAACACAATCGTAGCGGCTCAAGTTCTATAGAACTAGGTACACGTAGAATATTATTTATCTAGATAATTGTTAGAATTATGGCCGAAACATTGTTTTCTAGAAAGTAGTAGTAGTAGTCTTTCTGTATGGACGCACAAATAAAAAAATAAAATAAAAACATTGTACCTATTTTGATGAAACTAATAAATAAATATGTTTAATATACACACTTTCTTCTATTCCTAAGCTAGACAACTTATCAGGCCAACTGATATAAATATTTATATATATTTATTAAATAAATATATATAATATGAAATTATATAAATATTACACCCCAGACTCGGGCCGGGAATGAAGCCGACGTTCCTGTAGCGCTATCACTCCTAAACACGCCAAACGGTGACTCTAAGTATAGCTTATATACCTGATCATAGCTTAGCCTATAAGATATTACACTATGACTGATACAAGAGGAGCAGGAAATATTAACAAGAATGCCAAAAACATTGTGAATCAAATAATCTTTAAATAAAAAGTTACAAATTCGAACGAACAGACAAAGAACAACCGAATCCACTGGAGAAACAGGTTTTTTTTTTATTACGTTGTTTCGCTTTATTTGACATTTCACGCTAAGGAGTACATGATTGTAAATATACATAATTGAAATATAAAAATTGTGTGTGTCAGCTCCGACGCACGACTGGAGTTTACTCCTTAAGTACGATTGTCTAAACATACGCAAAAAGAGTTTATCCAACTGAAAATGAGATTAATACCATATGAAAGGGTAAATTAACAAATTAATGAAAATAATATACATATATAAATATATATTTATTCATTTTATATACATTTATTATAACTAATCGGCGAAATATTTTACATTAAACTTTTCACAATAGTCAATTTCAGATGTGCACAAATATTTCATTAGGAATGTTGATAAATTATGTAATTATTATTATCTGACAATTATCATTTATTTTTTAAATATTATTTTTCAATATTAATTAGAGCAACATTACTTTCGCACCGCACTATAGGTGCGCGCGCACCGAAAAAGTAACGAGGTCATTCATCAGTAGATTTTACCTCTCATATTTTTCTCATACCGGGCGCCTTATATATGAAAATCGATTCTTAAGGAGTAAACTCCAATAATAACGCTCCAGTAGGATAGCTAAGAATAAAAGTGGGTGATATAAGATAATACAATGCAGAAAAGTTATATTAGGAGACATTTAATTAAAAGTCTATATCGGATTTTATCGCGTTTATTTAAAACCTAACAGTTGTTGTTATCAGTGTACTGTTTTCTTATATATAAATATAAGAAAACCTGATATTTCTTTCGCTACTTACACATCTCATTTTTATAATTAAAAATAACAAGGCAAATCCGGGAAAGGCTGGTAGTTAAAGTATAAAACGTGAATTGATAATGTCTTAAATAAGAGATAAGGTAAAAACGGATTTCATTATACACCACCATTTAAAAAAAGGTGTTAAAAGTAAACTTGTAACTCACGAACAGAGTTTATCTTAGATTGTAATAATAAAATATAAACTTAGGTTTTCAAGATATTCTAGACCTTAATTTAAAGTATAACTAAGTACCATATCGCTTTACACCAGTCTTTCAATCTAGTAAGTACAAGTAGCGTGTATATAGCACGCTATATATAATATAGGTATATATTATGTATATAAAATAAAGGAAATATGACTCAGTTTATAATGATCGAACAGTGTATTAAAAGTTTTTAAAAGTAAATGTTGATCTTATCAATTATTCTCAGCAAAATCTAAATTCAGATTCTTATTTAACCGTTCAAAAAATTCGTGGATTTATTCATTGATATCCTTTATTTACGGGATTAATAATAAATAATTATTTAATAAAAATTCAAGTTATTTCAATATTTATTGGAGTTAATTTAACTTTTTTTCCTCAACATTTTTTTTAATCGATTCGTTACAATGAGGCTCGTTATATCAAGGTAGTACTGTAATACATATAAATAATTAATTATCAGTCACATATTAATAGACATCAGTTAAAATATATTCCTCATCAAATACGAATTAAAATAAAAAATAGAAATCTACATTTCACGCTTTCCAAGTTACACTTAGAAATATTTTCACCTCGCAAACACACGGGATGTCTCCAATTAAAATAATATTCGCAAGTATTCAGTATATTTCTCGAAGAGGACGCGGAGACACAATTAACAACTTACTTGACTGTTTAAATATCGTTAATTATAAATGTAACTCGTTGACGGAATGCGGTTAATATGTCTTCGATAACTTGCCTACTGACGATTTACAAGAATCCCCTCTTCCCCCCCGGTCAGTCCTATGTTGCAATGATATTGACGTATTAATACTTGAAGTTCCATCAAAATAACTCTGAGCTAATATTTATATTCATACAATTATTTTTGTCTGATCCTGGCCATCTACGGTATTTCCGAACCGATACGACTTAAGGACCTTCAAGAAAAGAGCATACACCCATTTGAAAGGCCGGCAACGCACCCGCTAATCCTCTGATTTAGCGGGTGTCTATGAATATCGCGTACACTTACCACCAGGTGAACCGACTGTCCGTTTGCCCCCTTTTACATTAAAAAAAACCGGGCTCTCCTTACAGTACCTCGGAGAGAACGTAAAGCCCTCTGTCCCAGATGTTATCATAAATATCTGATAATGATGGTTACTCTTGATTTAATTATAAAACCTTTCTACTATAGAGAAAGACATTTACTGGATGTTTCAGAATAGTTAAACAGCAGACAGAGAATAAACTAACTTTATTGTTCTGATACGCGAGGGCGTGAAATTGTACTAGGCCAACCGTTCTGGTGTAGTGGTGCGAGTAGTCTTAACGCTGGCGTTCACGAGTCCGATTACCGCCCGGGACAGATATATGTATTTGTACAAATTATTACTTTCGGTCTGGCTGTATGTTCTTGTGGGTCACCAAACCGTGAGAGAGTGAGAGTGTGAGGAGAGCACGTTAAGCTATCCGTCCGGTAGTTACTTACTATGGACAGCTGATAGCGATCGTTACTCATAGTAGGGAAAAATATCCACCAACCCGCGGTGGAGCAGCGTGCTGGATTGAACTCCGATCCTTCTCTTATATAGAAAAGAGGTCTTTGCGCAACAGTGGGGCGTTTACAGGATGATTCCATCACCAAAACACACCGGCACCCCAAGCACTCGTAAGGCACGTTGGAACGTTAAAAACTTATGACGTATTTCTATTTCCCGAGTTATTATTGGAAATACCGTCGCATACGTGAGTTGAAAGCCGGAGGGTGATTTCAGGATATAGTTTTTATGCTTTTTTTTTATTTAAAAAAAAAGCAGATTCATTTTTCAGCGAACTTTCGGCTGCACGCGTCGTTGTTCTTGTTAAAAATATTGTTGGAATCGAAACGATTTTTATCGGTTCGAATAGTGAAATAAAATTGATTGTTAGTTTTATTTTTTTATTTTTATATTTGGTTTATTTTTTTTATTTTCGAAATTTCGATGAAATATGTATTTTACTGTATTATGTTCACACACAAGCTTGAAATGTATATCTGTAAGTTTTACTAAGAAAATAGGAATAATAAATAGTAACCTAAGCCTGAACCTGATTCTGCCAGTAAATCTCCCACTATTGTGTAAAATCTCTTATTTTATTTATTTATTTATCTATTGTTGCATAGGAAACCAACGCTGTATAGTTACTACACTTTTTCATAAGCCGTTGGATGTGCACTGCTGAACGTAGTCCTTCCCCAACATCTCTGGGGAGCTTTCCAATACTCATCAAACTCAGCAGGCAGATTAGCGAGCGCAATGTGCGCTGCTGCCTAACCTGAATCTGATTCTGCTGGTAAATGTCTTATTATTGGGTAAAGTATTTTTTTTTTTGCATAGGAAATCAACGCAATATACTATGTGGTTTCTTATTCTAGGCACAATCTTAAAAATCTACAGTATAAACATTGTATAACCCACTTATAGGCTAACTTAACATGTACCTACAGATATAATAGTACATTCTTTGCAAGCAATTCTTTAAGAAATTACGCTAACAAAATATAAGAGATAATATTTCGGTATTCATAAAAATAAAATACGCAAAGATTATAACAAAAAAAAAAAGAAAAAAGATCATAATAAATATAGACAAATAAATTAATTATTGTAAACAAACAATTTCAATAATTTGCTATAAAATACTACAAAAACGGGAGGGGGGAGGGGGTAATTCCATGGCTTTAGAAAATGCAAAAGGCGCTACGCTAAGCGTTAAGATAATTTTTCATTTGCCTCTTAAAGCATAAGGCAGGTTGTTGAAAAACATCTAATCCAGATGTTTTGAATACAACATTATATTCGATGACCATTCTGTTAACAAAAACTAAATATATTAGATTATTTCAAATATATTTTTGAGGGAGACACTTGATAAATTAGTGCCATGGTGTATATATACTAAGGAGTATCATCTTCTGTTAAGAAAAAAGTCGTCGAAATTCATCAAATTAGGGTGGCGCCATATTAGCATGAGGGTAAATCTTAAAGATCTTATTAAGAGGGTAATCCTTAATCTTAAGACATAATGTAATATAAACATTATCAATAATAAATTAAATTTTAGAAATTAAAAAAATATTAATTTAGTCGACTATTTCTTAACTACAGAAGTCAATAGAAATACTCAATTTTTCAACCCAGATCATTTCCATTTGTCACACTAGCGCTATTGTGGTGAGTGTTCGAACAATAATTTGCTAAAAAGATGGTTCTCCTTTAATTCTATATTCCATGATTGTTGCAATAGTCGGAGCCACAGACTCAAAGATGCCGTTTGAGCGCAGATATTAAAATAAGTAAATATAGACAACTAGCTATGCCCTGCGGTTTCACCCGCGTTAATTTAAGGGGAAAACGTACTTAAATATTATTAAACAATTATTCTAATAGTAGATACCCGCCTCGTTGGTCGAGTGGTCGTAAGCGTTACTGCCGAGCAAGGGGTCTCAGGTTTGATTCCTGGGTCGTTCAACGTATTATTGAGATTTTTTTTTTATTTTTCGAAAATTCTTAGTAAAAGAGTGATTTTATATTTACTTTAAAAGTGGAACTATAGTTAAAAAATGTCTCGAGAAGAGAAATAATAAAGGACGCAATGTAAGCTCTCAAAAAGGTTAATTGTTCCCGTTTTTGAAACATTTATTGTTATTGCTCAGCTCCTATTGGTCGTAGCGTGATGTTATATAGCTTATAGCCTTCCTCTGTGGGCTAACCAACGCAAAAAGATTTTTTCAATTCGAACCAGTAGTTACTGAGATTAGCGCATTCAAACAAACAAACAAACAAACAAACTCTTCAGCTATATAATAGTAATTAACGCTTAGGAGTACCTACATGATCATATATAATTATATAGTAGGTATATATATATATATATATAGACGAGGAATATTTACTCCTCGAAAAAGCTTATTTCTTTTAATAAATAATTTACTTTAAATGTAAGTCGTCCTTTATAATCTTTTAAAAGTTTGGATAACTTTGAAAATTCGTTTTTAATATAAAGCCAGCTTGATAAAACATTAAATGGGATAAGAAAGAAACATTTTAACAAAGTTAGTACCCTCACTATAAAATATTCAATCACAGAATCTTTTAAGTGCCGAAATGGATCACAGAATGATATTTCGTAGAAGTGACATCTGTGAGGTGAGTTAAAATTATTTAGCGAGTGATTAGTCCGTTTGTTGACAAGTCGAATAATTGAAAAAATAATCTATCTGATATATCGAATGATTATGTAATTTTAATACAATTAATCGTTGATAAATTTTAAAATCATTATACGATTTTGTCGTTAGATACAAAATCAACAAAAATGAGTTATGTCAACAATGAAGACTTCGATTTATTAAAGAATTATAACTGTTCAATGATTGAGCGTAAAAAAGATTTTAGATGATCGTAAGAAGAAAAACCGATGTATTAATAAAATTAAGATAAATTTAAATTAAATTTTTCGTATGCAGAGTGCGAATCAGTATTTTAAACATACGAACGAACAAAGAGAGGCGTCGGTCGGTTTCCGTGAGCACTTTGAGTACGTAACCTTAAATTACATTAAGTTGTTACAACCGATAAACAAATAATAAGATATTTAAAAATGTTAAACGTTGACGTTATTTAAAACAATTCAAGATGTCACTTCCACAGCAAGCGACGTTCTAAGACGCAAGTGACAGACGAACATAAAAATGTGTCTTTAATGGTGTCGCCGCAAATATTTCCCATTACATTCGGCCAGCCACCGTGGTTTAATGGGTTTCGGGTAGTTAAAACTACAAAGTTAATGTTATAACATAGAGAACAAAAAGTTGTTTTATATTAGCATATTATATTCTTGGTAACATTTTTTTTTTGTGTACAGTACTATAAATTGCTAAATTTACAAATGATGATTTCTGTTAATAATTTCGTACTAAAACTTTCATGACGGAATTCTGAGACATGTATCCACTAATCTATAGAAAAGTAGGGAGGCGACTCTAGCTCCAATATTTATATTTAATAGAAGAAGTAGTGAATTTGAAATGTGTGTTTTGTTAATTTCTTGGCAAATATTTTCAAATAAGCTAATATTTATTCATGGAAAAAAGGTCTTTATTAAGCAGCAGGGCGTTTATAAATTGTTTCATTATAGTACAGTACGTTGTAAGATATTTAGACACGCACACACGCATGCACGCATGCACGCACGCACGCACGCACGCACACTTGTACGCACACACGCACGAGCACACGCACGCTCACAAACATGCAAACACGCAAGCACGCACGCACGCACTCACGAACACAAATTTTGTAAAAATCTACCCAACTTAGACTTTACGCAATAAAAAAATTGATTCTATAATAAATTCTTAAGGAATTGATAACCAAATAATTACTACCAATCGTCAAAATATTAAAATCCAAATAGACGAAGACATAAGCTTAGAAGAAAATCAAATTCCAACTTCTTAAAATACGTCAACTTGTCACAGAGCGAAGTCTTATATTGTCAAGGGATACACGAAATTCAAGTGACGAGAGCGGACAAGCGGAAAGGCTTGAAACGTCAAAGAAAAATTATATTAGAATTATGTGATTCTAGTGACAAACACGAGATGGCTTAGTTGACAGAACACATGTCAAATGCTATATTTTTCTTTGAAAATATCATACTGAAAGAAAGTATCGTGATTGAAACTGCATTTTTATTAAGATTTTTTTTGACGTTCAAGGCTCACTAAGAAGCTCCCCACCCCTCTCACTTTGGTTGTACAGTGCTTTTACATACTGTATCCTTCGTCGATAAACAAGCTTTAAACAGTCTATCATGACTTTGACTTTGTTCGCCGAACAAAAGACGAGAAAAGTGTATATTTCCTAGGGGTACTGATTGCAATAACTTATAATGTATATAATATGATTATTTTAATTAAATGCGAGCTTTTTAGTTCTTTCATTTGGGCCCACTGCCGAATTTTGATACCCGTCTAAGGCAAGCTACGCAATTAAGAACACAATTTCTACAACTACAGCGAACATTAAGTTGCTGTTTATTAATATTGGCTAACAATTCTTCGATCCCAAGGGCACGACCCTATAACGTTAAATTGTAATAAATCTGGGCAAAATTTGAAATAGTGACTTTTGATTAAACTGTTGTAATCCGACTCTATCATTACTATAATATAAGCATATTAACGTCTGATTATACTAAATTTGTAGATTCACCCTAATTTTCGACCTTTTGGGTGTTTTGTATCTACTACAAAGGTTGATAACAGGATCCTGTTAAGGTTCCGCTGTCCGTCTATCAATGTTACGTCGTTGGAACTTACAATAGGTAGATAGTTATAAAAAAATTATAATAGGCACCATTCTGAATATTGAAGATATTTTGACTCACTCACTGAATAATCGATACTGACGCCATTTTTTTTTCTTTTTTCATTTTTGTCTGTGTGTATGTATGTAGATTACGTATCGCGCCAAAACTACTAAAAAAATTTGGGCACGATTTGAGTTCATACTACGACCTAGGACATTGCGTACTTTTCTCCCGAAATACGGCATGGTTCCCTTCGGAGAAGGGATAAAGACGATGTGTACGTTGTAATTCATTAATGCGTAGTTCGATTTAATACATTCTTTTTTTGTTACAAAGAAGACCTTTTAGAAATTTTCCGGTAAATATTATAAAACCGTTGGTTTGTTACTTCAGATATTACAAACATTATTAAGTCGAAATAACATGAAACTCGGAATGTACAGAAACATGGCTGTTACCTTTCAGTAATTACTAAGAAAATCGACTTAAAATATAATATAAATATAGAAGCTTTCCCTGGACAGACGACTTGAGGAAGTCGTTGGATTTGGAGACTCATTCGAAACGGTCGCTCTGGATGTCGACAGGAGAGGCCTTTCAGCAGTGGACATCCAGTGGCTGATATTATGATGATGATAGAATATTTACAGCGTTCATCGTCATATTACTTCCAAAATTCCATCTTCCTTTTGAGATATTGGTACTACAAGACTACCGTCACTTTAAAAAAAAAGCAAAAACTACACAAATCTGCTCAGAAATCTCTAAGACAACTATGTACATACGTTCAAAGAAAAATACCGCTCGAGAACATAACCTATTCACTTTTTTAAGTAAAATAATAAAAGAACAATTTAAGCCTTAATGGTCTTTAACACTATGTTTTGAATATAAAACGGGTTTATGGTGTTGTTAACACTTTTGCCGTTGGTAATTTTAAGTTCACGTTGCTGTAGCCATAGCGCTTATACTTTATAAACATGAATCAGTGAATTTTCTATAAATAACGTTGGTGAAGCTGTATTCACTAAATATCTGTTAATTTCAATAACAAGTTAATAAACACTCACTAATACACATATAAATATTTAATGATCAAATTAGTGGACTCTTAATACTTATTCACATATTCATACATTGAATAGTCACTAATTTGGTGTGGTCGTACCACATTGATAAAAGGTGAATAGTCACTTAAAATTAGTGAAATTCCACTGATTCATATTTAGAGGCATTAATTGTGTTGAAATATCCGATACATAATACAATAAAACTTCCTTTATAACATTAGCGCAGTTATAATAAAGC
Source organism: Euphydryas editha (assembly GCA_036937285.1). Classification (NCBI taxonomy): domain Eukaryota; kingdom Metazoa; phylum Arthropoda; class Insecta; order Lepidoptera; family Nymphalidae; genus Euphydryas; species Euphydryas editha. The sequence continues at coordinate 10,280,239 of JAUPFZ010000031.1, read as the reverse complement.
TGATTTGTGTTATTAACAAACAAACGAATTCTCCAACTAATTTATTATTAGCGAATGTTACTCGACATTAATAATAAACTACCCCTAAAAGTCACCCCTGCGAAACTTATTCTTTCTTTCGATCACGTTTTAGCCATTAATCAAACGAAAATCGTCACAGATGCTATACAATCAAAATTAAGGCCCCAAGCGTTTTATTTAAATATACTTTCATTCCAATTTTTTCAAATTCAAATAAAAAGGAGACTGATATCGAATAGGCTTAGGCTAACTAAGCTTTTGAAAAGTCAATTTGTAGATAATTTTTTATTCAAGTTAAGCTACCGACTCGGAATGCATCTTCTAGACGGCCGGCTGGTCGAGTGGTCAGGCAACTGGACACTCTACGCAGCGGTCGCGGGTTCGAATCCCGCCAGGTGCAGATAATCTGTATGACGAATGTAGATGTCTGCATCGGGTCATGGATGTGTATTTATGTATATATGTATTTATATCTTAAATTTATTTCCGTTCCTAGTACCTGTAACACAAGTTCTTACGAACTTATCACGGGGCTAGGTTAACGTGGTGTGATTGTTGGTTAATATTTATTTATTTATTTATTAGAAAAGCCGACAAGAAACACGATAGTTACGTTTTAAAATCAATTCTGTATATTATAAATTTTTTATGTAATTTGTATTTGTGCAAATATTTTTTTCCGGTCTGGATGTATGTCCTTATTGGTCTAACTATCGTGCCTCGGTGAGCACGTAAAGCTGTCGATTCCGGTTGTTATCTTAGACACATGATAACAATCGTCACTCATGGTATATTATCCGCCAATCCGCTTTGGAGCACCGTGGTAGATTAAACTCCAATCCTTCTTCTAGATAGAGAAGAGGCTCAACAGTGGGACGTTTACAGGCTGATACAGTACAGTTACTCTTGCAAGTTCTAAAATTTAAATTAACAAAATTAACGTTGTTACAATGAATAAATATTCATTAATATTTTAATGAAAATAGTAAAAATTTCCGTGCGTGGACCGGCAGAGAATAATAGTCCTGCCGAGGTGTCGTGAAAGGCGACTAAGGCCATAGTGGTGCGAACAGCTGTACACAGCAATCAGGATGGTTATGCGTAGCAGCGTCACCATAAGCATGACGAGTACCTATTGGCAAATCTCTCCCAGAGATGACGGGGGAGGTCTACGTTCTGTAGTGAATCCAATGGCTGATGAAGTAGTAGTAGTAGTAGAAAAAGTTTATATGCAAGCATTGATCTAAAAATAATATGCAATGTATGCAACAAACAACGATTAAAACATTACAAAATAAATTAAGATAAAGAGAGAAGTAGGTACCTAAGAGAGAAGGCTTAATGAAAGGGATGGCAATTACGAACGAAGTCGCGTATACAGGTAATGTTAATATAATATAGAATACTAATCTTCTTAAAAAACATATAGGTTAAAAAAAATTTAATAAAACTGATTTGTAGGCTTCACCTACGTTAGGTTCTTATATTAGAGATTAGTTGACATTAATGGTTACTGCTCTTGCTATATGTCATGGCGTGATATCTCGTGATCTTTTTTTTTTCGACAAGTGTATTCCAAGTTTATCACGTCTGAAACAAGACATCAACTTCATATAGTGAATATGGTTATCTATATCTATGAATCATAGCTTGATGTTTTAAAGCCTATACAGTCTTTCTAACACAAAAACAATGTTATGCAATACCACGTATATTAACGCAAAAATATTTCTATATAATTAGTAGTAAATTGCAAGTTTTGCACGTCTAAACGTAGTAACTTTAATATATATACAACTTAACAATATAATATATTTAATTATATAATATATACTTCAAACAAATTCAATACAAAAACAAACGATTGTAAAAAACCGTAACGGACACGAAACATGCACACTTGTGTGCATTTTACATTTTACGGTCGAACGGTAAAAAAAAAGATTCGTATTTTTTATTTATGATGCAGACAGACATCCCACGTATGTTATATGGCGTGTGGCGTAATCGTTACGATCTGTACTTACTACATGAACCGCGCGGTTTCACCCGTGTTCACCTATATGGTCACTGTAACGTCCATTTGAGTCGTTTTGTTAATGGAAATGTTTTAATGGATGTTCGTCAATCTTTCGAATCGATTGTTATAAACTCGGTATGAAGATAAGTAGGCAAAGATCTAGAACAGCGTATGAACTTAACTGAATCAGCCCGTAAACGTCCCACTTCTGGGCAAAACACTCTTCTGTAGTTATGGGTTAATAAAAAGTAATATTATTACAGAAACTATATAATTTATTTAGCTAACTTATCAATACACAATTACACAGCTACATCAGTCATGAGTATAGATTATAGACTTTTTTAACGCATAGACAACAACAATGTTACATTGTCTATTGCCAGCATCTTCTACCTATAGGAGAAGGTAGAAGCATCATCTATCATGTGCTCTTCTGCAGGTTGGCTGCTTCACTGCGAGTTGGCGGTAGGGTTGCCAGATGGTCGGGATTCGTCGGGATTGTCCCGACATTTCGTATGATGTCAAGAGTCCCGAAAAAATACAAAATGTCCCGACAAATAACAACAAAACAAAAATCTCAAACTATGGCGATAATAATAATCTAAAATAAGCTTGCTGTATTGTCCCTAAAATGCGTAAATTTATTTACTTGGGAAAAGCTCTCCTCTTTTCCCGACGTGCTAAATATTTCAAATGAAATCGATCAAGATACTTTATATACTGATTACTGCTGCCTTAGAGAAGCATTTAACCACCTTCCGAAAGACAGAAATATGTCAAATGACAAAATCTGGTCATACTTTTTTTTTAAATCGAAAGAGCAAAACGACTTCAAAAACTTAAGAAAAAAAATTTATATCATTTGTACTGTCAATTCCAGTAAGCAATGTTTATTGTGAAAGAGTATTCCGTCTTTTAAATAACTTGTATACCAAAGACAGAAATCGCATGGCAATCGACCTAATAAAAGCGGAGTTAATGATAAGACTTAATTTTGAGGAAATTTGTTCAAATTTTAAAAGTTATCTGAAAACTCCGCAAGACTCGAAATTAATCGATGCAGTAAAATGTAATGCGAAGTACATGTTGCAGTAATTTATTAAAAAAGAGTTCAAATTACTAATAATTATAATACTTATTAGAATAAGTGATTGTGATAATTAACGATCTCAGAATCTGCTAAAAAGTGTTAGTTTTTTGTTTATCGTTTTCGTAATTTAAATTTTAATAATAAAAAGTGATTTTTTTTTATATTTCATAATATTTATTTGTCCCGTTGGTCCCGACCATAATCCCAAAATCCCGACTTTTTGAAAATTTGCCCAGAAATTTTAGTCTTCCCATCTGGTAACCCTAGTTGGCGGTCAATTACCCTGCCATGAGTAACAATCGCTATCAGATGCCCATGATAAAAACCGGGAAGGATCGCTTTACGTACTCTCTGAGACACGATGGGAAGACGCACAAGGACACTACACAAAGACCGAAAACAAATATTTGTACACATACAAATAACTGCCCACCAACGAGCGAATCGGACCCATCCGCCGGCCGGCGTTAAGACTCGCACTCGCATAAGAACTGTTGTCATAGCATAGCATATAGTTACTATTATTATCTCTTATCCTTGAACTCCTTGAAATTCCAAAAACACAATGTATGACGCGGGTGAAGCCGTGAGACATAATTAGTTATTGTGTAAAAGATTACCACGTGGAATGGTAAGAATACTGGCAGCATTAGCCGTTAAAATCATAATACTAATTGCCTGTAAAAAATAAATTAATCTTTTCAGTGTTTGACTAATTTTCTGTCTCTGAACTGATACAAATCTATGAGCCATGAAGTAATTCAACTATGAAATTATCCATAAACGTTTATCTACAAGAAATTCGAACAATTTGTTTACAATTGTATCGAATTAAACCAAACCATTGTTACGAAATCTCTATTCGTAATTAGGTGCTTGTAGTGTTTTAACACAGAATCGAAGAATCGATCGAAATGTTACAAAAAAAAAACTTGTAATTAATTAGATTAAATAAAATATAAATACATTAAAATGAATGGTGTCATGGGACATCAGGTAGGAACGAAGTTCCTTCAGATAATATATAGGCAACACAATTTGTAAAAAAAAAATTATCTAATCTTTATATATATTTTCTTGATTTTCTTTTTTTTTAATTTTGTTGATTGGTTTTTCTTTAAGTACATAAAAATATTTAAGAAATTTAGTATTTTATAAAATAACGTGTCGGTCGTGAGCACGCGTAGGCGCACCTTGCGCCAGGCGGAGTCGTGGTGTGGTACCGCAGGCGGCGTTCGCGTCCCCCACACCGCCCTCCGCACCGCCAGTACGCGCACTTCCGTTATATGTTTTTCCTACGGTTTTAATCTCACATTTTTTTCAGTTCGGTCGCGCAGCAAAATCCCTATCTCCTACAAGCCTGCCGTAAAGAACTTCGTTCCAATTATATTTCACAGGTCGTATGGGCAGCGGTGTACAATTGTCAAATAATATTTGTTTAACTACACAATCTTTACTTATCCCCGATAACAACTGGACGTCAGAAATATTTTCTCATCTATTATAATATACATGCGTAAAAATGGAGATTCATATAGTCTACATGAATTATTAATAATAAATGTTTTTTTTTTTGTGCATGTATGTGAAATTACTAAAGCGAATTTATTACATAATAGTTTTTAAAAATAATTACGCTACGACTCATAATATTATAACTTCAGTACAAAAATACATATTCTGTACATACACTATACTTATAGCATTTCCAATGATAAAACTTCTATGGTTTTTACGCAAGCATTACGAATGGCTCAAAACTGCAATTGAAGTAAACAGGATGGCAATAACGTGGGGTCGGAATGCCCACGCCGCACCGTTAGCGAGTTATTGAGTAAGCTTTACCTGTGCTTAATGTTACTGGGACTAAAAGAGCTTTTCATCATCTATTCTGATTTTAGGGTTATTAATTATAAATTTCATAATCATATAATAGGGTACTTTCGGTAGTGAAAAATAAATTATGAGATTTGATAAAAATTAAAATTTATGTAGAAATATGCTTAAATATTCTGATTTTGAGTCATAAAAGAAAATTATTGTTTTATTATATTGAAATTAAAAGTCGTAATTTTTAATCTGTATATCACGTGATCTAAAACACGAGCCGCCATGATGTGACGTCGTAAAGACAATGTTTCCGATGTACACTGCGAGCACTCCTCAGTGCTCTCACTAGTGAAAAATTTTATTTAGTGCCAGTACACTGCCGCAATACCATATAGAAATATATGACGTCATAAATAGCATAATTTTTGTACTGTGAGCACTGGCGCTTTCGAGGTAAGGTGCTTTCAGTATTTTGATCACCTGATTAAAAAATATAACAGCACGAATGATTTGTTATTCAAAAATGTGAACAATATTCAAAAATTAATTTTTGAATATTGTTGAATTTATTTTTGTACAGAAAACGTATACATGATAAATATTTTATTTGAAAACAATGTCGAAAAATTAGGATGATAGTATACTGGACTGCGTTCCATTTTATCAGTAACCAGTATAGCACAGTATAGCAAACTAAAAAGTAACGGCTTCGCAGTATACTGAATTGACGTCACACCTCAGAGTGCTCTCAGTGTATAGCGGAACACAACTTTACGCATATTACGTCACCAAAATAGGTGACCGCGTTTTCGCGGGAATTAAAAAGGTTTAAAATTTAAGTTAATTTTATAACAAAAAAGCGTGTTTATTTTGCCGAAATAATTTTTTTTGTGGCTTTTTATTACGAAAATTAACATTTTGAAGTACTTTTTCAAACATAGTAGAATACCCTATTAATGTATTTTTGACGACCTCTTCTTCTTGAAGTATAACCTTTCAGTTTTTGATAATTGTTTTGTTTAGGTATATTATTTGTTATGGAAGGATTTATCTAATTACTATTACGAGCTATTACGATTACTGTTACTATTACGAGTATAAACTCGAAACTTTGGATGTGCGTTTGTTACCCAATCATGACAGAACGACTGAACGAGTCTGGGTGAAATTGGACACAGAGGTAGGTTTATAATCTGGAGTAGCACAAAGTTACTTTTTAACCGACTTCAAAAAAAAAAGGAGGATGTTCTCAATTCGACTGTATTATTTTTTATGAGTGTTACCTCAACTTTTTACTGAGTGTACTCATTTTGATGATTCTTTTTATATTCGAAAGCTGGTGCTTATCATGTGGTCTCATTTAAATTTGAGTCAGATCTGTACGTCTACCATGAGTTTCCAGAGACGATAGTTCACGATACACGCTAGCGAGTGTAGTAGACAATTTGTATGGAAAGTTGAGCAGCGTCTCTCGCGGATACTGTCATTACTATTGCGTTTCTACGTTTACTACTGTAGTTATGTCATGTGCGCTTGTAACAAAAACTCATGGTAGACGTACTGACGTATAGTTCTTAAGTCATCCGTTATAATCCGTATTTAATTAACTTCCACTATGTTGATGATTTAGGTACTCATTTTTTATTTATTTACTTATAAGATGTTACGGAATATTTAGATTTTTTCCTAATCCCAACCCAACTATTAACTTATTGAGATACTCAGACTATGTTTTATTATACATGACGGTTACTCGCGGTTTCGCCTGTGATTCTTTTATTTACCCGTCAAATTTGTTTACATTGAAAGTAACTGTTCATAGCCCAGTCGGATTAGATAAAAAAACGGGCAAAGATTTACAAAAATATTATTACATTAAACTACTTTACAAATAAACAACTTTTGTAATAACTATTTTCCGTGTAAAATTGAAAATGAACGAGTTATTCAAGAGACAAAAAATAACCCTTCAAATCAAAATGGCGGATGAAGCGAAAACTCTGGTACCTATACTTTTTGAATTTAGACTACCAGTGCCTTCCCCTCAACGTATTCCGAAGGAAAATTATTGCTAAAATTTTTTGTAAATCTAAAATACTAATTCGATTGGGCTATCAGCTCATTTCTATATATTAATAGATTATATGATATTAAAATCGATGTTTTCATATGTCAAAGAATAAAACTAGTACTGAAGTAAAATGAGGTGATCGCTGAGTGTACGATATACTAATCAGACATCAATTTCTGTTCTGAACACAATTTAACGACACTAATTGTCGTGTCACAATAAATGTCAGACACAGACACGATAAATGTCATGGAGACAAATGATTAATTGGACTGTGTTTTTATTATGGAAACAGCTAGTACATTATTTGTAAGTGTTGACATTAAATCTACCAGAGCGGTCAAATGACCGCTTTTGAGAGTTTGATTAAAATTGTTAAATTTTAGGTTTACGTTTTTTTTTTTAGTTTTACAAGTTTCTTATGTACCTAGTTATATATTATAGAAAAACCATGCATAAGTTCAATAAAAATGTAAACGTAAAATTTAACAATTTTAATGCGTATCAAAAGCGGTCATTCGACCACTCTGGTAAGTTCAGTGTTAGCCCTTAATTTTGATTTTAAGCTCAACAAACAAAACTTTTTCCATACAAAAACATATGAAAAACCATTTTTTATTCATTTCTTCTTCCGCTCGCACAGTAACATTTTTTTTTCTTCGTATTTTTCAACTCGAACTCTTTAAACAACATTCAATACTTTCAAAAAAAGTCCAGCGAAACAAATCTGTAAGTTGAATATGTTTTTCATAAATCGTCATTCTAATCGAAAATTTTCTAAAATAGCAGTAATTTTTTTTTTGTGAATAAACTATTGATGGTAGAAAAAAAAGTTAAAAAACAAATTTGTGGGAAATTTTGTGCTCTACAAATTAGTTATAAATAATTTTTCTGTACCACTCACAGTTTCGCTTGTACAGCTACTCAAAGCATTAAATTTTCAAAAATTCCGTTTCCGACGACTGTAATAACCAAATTATCAGACTTACGTAAAAAAGTTAAAGGGGAAATTTGTTTGTTGTTGAATTTACTAAACTATATTCACACTTAAACCATCTATTTCATTAATTCTACAGCAAATAGTTAGTTTTTTATGTGCTGTGTACCTATGTATATATTAGATTACTTTATTTTATGTGTAACAGACCAGTGTATATTTCTTAATAAATCATTATTCTATTCTATTCTATCGCAAATACAGCCTCGAAGAGCTCAAAAATCATCAAAACTTAACTAACTCTTTTAAGTATATTTTACAAAAAATCATTTAAAGTTGAATTTTGGGTGTAAGAGAAATTGAATACAAATATTCCGACTCTATCATTCACCGTACGGAACACAGCTATACTAGACAATCGGAACATGAACAAGCTACAGGTTTTTCCACATTAAAAAAAATTCGTTTTAGTATATTTATAACAACGTAGATTGTTATCTTAATAACTACATGGTTATAAGTTTTTATTTACGTTTTAAAATATATTAGTTATATAAATTATATTATTACAATAATTATACGGTACTATAAAGTAATTTTATACTATTAGTCATTTTATATTAAAATACTGAAGAGTTAGCTTGTTTTAACTACTAGGACGACCGTTCTGGTGTAGTGGTGCGAACAGTCGCCTCAATGCCGCGCGTCGGCGGTCGTGAGTTCGATTCCCGCTCGAGGCAGATATTTGTATTTGTTCAAATATTTGTTTCCGGTCTGGGTGTATGTCCTTGTGGGTCTCCCTACCGAGCCCCCTAGAGCACGTTAAGCCGTCGGGACCGGTTGTTATCATAGACACTATATGATGATAGAGAAATTATCCGCCGACCTGCAGTGGAGCAGCGTGGTGGATTAAACTCAAACCCTTCTTCTATATGGAGAAGAAGCCTTCGCTCAGCAGTGCTTTGTTTACAGGCTGACAGAGTAGAGAGAGACTATTCTCTCTCTACTCTGTCTCTCTCTACTCTATAGTAGAGTAGACTAGGTTGTTTTAAAAACAATATTTTCGGTTTTATCAAATAAAATTTTAGGTTAAAGAATATTAATATATCTCTTATAGATTATCTAAACATGGATAGAATTATTGTAGACATGTAAACGAGCGTTAAATTATGATTTATAAGAAGTCCAATATTCCGAGCATTGCAGATATTTGAGATTTTTTTTGATTTCACTGTCTAATCCATAATGAAGTCAATTTTTTTTTTGTATTTCTGTTTGTCTGTCTGTCTATTTGTATCTTAACCACGGATAACAAAATAAATAATTAATCCTGTCCTGTCCAACAAAATCAACATTGTAAATACAGTCTCCCCCATCACAGGGAGGTCGAAATTACAAAAAACCCATGGATAACGCTATTAATATTATTATTGAACTCAATTAAGTTAGTAACTTACATAAAATACATTTACCCATGTCTCATTATTGGAAAGATTTGTGTACCCGTAGGTATAAATTTCTTTCCTGCGCTTTTGATAAGTTTTAAATCGACTAAACACCAATACTTGTATAGCACATATAATGCTTTTGAACAGAGGGTCATTATCAGGGTACGCGGGTTAAGTTCGAACGCTTTTTCTTCTTGGTTTACTTTAGAATTACCATTGTTCTAGACTGATCTTAATAATAATGAAATAAGATATATCCTGTGTTAAACTCAAGATAACTGCGATTTTTTAATGCTAATAAAACTAAAATGAATGTTCTGGTGTAGTGGTGACGAAAGTTCCATTAAAACTTCAGTAACAGGTTCAATATTTGTTTATTTGTATTTAAACAAATATTTATAGTCTTTGTGAGTCTCCCTGCAGTGCCAAACGTAGAGTTAGTCGTGGAGAGGACGCGATGAAGTCGATCGTACCGTAATGGGTACACTTGAAGTTGTCAGAGAATATGTATACCTACTTATGGCTGTTATAACGAATATATATATAATAGGATAACAACAATTTTTTATATATCTTTTAGGACTTCTTTTTAAATTTTTATCACGCAAAACATGTTACACGAATATCGCGATGCGTTTGCACATTTATTTGTGTGTAACTTAAAATCTTATCTCGATGCACTGTCAAGACGTGGATTTATTAAGGTTAATCTAATTCCAATTCCACGCGTTTGAAGTCGCTGACACAAGCTCATATTATATTAAAAAATAAATAAAAATAGTCCAATTAGAACTTTAACACCTTAAAATGACTTTAAAATGTTTGTTTATAGGCCTTAAGAAATATAGTTTTTAATTAGCTTAAAGCAATTCATAAAAAGCATTAACGTCGGCGGCTTAACATCTCGAAGGGAACGTACGAGACGTCAGCGAAGCCCTAACATCAATAAAATACCCAACTAGAACGCCCCCGTACATCACTTGGACATTTATGCGTTTCCCTAATTAAATAGACCAATAAAACGTTACCGTAACGTAAATAAACGCACCAGTCGCTCAACTACTCCATAAAATCTTTAAAACACCACGAAATTCCAATTTACATTCAACATTATCGAAAATTACATTCGATTCTCGAAAGGATAAAATTAAACATGTTTCCCAATAATGTAACATATTTATTTATAAAAGAACATCGAATCAAATTAAAGCCTATCTTCATAAATGTCCGTTTAGAGACGGCGATCGATGATAAAAAACAATATTTATAAGAAAGGCGCTTACCTTGGGTGTACGTAAACAAATATACAAAACTCAGCAAAAATATCCAGTTCCCGACACCGAAACGACACATTTCTGTCCGACACATTTTTAAATACACTTAAATGACACTTCACAACAAGTTTTAATTCATCATTATCACATTTTCACACAAAAATCGCAAAAATTTTATAAAGCACTTCAAGCGACGCAATGCTGATTGAGAATAGTACAATCCGCCATTTTCGTCATCCACGGACTGATATGTTCGGATATCCAACTCGAACTCAATAATGAAAGGTCATTGTCCGGAACAATCATGTTAGAGACTAGTGTGAACTTAGCTGATTTAAGTGTTTGGACTTAAGATAGATACAAAAACAAATTGTCTATGGAAAAAAGAATAGACAATTTAACTTTTTTGCGTTTTATTTTTGCTCTCGTAATTTTATGTGTATTACATATGTCACAATTAATGTATTAATTTTTACCAATATTATACCTACATTAATATTTACTTATAATTTGTACTTTAAAACTTTAGGAAAAATTAAAAAATTTATACTCTTATTGCATTAATTATTAATACCCCATTTTAACAAAAATACAGTAAGCTTTAAATACAAGTTTTAACAATCTTTATTTCTAGCTATAATAATATAGTATAAATGGTTATAATATGAAATTTAAGTTCATAAGTACATTGAAAACAATTTAATGGTTATTATTATTATTTTATATTTAATTACTACACTCCACCCGTTCAATATATAAATATACACATATAAATATATATAATATAATATATTACTTATATAAGGCATATAATAAATTTACATAAATTTACATAGATAAATATAAGCGGGTGGAGGATTACGCCCCGGCAGGGAGATCAAACGGGTGGGGGGTTAGGGCTGTAGGCTGAGAAATCAGCGGACAATCCTAGCCGATAATGTCTGTGCAAGTACTCAGTGTTGGCAAGCACTGAACACCCCGAAAGCACATGTCTGAGTGACTCGCCTAGATGCCAACAAGCTTGACAGAAGTCGGGAGTAACATCCTTCAGAATGTGCTTCCGTTAGTTGTTCGTCTTAACCATCTGATCCTGTATTGCACAGACAAAACTTTCGGTTTCTCAAAGAGTTCCCCGCATCGCAGCCACTGCACCGAGGCCTTAACATCCACGTGAGGTGCGTGGAGCGCCTTGTAAAACCGTCCATGCAGCTCCTTCTCCATCCATAAGGTTTCCCGGTTAGAAGTGCTAAGTAAAACCGGTCTTCGCCATTCCTCTTTGGCCAGGGTTAAGGGGAGGAGACCTTTGTCGCATACTACAGCATCAACATGCATAGCGCTCTCCCTCCTCGTTTCAAAATAGGCCCTGAGCCTGCACACCTCCCGGTTATGCATGGACTCGGCGCTTAATAGGCCTCGGCCACCACAGTTCCGTGGGATGTACAGTCTCATGACCAACAATTTCGGGTGCATCACCCGTTGCGATGGTGAGTCATTGTCGTGTGGACTCTTCTGTCTAGGACGTCGAGTTCGGTCTGAGTCCATCTGAGCACGCCAAATATGTGCAGGTGAATGGGCATGACCCAACCGTTATAAGCTCGGACCTTATTGGCGCCCGACAAGTAGCTCCGAAAAAGTTTTGTCAGCCGTATAAAAAAGACCTCGCACACCACCTGTTTCATATCCACCTCCTGCACCCCTATGTATTGTGACATGCCCAGATACCGGTAAGATTCAGCTTATTATTATTACTATTATCAAAAATTAATACAACTTGCGTTTAGTTTCAGCATAAAGTACTATGTCAGCCAAGTAAAAGTCAAAAACTGTCAACGACAAATGTCATGTTTTGATATGTCAGTCAACTGTCAAAAAACGAAACTTCGCCTGTGCTTGTGATGCTTCTAAACTGTTTTTTAAATTCTCAAATTAATTTATATTAAATGGTGCAGTAAACTAATACAATACAGAATGGAGCTTATATATTCCGTGAGACGTAAACCTCTGAAATGTGAACCACCACATTTTGACATGTAAATTTATTTTGCTGCTTACTTTTCGAACTGTTTTTTACTAATAAACATCGTTTAATTTAGTTTATTGTGAATATGAGAAAAGCTTAAACGCCTCATTATCGATACTAGACTATTCTAGAATAGAGAATTCACAAATAATCAGACCTCTACCAATATCCCTACAACTATTTAATATGTATTTACTATCGTGAAACGAACCCACGACCATTATAGCAGTAGTAACTGCAATATGCCATTTAGACATATGTTATATAATTATTAAGATTATATATTTTAATTATTGCAGTACAACAGATCCAGAAACAATTCGTCCAATTTGCACCATATCAACATGTAATATTATCGCATTCACATCCTTAACCGAGTTGTCAGACACTGATGGTGACACATGGGGAGGTTACGTGTATGTTTGTGACCTCGACACACCATGGGACAGCCATAAAGTTACGAGCACTGTTCATCCAGTAAGTAACACACATATCTTAATAGACAACTTAAATTTTTTATTAACTAAGATAACTGTCCGACATTACGAAGTAGCACATAATATCTGACAATCTGTAGTAGTTCTCTGATCCATGGTATTTGAAATTTGGACACTTTTTAAATTCATTTTCTATTGATACACCAATGTTTCAGAATAGAGAATATATTAGAAAATGATTTGTTTAAATGGACATTATATACTTAACACATTATAACTATTTAAATTTTTATTGTCATATCTTTTTATCTATAATTAAGACTTAAAATGGGATCATTACCATACTGACATGTATATTGCCGTCTACGGCTCCTGTAACAGTGGCAAAATATCAGAAACTCACAATGATTAATGATACTCATGGTAAATATCCCATTTGACTTTTTAATATAATACTAAATACATTATAATTATATGCTTGAGATGTTTAACTTATTAATATAAGTCACCAATAGTATGTTGAGTAAGTTACGAACATACATGCATCTTACTAGACAGCTTTTAACAATTTTATAAACTACTGTAAACTATATTATGATGTTAGGCTTGAAGCTTTCTCAAACAGGCTTTCTGGTCCAAATAAATATTTAGACTGGTAATTGGTAAATGGATGGTTTTATATAATAATATCATAATACATATCATTATCATTATCATTATCATAAAATAAATAAATAAAATAAAATAAATAAATACTATAAAATTTTGACCAAAATATTCCGACGCTGAGACATGTTTAAACTAATAAATTTCTCAACATTTTATGTATGTATTGTTTTGCAACTACATATAATTATAGTAGTCCTATTTACAATAGTTTTTATAAGATTCATATCATATAGGTGTCAGCATTGGAATGGGATGGTGAAGGCAAACAGTTGTTAGTAGCGACGACAGTAGGAAACGTATCCGTGTACGGACAGAAAGACTTTCTGCTCAATGAGTGGACCTGTTTATACACTGCTAACTTTCCAGGTTAGTATGTAGGTAGTATTTTTCTTACGGTGATATAGGTTAAAAGCCGAAAGAGATGTTTCATGTGATTTTGATCTAATGTATAATTTAGATTAATAAATTTTTATGTTATTTGTCCAAAATGGTGTTATGATCTGTTTACAACAGTTGCATAAAGAAGAATAATAGGTCTAACTTTTAATTGAACTGTACTGAATCAGCCTGTAAACGATCCACTGCTGGGCAACGGCCTCTTCTCCATATAGGAGAAGGGCTGGAGCTTAATCGACCATGCTGCTCCAATATGGGTTGGCAGATAATTAATCTACCATGAGTAACGATCGGTACCAGGTGTCTATGATTACAACTGACACCAACGACTACGTGCTCTACGAGACACGGTGGGGAAACCCACAAGGACATACACCCAGATCGGAAACAAATATGTCCACAAATATTAATATCTACCCCGAGCGGAAATCGAACTCACGACCTCCGGCGTTAAGGCGACCCGCACCACTACACCAGAACGGTCGTCTTTTTTTACCTTTAATACTCTGAACTAAATATATATATAAATGTCCATTGGATGTGAAATGGTTATAAAAAGAATGTGTTCTACTTATTTTCAGTTTTACTGTATAATATTTCCATATAGATATTTGTTTTAATCTGTGACATGGTGCGGTACCCAGAGTGTTTGTATTTTGTGTATTTCTGGACCTATATATAAGATTCACATTTTGTATGAGGCATTTAATTCTTTATTTACAACTTCAGTCGTATTTTTAGTATTTCTATATCAACAATATTAAAATTATTTTCAGGTGAACACATAATCAAGGCATCATTCTTTCACAACGGTAGGAGAGTAGTGGCCTTAGAGAAGAAGCCAGATGCTCCGATCAGTGAGCGAATACAGATCTTGAGATCGACTCCCACACTAAAGGGTTTTGGGTGAGTAATCTATAATATAAAAATAAGTCGGGTTTTCCTTCCTGACGCTATAATTCCAGAACGCACCAATCGATTTCCACGGTTTTGCATTCGTTGAAAAGGTCTCGGGCTCCGTGAGGCTTATAGCAAACAAAATTCAACAGAAATCATCAATCATCAAGCATCAAGAAGGAAAAATTTCAACAGAAAAGCAGGAAAACAGGGAAAATCATTTTTCACATACAGCGCCATCTCTGATACATAGCATGTACTACAAACCAATATGGTTTTGCATGGTGGTGGAGCAGATGGCGCCTAATCCCCAAACGAAATGTTACAAAAAACGAAGCCATCTGGTGGCGAAACTGAGTTCGCCGGGTTTGCTAGTTTTCTATATTTCTATAAAAAGAAGTATTAAGTACTTAAGAGGTTGAGAGACTGCCATTGAAAAGGAAGGATCCTTCGACCAGACGGTGTCGCGTCTGGTGGGCTACGCGCCACTTAACGTTTGTTGTCGAGTTCTTGTATATATATATATATATATATATATATATATATATATATATATATATATATATATATATACTCAATCGCCTTGAAAACTTCGATAGCGCGATGTAGGATACGTCTGTTTCTTCTAGTTCGTATATGGCGAGATAGATGTCGCTACAAGTACATTGTATACAATTTGATTTTAGGGGTGTATAAATCATCTTTAGCTTGCATTTAGAATCGGTAAGATATGTACAGGAATCCATTATTATCTTTTTCATCTTTAAGTTTTAGTTTCCTTTAAGGATTTCTTTTTGAGTTCAATATTTTTTTCAAGTTATGGTTATTCTTTTATGTGTTTCGATTTTATTACTATTTGTTTCAAAAGATATCAGTTTTATAAATATAAATACTGGTTTATTTTTTTATCAGGTTTCCTTCTATTTTGATTGATTTTCTAGAACTATTTATCATAATTTTCGTCTTCGACGCGTTAATTTTTTGTCCTATTCTTTAGCTTTGGCTGTTCAGGCTTGGCAGCATGTTTTCTAGTTCTGTTGTAAATTGCTAAAAAGAACTATGTTAACTTCAAATATCAGGTGTGATAGCCTTCGATTTAGTATCCATATGCTTTTGTTTTTCTTTCTTAAACTATTAAGGCTATCTAAGGTTATATTGTAGGCTAAAACCAACATTTAATTGTACTAATAGGTAAGGTATTTGGTATCCCGTCAAATATAAAAAAATTAATCGCCCATCCATTATATAATATGTCCATGAACTGTAATAATACCTGACCCTCTCCATGCGGTGACCGGCAGAAAAGAATAGAAATAATAATATCACGAAAACTAGCTGTGGTGTCGAATTTCAATACTATCTGAGCCTCAATTAGTATTGAAATTCGACACCATAGCTATTTATAGTGGTCGCGCAAGTTACGTAATAGTCCCACGAATATGCTTTACCAAGTAGTAAGTATACATTCGTGTGGTGTCTCAATGAGTGTATCTTGTATCGTGTATCGTGGACAGCGGCGTGGCGTGTCGCGGCGCAGCCGTGGTGTCGAGCACGGGGCTGGTGGGCGCGCTGGCGGCGGGGGAGGGGACTCGCGCGCTGGTGGCCGCCGACTGTCTGCGCGCGCCTCGCGACCACGTCTGCGCTGCCTCCATCGCGCACAAGAGTGAGTGCTCGCTGTATTAATCATTTATGTATCACTTATATCCGCCCACAGCTTTGCCCGCGTGGATGTCGGTTATTGCGATAAAAAAAAAATATATATATATGTATATATATATATATATATATATATATATATATATATATATATATATATATTCTATGTAACTTCTAATACCACCAAGAATATGTGTACAAAGTTTCGTGATGATCGGTTAAGTAGTTTTTGCGTGAAAGCGTAACAAGCAAACTTACTTTCGCATTTATAATATTAGTATAATTTGAAAAAAAAAAAGGTTTGACAATCTTTACTACCATTCGGTTACAGCTCTGATTGCACGTGTTACATAAAATTCAAATTTTGAAAAGGAAATTAGTAAATGAAATGCTGATTGCACTTGAAATTAGTAGTAAAATAAATTTGTACACTCGATATTTTTTACATTTTTACATTTTTTTTAATTCTTGTCTATATTTGTACCATATCGGCCAGAAATTACCGAATGGAAATCCCACATTTTTCGGAGATCAAATATGTAATCTGATGTGTCATCAATAAAAAACGAAAGCTGTTAAGGTGTTTATCCGACTTGAAGGACCAATTTTTTTAGGGTCCTAACTTAATTAGAACTATATTTTTATATAGTTCTGTATTTTTATACATCGGATTGTAAACTCTATAATTATATAAAACTGATTTAACATGTATTCTCCAAGCATCGTTTTGCTACGGCACGGAAGATTTGGTGCTCCAGTAGTCCATGAGATTCAACTGCTGATCCAGGACATCCAACAGCTAAAGTTACTGTTTATATCGATGTATGTACATATTGTGGCGACGGCAGACGGCAACCTGCTGGTCGCGGCGGCGTGGCGGCGTGGCGGGCGACGTGGCGTGCGCTGCGTGGTGGGCTCCCTGACGCGGCCGGCGGCGGGCGGCGCGCCGCTCACGCTCTCGCTACAGCCGCTGCCCACCGTCTACCTGCTGGACGACGACAGCTCGCCCGGTGAGTGTCTGCGGCCGCGTCCCACTGTCAACCGTGGGCCTCCTCTACGTACGAGAGGGGTTGAACTTTACCAAGAGTATGATCGTAATCAGCTGCTTGTGTTAACAATCGTGGCCAACGGGGACGACGGTCTTACGTGCTTTCCGAGGCACGGTCGGGACGTCAAAGACGTCACCCATATTAAGACTAATTCAGAAAAGATTATCATGTATATTAAAATGTATATTAATCAACTGTTACCTAAAACACAGGCATTAAGTTGCCTACCTTAAGTCGACCGTGTGTATGTTAAACATATTTATTTTTTTATTTTATTTATTTAATAACTTCAAAGTAAGTTTTTTTTTATCAATAACTGTCATATTTTACTTTTAGAGAAAAATTATACTGAACATTTTTATAGCTTTAGAACAGAAAAGAAAAAAAAATCTTGAATCTTATGATATAATATGACCTTACTTTTAATGATGTATATACATGTGTCTATTTTCATAATCAACCGGGTTAATTCCCGGCATCTTAATGCGGAGAGTACTCTATAGTTGCAGATAGCGTTTTACACCCTACTTCAAAAATTTACATTTTTTCTTTTTTTTTTTCAGTATCACTCTGTTGGTGGTTGAGAGACGATACGGACGCCCTGCTGATAGCGGGAAGCAATTTAACTCTTTGGAAGCTGACAGAGAGATCTTACCCGGTCCACAAACTTTTATCGAAAGGTATGTTTTGTTTTACATGCGATTCTTTTTTACGGGGATATTAGCTTATTCCACGTATAATAAAATTTCTAGAAAAACTTTAGAGTGCCAATGGGGTCTTATTACTTAGAGGACATTGTACGTCCGCCCATCTGTCTAACATAGGACTTTTGGCTTTGACTTTGTTCATACTAATGTCATAGATAGACACTTGAAATCTCACAGAATAGCTCCGAGTCAGCTTTAATTGCAAATAATAATAATAGGTAGTTATTTATGCAACTGTTGTATAATGAGGGGTACTAAAACACGAATGTGTGTGATAATGGTATCATATGAGTGTTTTAATACCTAATTATCAACAGTCGCATACAAAACTTTATCTACTCCCATGCTTTAAATCCAAACAAAACAATAAAAATATCGAAGAAAATCGCGGGGATTCGAATAACCTACTTTGTTTTTACGTTGTTGTTGTTGTTGTTTTAAAATTTATCCCCAATATGGAAAGGCAAAGGAATATAGTCTATACAGCCTAGTCTAAATTTCTTTTTTTTTTACAACGCGCGGCTTTCTGGTAGTGAAACGCACGTGAATGACAATGTTCTTTTATTTTATTTTTTTAATTCATACAGATGTTCTTTTATTGAAATGCATGCATCGAGCAGTAAGAATGTGGCTGTCTGTTGTTAACTCTTTGTGCAGAGGATCGACAAAAAAAACAAAGGAGTGTTATTATGAAATCCAGTACAACATTATATCATCCGTTTGGATGATATAATGGTTATTATGACATTAGGTGTTTTAATGTTGGCAATAAGCTAACTGGTTCAAGACCTTTTATAGAGGATTTAAAGCATGGCAGTAGATAAAACAAAGTTAAAATAACAGGGATATATCCATATAAACGCACTCCATACAAATAGACTGTGAAATTGACGAGATATAAAGGTGGCTTCTATATACTGTCATTCAAAGGAAGTTTTCTGTAGGTATTATAAGATCACGTTCCACATAAAAATAAAATTCCTATTAGCTTTCTTTCTAGTTTATTTTGTCTTTATTTATATACGACGTAATTTGCTTGCATCTACTGCATAAAACCGTCCAATACCGTTACAAGCGTGACTCATGAGTACATGACCACAGTTTTACATTATAATGAATAATATACGTAGGTCTTTAGTTGTATTCGGCAGTCAATATTAATGTACCAATTTATCGACTTTATTTGGCATCGAGCCTATAAAAAATTGGACATGAAACTCGCGAGACCCATATTCGACAAAGTAGCCATGACCTTGAGTAAAAATTAAATAATAATATTTCTGTTACTGTTGTAACACTAATATATGTATAATATAATACGTGACCTGTAATAATACCTGACCCTTACCATGCGGTGATCGGTAGAAAAGAATAGCCCGCTGGACTATTATGTAACTTGCGCGATCGCGAGAAATCTCTGTCGTGTTGAATTTCAATACTAAGTAAGGCTCAGCCGGTATTGAAATTCATCATAAAAGGCGAGTAAAACCATAGTGGTGCGAACAACTGTACACCAACCAGGATGGTGATGGGCAGCAGCGTCATCATACCCTGCCAAAAATACACTGAGTATTGGTAAACCACCCAGGGATAATGGTGGAGGCCTACGTTCATGCAATAGAGATCCAACTGCTGATGTGGTGGATTATTTTTTCATTCTACCTACAAAGATTTGAATACATTGATCTTATATTTTACTTAATAAATGTTAATATTAAATTTGTACACCTATGCCGACACAAGATCATTTCCTCTGCCCCTAGGTTCCCTGGAAGAGAGCGCTTTTCAGCTATAAGGCCGCCCTTTGTATAATACCTTGTTATATCTACATACATGCTTTGTTTATGTAACATTTCTGTTTTGGTGTACAATAAAGTGTATTATTATTATTATTACATTTATTATCATCATAATACCTAAAGACTTAACTACAGTTATAAAGACTATTATGGAAAAAGCAAGCATTACTAAGTATATTTTAAGCAGAAGATAAAATTTCCTGTGAAAAAGATAAAATTGTCTGATTTATATATATATATATATATATATTTATGTTAGTTGGATAGGCAAACTGGCAGACGTGCCACCTGATGGTAAGTGGTCGACGTCGCCCATGAACATAAACTAGTTTACCTGGAACTAGCCCAAGCAACTCATTTATGTGTTGCCTATCTTGAGACATATGATGTTAAGTCTCGGTGCCAGTAATTACACTGCCTGTCTTGCCCTTCTTTCCGAAACACAGCAAAGCTGTTTCACGGAAGAAACAAGCAAGATGGTGGTACCCATGCAGCATTTTGAATTTTGATACTTATTCAGGTCCAGTGCAGGGCAGCACGACACCCGGAGGAGGGCCCAAGGCAATGGACTGTTTTAATACTGTCGTAAGTATGAATTCCTCACGATATTTGGCTATCATATAATGTTTTCTTGGAATTTTATTTGGTATACAACATATTTTTAAATTGAAATTTATTTGTGAATGTTGAAAAAAAATATATAAATATGTGTAACCTTCACATGCGGTTGAAGTTAAACTTCTTTGAAATTGTGACAGATGACGATTAAGTTAAAAATAAATAATTCATGTTAAAATAATAAAAAAAAAACGGTAAATGGGGTGAGAAAATTTTGTACTTGTGTAAGTATATTAGGCAGTTACGCCAACTATGTAATCAAAATGTCAGGTCTGAACTGCTGTCGTTAGTTTGTACTTGTACAAGTACGTCAATGCTTAAAAATCGAAATCTATATAACTGCGTTTCCGTCACACCCAAAGAAGTTTAACTTCGAAATATTTAGCTTTGTGTGTCCGTGGCCGCAGGCGTGGCAGCAGGCGGCGCAGTGGCCGCTGGAGGGTGCGGAGCCCGCCACGCACGTGTGCGGCGCGCGCCTGCCGCCCGCCACGCACGCGCTCGTCGCCTCCTCGCGCGCCTTGCACCTGCTGCCAAGGGACACCCACCACTACGTATGACCTCTGTTTTGTATATTTCTCCTACTCCTGCTCTCCTCCGGCTCTTCCCGTCTCTCATTTTTTCTCCGTTTCTGCTATCTATTGGCTCAGAATATGAACTATTATGTTTTTATTCTTTATTTAAAAATATTTCCATGTATTTCTTTTCTCTTTCTCTCTTAACACCAAAATCTTCTGCACTATCAATTCTTATCCTCACTCTAAATCCGCTTGTCTTTTTTTCTAACTCATCTATTTTTTTACTTTTACCCGTTTCTACCGCTTAATTCTACCTTTCTTTCGCTATTAATACCCTCCCCTCCCTTTATCCATTTCTTTCCATTTTTTGACTTATCTCTTCTATTTTTCAATCCCATCTATTTCATCAAAAAGTAACTAAAATGTGACTTCTTGTAATATTTCCAGCTGGTGTCCCGCTCGATAGTGACAGGCTGTAATTCGGCGCCAGAAGCGGCGGCCGGTGCTGCCACTCCGCCCAAAAAGACTAAATATGGTCCCGGGGTGTCTTCGGTGAGAAGAACTTACATACACAGTAACTTCTTAAAGAATTGTGACGGCCTTTATAATTCCGAAAGAAAATTTTAAAATATTACGAATTTATTAAAAAATTAAACAGCAAAGAAGTAAAATAGAAGTGCCTACAATATTATTGAGACAATATGTAAACCCCCCCCCCCCCCCAGGGCGGCGCGGCGCCCAGCGTGTGGTGCGCGGAGCTGTCGGCGCTGGGCGGCGTGGCGGTGGCGCTGGACTCGCGCTCGCAGCTGCACGTGTACAAGCTGCTGCAGCCGGCGCCGGACGTGCGTCAGTACACTGCCTTCATACACCGTGCTGCACTTTACACACAATATGTTCAACCATGCACTACTATGCGTTACGTACGCTGTACTACTATGAAGACGTTTCCACATAAATGACATAGGAAGTTTGATATAATTATGCAAATACAAAATATAAAACAAAAAAATCATAATGTAAACTACCCTCAATTTACATCGCCTCAGCACAATTACATAATAAACAAAAATAATTTATAACACATAATATGCCTAAAGGCTGATTAAGCCCCACTCCTCAATGGGATATGATGATTTTGCCCAGAAGTGGACATTTACAGACTATCACAGTACTATCTACATTTTGAGGTTAAATTGTTATTCTCCAGCAACCCCACTATCAGTGCAGCACGTAACATCCCTGCTGGAGTACTCCATGGTTTCCGGATACGATGCCCTCGACGTTCTGATGACCCTCAAACCGAACATCATCGAAGCCGTTTATGAAAGGTTAGTAACACAGATATTTAATCAGCTTTCCGGCACGGTCTTACCCATGTATGACAAGACCCCGTAGGTGCTTCAAAATAAAATATAGACTAAGTTTTGATTCGTTCAACTATCTGTATACTAAATTTCATCGTAATCGGTTTAGTAGTTTAAACGTGAAAGAATAATAAACTTCTGTTCATGCCTCTTACATACTTTTGCATCTTAAATCATATAAAATTTATACAATTTTGTGTGAGATTTCGTTAGCTATAATATCGCTCATTTGGAGCGACAGTGCACTCTCAACTCATTTGCAAAAATACGCGAAAATGACTTATTAATTCGAAAATACTATACATAAACATCTGCGTTGGTAGTGAAAATGCCACAATATCCAGCTATAATAATAGTTTTATTTTAAAATAATAATTAGCCGTAATAATGCTTCAGAATCTTCTTTTGAACTATGAAATAGCCTTTATTCTGATCTGGTGTAAAGTTAACTAATTTGCATTTCTCTGTGTTACTGTCGCTCCAAATGAGCGATATTTATATTACATTGGCGCCCAATGTGGGACTGAAATTTATTTGAATATTACATATATAAGCGTAAGAGTAATGCTCATTAAATCATTTTTGGTACATGTATTTTATTGTTATTCAGCCTTAACAATCTCGTGAGATAAAAAACTGAAAACACATAGTGGATTCGTGTGCTCTTCGACAATTTTAAATGAAAGCGTGCGTATCTAAATCCGCGAAAATATTCCGAAGTAACAGATCTAAATCTGGGCTGTTACTTCGGAATTTTCAAGTCATACGGAAATTTTTATATTGCAATATACACTCATTTGCAAAAAAAAAACGGGCGGTTTCGATTTTCTTCCTGGCTGAAAAAAATAAAATACCAAAAAGGTTTTAATCATTTGAACATGTTACTGGCCAGTTATAAAAGTGCCATAATGTTTATAAGAGTACATTCCAAATTCAAATTTTTGACTGAGCCTGGTTTTCAAAGAAAATAACTTTTAACTACATTTTGTGGCGCGAATTCCCTATAGTCAATTTTTATTAAATTATCTGGTGTCCTTGACATTTAAAAGATTTGTTATTGCTGTTTAGCAATCTCGAAAATGGTAGATAAATTGATAAAAGCGAGCAAAATTATTGCGCTGCTTGAAGAAGGTTGCAGTCAATGCTTCGTGGCTCAGAGGCTAAATGTGAGTCGGTCGACAGTTCAAAGGACCTGGCAGCGCTATCAAGAGACCGGTTCCGTCAAGAGAAGGCCTGGTTCTGGCAGAAAGAGATGTACCGAACCACGGGATGATCGTTTTCTAGTTAGTCAAGCGTTGAGAAATCGCAAAAATTCTTATGTGGACCTCAAGAACACCCTCGAAGAAGTAAGAAATGTGCAAATTAGTCTATGGACGGTCAGGAGGAGGCTTCTCGCTGCTAATATACACAGTCATCGCCCGGCACGCGGCCCTAAATTACTCCATGGACATCGAGTTGCCAGGCTTAGCTTCGCTCGAAATTGTGTGTCATGGACTCATGAAGACTGGGATAGGGTATTGTTCTCCGATGAAGCCAGGATATCTCTGCATGGTGAAGACCGACGTCGGCGAGTGCTACGTAGACGAGGAGAACGCTTTGCAGAGGCATGTTTTGAAGAAATCACACCTTATGGAGGGGGCTCTGTTATGTTTTGGGCAGGAATAAATTCTATGGATCGTACGGAGTTAGTCTTCATCGAAAACGGTACACTGACTGGACACCGATACATAACGGAAGTTCACATGCACAACCCGCTTTAACCGCTCTTGGCGAAAACTCAATTTTTATGGACGACAACGCTCGCGCCCACCGGTCTGGCGGTGTGGATGCGTATATGCTAGAAGTCGGAATTCGTCGTTTGGACTGGCCAGCTAGAAGTCCGGACCTCAATCCCATAGAGCATGTCTGGGACGTTCTGAAGCGACGAGTGAGATCAGTGCAGCCGGCTCCGCAGACCATCAGAGAGCTAAAGAATGTGATTACCGCGGAGTGGGAACGTATTCCCCAAGAAACCATAAAAGATATACTCACTAGCATGCCCAGACGAATGCGAGCTGTGATTTCAGCAAGAGGGGGTCACACTCAATACTAAACTTTTATCTGCTTTTAATGTATTCAAGAAAAACAAAGAAATTAACGCGTTTCATTTTTATTTAGCGAGCAGGTACAATCATAGTGTTTTGAGCTTAAAGATTATTTCTTAATAATTTAATTAAAATGTTATGATAAAACTGATGAAAACTATTCCTTCCTAATTAATTTATAAAATTCTGAGGATAACAATACCTAAAATTGTCAAACAAACTAATAGTAACTATAAAATAGTTCTTTGCTTAAGTGCCCGTTTTTTTTGCAAAAGAGTTTAGTACATACTGTCTGTAAAAGTGTTGTGTACAATGTGATTGATTTTTTAAGGATATTGGCACCCAACGTGGGACCTAAAATGTAGCAACTAAATATAGTTGCTAATAAGAATATTGTTTGATTTTCTAAAGAGAATAATTCAATTTTAGTTTATTGTTATTTTCATTTTAAGGATTTCGTTAATATAAAAATTTAATTTATTTTATTAATATTTGTGATTTTTAGTTTTTAAATAAGGAGATAATAAGAAGACAATGAAACTAAGTCTTATAAAAGATTAAGTAGAAATCGTTTTATTTACAGACTGACAGAGAATTTCCAAAGACAACCGCAGACCTTCCAGCAGTATTACTATCACAGTTGGCTGAAATTGAGAATATCGTTATGCAGGTATGTTCAATAATATAAATATGTAATAATAATGTGCGAATAACTGTGTACCAACCAGGATGGTGATGGGCAGCAGCGTCACCATATCCTACCACAATACACTGCGCTCGCCAACCCGCCTGCCAAGCGTGGCAAGTATTGGCAAAGACCTGGGGGTGTTTTGCAATTAGGGCAATTTCGGTATGGCAGCGGAACCGTAGAGGACAGAGGCTGGCTGATTGCTTGGAGGGAGAAGGACTCTGTATGACGAACTCTTTCTTCTAGAAGACATTTCACAGGTAATGGACCCAGTGAATCCATGGTTCCACTAAAAATAAGATTAACTTTATCCTGACCACCAGGCGAAAAATATTCAATGACGTCTCTGTAATCCATAGGGTGAAAATCGGGAGTGCTCACCTATTGTTTAGAAATAAATAGAATATTAATGTCAAAATGGAACGGTTTCGTCTAATAAATTCTGCACTTCGACGATCTCTATCATCGAAAACCCCGATAGCTTTCAGCTCGAATTATATGTTTCGATTGCTTTGTAATGGTGTTTAAAGACATTTCATAATACACCGTGCTGTATCCATAGCTGAAATGTTTCTGGAAATTTATTCCCGCGGGACTATTACGTAACTCGCGCGATCGCGAGAAATCGCTGTGCTGTCGGATTTCAATACTAATTGAGGCTCAGTTGTTACTGAAATTCGACAGCACAGTGATTTCTCGCGATCGCGCAAGTTACGTAATAGTCTTACCGGTTGCCCGGCCCGGACACCTCCGGCGCGGTGTAAATGTCCGCTAAGTGACGCCGTGCCGCAGCCTGTCGGGCGCGTGGCAGAGCGGCGCGGCGGCGCTGACGGCGCTGCAGCTGTGCGGCGCCGCGTGGGCCGCCTGCGCCGCCGCGCTGCGCGACGACAAGCCCGACGCGCTCGCCGCGCTCGCCGCGCTCGCCGCCGCGCACGACGACCACGCGCCGCCCGACCTCGACAAGGTAAGCGCCGTCGACTGCCCCCGACCACCCCGACCGTTCCCGACCACTTCGACCGTCCCCGACCACCCTGACCGAGCCTATCCAGGCCCGTTCACCCCTGACTACCCCCCGACCAGGCCCCACTATCCCCGACCAGGCTCGTCTATCCCTGACCAACGACAACCATGCCCGACTCCCCCCGACCGTCCCCAACAACCCTTGACCATTCCCGACTACCTCGACCTGGCCCTCTACACCTCTAACCACTCCTGACCAGCTCCAACTATCGTCGACCCATATTAAAGTTTCAAATACATTTTGCAAAAAATAAATATTGTGCTTATCTTTTTATATTCTTGATTTTTTAAAGTTTTTTTTTCCAACTTTTTCTCCTCGTTCTCCCGAGTTGATTAACAAAAAACTCGGCGTATTAGCTGTTCTTGTTCCCGAGATATAGCCCGCGGGAGGGGGGGGGGGTTATCGTTCTCGTGGGCTATCGATTTAGGGGGATACCAAAGTTGAGGAGGGATATTGGTGAGGGGTAACTCCTGGTGTCTTTCCCTTTTAAATGAGCCCCAACAGTAGGGGTCTTCTAGGATGGCTGATTTTGGAGTTACGCCGGAATGATTTTAGGCATAGAAAAGTAAAATAAAATAAAAGTATTTAGGAAATTTAGTATATTAGAAAATAACAAATAATGTAAAAAAAATGGTTGTCTATAAAGTCGGTTTACGGACAATAATTTTTACGTGATAACGTCATAACAAAACAGGTGTAGAATTGATGTACTCGAACACGATCCGATGGAGTGTAAGAGAGATGCGTCATAAGTCGAACTGATCGTGCCTCTCTATCGCTTGTTCTGAGCTCTCGCTCGCTCGCGACACGTGACAAAATGGCGTCATTTTTGAAAAAAATACCCGATAGCTTTCATAAATTTACTAGACTTTATCACGTCAATTAAATAAATCAAACAAAAAAAAATAATAATAATTCAAATTATTAAGTAAAATTTGTCCTAGCGCCACACGAAGTCGAAGTTAGGTGCCGCAGGTGGCGGTCGCGTCCCTTGCCCCCCACACCGCCCTCCGCATCGCCGGCACAGGCACTTCCGTTATACATATGTTTTTTTTACGGTTTTAGTCTCACATTTTTTTCAATTCGGTTGCGCAGAAAAATGCCT
This sequence comes from Euphydryas editha, assembly GCA_036937285.1. Lineage (NCBI taxonomy): Eukaryota > Metazoa > Arthropoda > Insecta > Lepidoptera > Nymphalidae > Euphydryas > Euphydryas editha. The sequence goes on along the minus strand of JAUPFZ010000031.1, from coordinate 10,252,520 downwards.
AGCTCCTCCAAGCCTGTCTTTCTTCTTCTTCGTTACAATAATTGTCGTAAAAATCTATAGCTGTGTTATAGACGGTAAGATGATGCCAACTTTCCATTCTTCTCTCGACTCTCTCTCCTTCACTCCTTTTCACCTTATCACATTTTTACTCTGGTGACTTAAATCGATTATATCACGTTTGGTTTTAAATTAAACAGACTCCTTGTAAACGTTATATCTTCTACAAATAATGAAAATTCCAGAATCTGCTAGCTCTCGAAGCTAAAATGGACCTGACTAGCGAGGGAACACTTCAAGCGCTGCAGCCGCTGCAAGCACTTAGACGGCCACTGCAGCGAGCACTGCACACAGCGCTCACAGCGCTGGCGGCAATGCAGCCGTCCAACTTGCACCAGATGCAGCACCAACATGGGTGAGTTAACTATCACCAATAGTAGCTAGGGAGCTGGTGGCAATTTAGGTACATGATTTCATCGTCGTTGATACCAAGACGTAATGTAGTCTGGAACTATGTTAACTAGAAAAAATAAGTGGCGAGCTCAGGTAGCTCTGATTTTTTTTTAAATAATTAATTTAGAAATTGTACAAAAAAACTGTCAAAAATTATGTTATCGTTTCTGTGATCAATTATATATTATTAAATACATTTTATAGATAGTGAAATGAAAGCTGGCAAATGTCAGGATGATGGGAGTTTTAAGTTTTTATAAAAATAATTATTAAACTGTAAAAAAAATTAGTGAAAGTGAAATCACATACCTAAAGTACTACGGTTCTTAGCATACACACTTTAAACACTGCAGCCGTTGCAAGCGAACCCCTACTGAGACGGAATTTATTTCGAGATGGGTTATTTCAATGTTGCCATGTGAAAGGGTTTTAACTCTCTCGAGTGCTTATAACTTAATACTATAATACTGTAACTGATGTCCGTCTGTACAGATACGAGTTATGGTGTGCGGTAGGGGCCGCGGGGGCGCTTCGCAGGCTGGTGGTGATCGCGCGTGCGTGCGGGAGAGGGGGGGACGCCCTGGGGCGGGCTTTGTCTAGACTTTCAATGCCACATAAACCTGAATTGTTAGGTAAGTATATTATGGTAATACGAATACATCACTAATAAAACTCGTATTACAAAATTCATTGGGGTCAGAAAAAAAAAGGTAATCAGTAAGGTTTTATAAACATCGTTGGTTTGACCATCTGAGGTAACTTAGGCCCGATCCACATTATAGAGCTGGTCTCGGTTCGTTCTCGGTTCGATCTCGATCCGGTAAAATATTGTTACACAAGAAACAATGAGAGTATTCATACTATCCATAACAGTCAAGGTCCGATCAAGTCACGCTCCAGCAACGATTTGTCAAACAAAAAATTTTACCGGATCGAGATCGGACCGAGAACGAACTGAGATCAGCACTGTAATGTGGATCGGGCCTTAAAGAGTAATAATACCTTTAATTAATCCATGTTTTTTGTTTAGCAATTCATAAACTACTAAAAATTTTTGCACTTTCATTATAAGCTGATTTTGTTCAAAATCAACCAATCAACGGCAACTGTTCTGGTGTAGTGGTGCATGTAGTCGCCTCAACGCCGTTTCGACGGGTTCGATTCTCGCTGCCCTGGCAGATATATACATCTATTTGTATATATTTATTATAATAATATACGAATATATATTTTATTTATACTCTATTGTATTTGTGCAAATATTTGTTTGTGGTCTCGGTGTATGTGCTTGTGTGTGGTGGTCCCACCGTGCTTCGGAGACCCACGTAAAGCCCTCGGTCCCGGTTGTTACCGTAGACGACTGATAGTCGTTACTCGTGGTAGGGAAATTATCCACCAACCGAGGAGTTCTTTGCCCAGTTGTAGGTGTTTATCGGCTGATTCAGCTCTGTTCAATTCAGATGTTCAAAATATTACAATGATATGCACATAGTTTTGAGCGGTGCACGTATCTATGTTTACAGAAGAGTGTGCTGTATTGTGTGCACAAGCGCCGGCGCGTGTGTGGGACGCTTTACCGCGATGTTGCGTCGCTGCACCCCACGGCAGAGCTTGGCCACTATTCGTGAGTTATCCTTCACCAATAACCCTTAATTGTTACTATCATAGTATTATTATATCCAGATCCTGTTGTCTTTGAGGATACATAACGTCAGGGTTGGCATTGTTTTAAACAATTGCTTAAAACAAGTGTTTTAAATACAGTTTAAAACACTTAGAAAAAATATTATAATAGAGTACATTTAATATTATGGCTCTTTTACTAATAAGATATACATACATACTTATTAATGAATTTTAACCCCTTGACCGCCAAGCGCAGCGCATGGAAAGTGTGCCCTCCACGCCAAGCCTTTTTTTTTACTATTAAATACCTACAAAATGCTAGTGATGAGACTTTCACAAATATCGATAAATATTTATAACCCCTGCTGTAATAGATTTTCCATATATAGGTGTTAAATTTATATGTAGGCCTTAAATTTATCAAATAAATGTTGCAATAGTGCATTAATTAAGTTTCATAAATGAAAAAACCGAATTAACAAACTTCACCTAAACAAGTTTTTATAGAACAAAGCCCATCCCTAAAATGAGAGTGACGTCAATACTTGTCGCTTAAAAGCGACAATGGCGTATGGCTTCAAAGAAAATATGGTTATTTTAGGGATGTGGTATTGGTTAAACACAATAATATATAAAATATAATAAACACGTTTCAAAATCAAAAATCAAAATCAAAAATAACTTTATTCAAATAGGCCCTACGAGCACTTTCGAATCGTCATTTTACAAAATTAATATTGTAGTGATTATTATAATTTTTTGTAAAAGTAAAGCTACCACCGATTCGGAATGTAGATTCTGCAGAGAAGAATCGGCAAGAAACTCCGCAGTTACTCTTTTGAAAATAATATATACACTGTGTTTTAGTACACAATTAGTAACAGCTTGCATGAAATACAGCGCCACTAAGTCCACACGTCTTTATCAGCTAAATAATCCTGGACCGAATAATAAGCTTTATCTATTAACTTTTTCTTAATAAATTCTTTAAATTTATTATGAGACAATTCCAGAATTGTTTGTGGGATTTTATTATACATGCGAATACCATAACCCAGAAAGGAGACGTTTACTTTGCGCAGTCGGAAGCTTGGAGTTACAATTTTGTTATTCCTTCTAGTGTTTACAGCGCGATTAATACTATTTATTTCAAAACAACGAATATTCTGGTGAATATATATAATATTGTTATAAATATACTGCGACGCAACCGTTAATATGTCTACCTTTGGAAAAACATCCCGTAGGGAGACTCGAGCTCCAAGATCGTAAATGCCGCGAATAGCCCTTTTTTGTAAAATAAATACAGTATCAATATCTGTAGCATTACCCCACAGTAACAGACCGTAAGACATTATACTATGGAAATAGCTAAAATATATTAAACGCGCAGTAGCAACGTCGGTCAGCTGTCGTACTTTTCTAACAGCGAAAGCTGCGGAGCTGAGTCTACCATTCAAGGATGACAAATGGGAATTCCACTGAAGTTTTGAGTCCAAATTTATCCCTAAGAATACTGTAGTATCATTGACAATAAGCCTCTCGTTATTTATTTTTAAATTATAATTTGGATGTTTAACATTAGGCAACGAAAATACAACGCACTTAGTTTTTTTGGCGTTCAAGACGAGGTTGTTTGTTTTAAACCAATCCTGAATTCGAGATAAAGAGCTGTTCACGTCATCATAATTTACTTTTTTCCTATCAACTTTAAATATAAGTGATGTGTCATCTGCAAACAGCACTATATCACAAATATCTTTAACGTAAAATGGCAGATCATTTATGTATATTAAAAAAAGAAAAGGACCTAGAATCGATCCTTGTGGAACGCCCATTTTTAGCACAGATCCAGAAGACATCGTTCCGTTTATTGATACATGTTGAATCCTATTAGATAGATATGAAGCAATGAGATCAAGAGCTTTACCATTAACACCGTAATATTCTAGTTTACTTAATAAAATCTCGTGGTCCACGCAATCAAATGCCTTTGATAAGTCACAAAACACACCAATAGCATTTTGTGACCTCTCCCAAGCATCATATATATGTTTGAGAAGTGCTACACCGGCATCTGTCGTAGAGCGACCTCTAGTGAAACCATATTGTTCACTGTGAAAAATTCGATTAACATTAAAATGGAAAAGAAGTTGATTTAGTATAATTTTTTCAAAAATTTTACTTAATGACGGTAAGACTGAAATTGGTCTATAATTGCTGGGATCACTACGATGTCCTTTTTTAAAAATTGGTAAAACTTTACTATATTTTAGCAAATCTGGAAAAGAACCCACTTTAATAGCATTGTTAAAAGTTAACGCTAAATACGGAGCCAGGACATCAATGATAGAACTAATTAATTTAACTGAAATGTCCCACAGATCATTGGTTTTTTTTATATTTAGACTCTTAAATGCTTTAAGAATATCTAAAGAATCAACCTGTGAGAATGAAAAATCAATATTACATTTGCTAACGTTATTTTTAAGAAGTTGGGTAGAATTAGTTGAAGATAAATTCAGTTGAGAGGTTAATTCAATGGTTATTTTATCGAAAAAGGTTTCAAATACGTTTGCCAACTCGTCATCTGCGCTTACAACAGCACCATTTATATTTAATTCAATTGGTATAGTTTCTTTATTACGTTTCCCACAGATACTATTAATTATATTCCATGTGCACTTAATTTTATTATCAGAATTAACAATTTTATCTTTAATATATTTTGATTTAGCAGCCATACAAACAGCTTTAAAAGTTTTAGAATATTGTTTTACATAATCCAGAAATCTAGTCTCCTGATTCCATTGCTTCATACTGTACAGTTCGTACAACCTATTTCTACTCTTATAAATACCTTCAGAAGCCCATTCACTAAATTTTAAGTTTACATTTATATCTAAAGTTTTCAGTTTAAAAATGTTATAGAATTCCTCTAAGATTAATTTGAAAACTGAATTATAGATTACATCTGGATCCTGTGCCATCACATCTACTTTACATATTTTTTGCGCTACAATATCCCTAAAACAATTTCTTTTCTTTACCGTTATTGGTCTACATGTAATTCTTCGAGAATTTATATTAATTTTCTCATTAAGAGAGAATTTTTGACCACAGTGATCGGAAGTTAAAACAGTTATAACAGATTTATCGTAAATTTCAATATTACTAAATACGTTATCTATACAAGTAGAAGATGTTTTAGTGACTCGAGTTGGTTCACAATATCTGTGTGTTAAATTAAATGAGTTAAACAAATTAATTAATCTACTTCTAATCATTGTGTCCTTTAACATATCTATATTAAAATCACCACATACTAAAACATATTTAGAACTATTTAACAATTTTTTAAGAGTGTCTTCCATAACTGTCTCAAATACTGTTAAATCACCTACAGGGGGCCGGTACACGCAAAGTATAATGTAACGCTGTAATTCTACACAAGACAACTCTACAGTCCGCTCGACAGAGAGTGCTACAGTATCTTTACGTGATTTATGAGTTATATCATTACGCACCAATATTAGCGAACCTCCGCGAATAGCATTCTCTCTTATGAACGAACTTGACAAACTAAAATTTGGAATATTAAATATCTCATAACTTTTCAGCCAATGTTCAGAAATACAAAATATATGAATTTTATCAATGTCAGATAATAATTCCAATTCATGCTCCTTGCCACCTATGCCCTGTATATTTTGATGAATTATATTTATGTAACAGGGCTTAGGTTTTGTCTGTTTAGTTAGTTTAAATTATTATTTTTATTTAAATTAGTATTTGTTTTACAATTTTTATAATTAAATAAATGATTTATATTATATGTTAATAAGTCTGCTATTTGTTTTTTACATTTTAATGATAAGTACATTGAATTTTTCGTTAATTTAAATCTATAGTGGAATTTATTTATATCAAATAGTGTGAGGTCACTATGCCAACGAGTTAGGTTATATAAATATGAATTCAATGTGTATATGTACTTATTCTGTTCATCTGTCAATGCATATGAATAAGGGAAAGTACTTAATATGAATTTGCATTTTTTTTTGTTTTGTATATGTACTAAATTTTCCATATCTTTTATTAAGTCTGATTTTTTTATTGTCAAACTGTCACCGTGCAATAAAATAACGACAGAATTAGCATCTAGTTCCATTGAATTAATTTTTTTTATTTGATATTCAAAGCTTGTGCCAGGTGAACAGAAATTCATTACATTCTTTATATTGTTATTAAGCAAGGAGCCAAATCCTTGACCTATCTTATCTGACACCATTACTATTTTATTACTTTTATTAATGTTTGTTACCAAAATATTATTTAGCATCTGTATGCCAGTGTCACACCGAGCCCGCAAAGAATTTTTAGTTTGTTTAAGTGTTGAGTTGTCAAATTTTAAAGATACCTTGCTATTTCTATTATGACAACTCGCTAGTGAGATCTTATTATTATTATTTTTAATTATTTTTAACGAATCACTTGTGCATAATATATGTTCCTGTAATAGGTCTTTAGAGGACTCATACATATCAGTTATTTCCTTGAGTGATTTTTTTAAATAATCTATTTCACGTTGCAGTTTCTGTGTATCACTGTCATAAATCAGCTGGCTTTGTTTTAATTGATCAACATATGCATTTAAATTTGACTTTAGATGCATACAGTCTTGTTTTAATTTATTTATTTTAATAGAACTATTTTTATTTTTAATTATTTTATTAGTTTTTTTAGTAAATTTGTTTATTTTTATATATCTTTTTAATTTATTTTGTGATTTAATTATTGCGATATTACTTTGATTACTAACAACACCATCTGCAACAATAGGTTCATTTCTCAAATTAGAACCAGCACCACACTCAACCAATTTTGCAGGACTAGCTTGCTCAGGTGAAGAGATACTGGCTTCATAGAGACTTTTTTCCAGTTCTCGGATGCGACTAAGAGCTGTCTCATGTTCATCGCTACATTGGTTGAGTGAGGTCACTACTTTGTGTAGGTTGTCACGCTGTAGCTCCACCTATATAAAAATCTAAGGAGCTACAGTAATGACATGTATTCGATAGTGTTGCCAGCATAATCTCCTTTAATATTAAGCTGTTGTATTACGAATCTGTATAATACAGAAAGTCACGAAATATGATTTTTTCCACGGCATCTCCTTATCCTATTTATGATCTGCCCATAATCTTTCTTTTGGCCTCATTTTTTTCCAATTCAAATGCAACCTAACTAGAAAAATATTCGTTTCTAATATAGAAAGGCGGTTAACATACAAATCTCGGAGATTGGAGTGCATCGAGATTAACTTGTATTTCGAACTCAGATGTTCGTCTGTAATTCACGAAATATTCTTCACACTGAGTTGCCTTATCAGCAGTTTTATTTCTTTTTATCAATGTTTAAGTTCAATTAGCACAATCTTCTTGTAAATAATTTATTATATAATATTACCAAATGCTCGACTTAAATTACACTCATCCAGCATGTATATTCAAAAGCATGTATACCTAAAGAGTGGGTTAAAGACGAATGTGATTATAAATTTATAAATAAAGAAACTATTAATTAATAAATGTTCCTATGATATATATATATATATATATATATATATATATATATATATATATATATATATATATATATATATATATATATGCAGTTGACGCTACTCTTGTCGTGCCGCAATCGAGGTCATTGATGATACGTCGAAATTTGTCGTTGCTAGGTCGGTAGTTATAGGAAATTTTTAGAGATATGTAATTAGTAATATAAATAATTATATTTACCTACTGGACCCCGCGTCCACAATTATCTTTTGTATTTCATAAGTACAATGTAAATTATGGTTTTGAAATAAATGAATAAATTGTAGAAGGTTAAATACCCCAGACCAGTGCTAAAGCCTTTGAAAATGGTAAAAAGTGAAAAAAAAAATAATAGTAGGATGAAACCCATTGAAAAAGGATGAGAATATATTAAAAAAAGCAAGGAAAATAATTTACGGGAGATCTGAGGTCGGGAGTGGAGGGCGGTAAAAAACTAAATATTTAAAATATTATATATCAAAAAAATTACAATGTGCTTGTTACCTTTTTATGGTAAGTTTTCACCAAATTTCTTGAAAATAAAATTATTTTTGTAAAAGATACAAATAAATAACCAAAAACTTTGTTATTTGAATTTCTCACATAAATTTTGAGATTATGTGAAAAAAATGTAAATACAAAAGTTGTAGATCTTTTTATTACCAACAACTTTGTCATTTAACTTTTTTCCATAGGACTTTTGGTTTTACCGGAAATCGAGATAAATGGCTTTATACCCTTAACCCAACCCCCAACCCCTCCACTTTCCGACCTCATATCACCCGTAAATTACTTTTCCTTTCATTCTTGTTATATTCTCTTCCTTTTCCAATGGGCTTCATTATACTATTATTATTTTTTTGGTTTAAAAAACTATCGACTGTGGTCACATCACTAGTGTCGCTTTAAAGCGACAATGGCGTCTGGTAAACGTATATTTTTAGGTCTTAACTTCGCCTAAAACAAATTCAAATTTCGAATTAATAGTACAAATATCTAGCTTAACTTTGGTTCAAAATCATTTAGTGACATATGGATAAGACGACAAAATAAAAGAAAAATTATCCTTTTACATATTTTGTATAATATCAGATAACAAAGTAGCTCATCTATTTGTCGCCTCGCGGCGTTGGCGTTCTAGCGGCCGATTACGTTTGTCGCTTTAAGGCGACGTTGGCGTTGAAAGGGTTAAACAATATTTTAAATAGCTGCATTATGAACATCATAAATATTTGTTTAAAACTTTTTTTTTAATATTTTGTTTTAAACAGGATGTTTTGTTTGTTTAAAAAAAAAAACTTCTTTTTTCCAACCCTACATAACATACATAGCGTTATGATATAGAGTAATTTTTTTTAATGTTAGTTGGATAGGCAAACTGGCAGACGTTCCACCTGATGGTAAGTGGTTGACGTCGCCCATGAACATAACTAGTTTATCTGGAACTAGCCCAGCCAACTCATTTATGTGTTGCCTATCCTTTTTTTTTCCGCAGGGGAATCCATTTACGGATGATATCCAGGACGCCCGGGTCGGCAGTCCTAGACCTATGTCGGACTCGGTACTTTGGGAGTGCAATACCGTACTAAACCCCTGCGGGAGCCTTCAGCCGCTTTAATTGGAGGGTCCCGGATCTGCAGGCAACAGGATCCCTCGAGCGACAGGCTGGCCTCGGCGAAAAGGCCAGACTTTTCCTCCATGGGGACTGTCCGGCTAACCTCTGAACAGTCCCGACGACGCCGTGTCTAGCAGGACCGGGTTCCCATCCTGGCCCGACACAGGCACAAGGGCGTTACAGGAGGCGCATTAAGTAGCGCCTCCTACGCACCCCCATTTGTCGCCCGCGGATGGAGGCCCCGTCGGCGGCCTCCTCTCTCATCCGCTCGTCGGCCTCCTTCTGGGACATTACTGTCTCGCAGAAGGAGACCATCGCCTTCCAGGACTCGTCGTCGCCGAGCATCGCGGTGATGACGCTCGGGAGCGACAAGTCCCCTCCGACGACCGACGTCAGACCTTGACGCAGCACCGCCCATCTCGGGCACACCTCGAGGGTGTGCTGGGCAGAGTCCACCGCTGCGCCACAATCGTGACATTCAGTCGTCGGCTCCCTTTGGGCCGTCCGACACAGGTAGTCACTAAAGCAACCGTGCCCGGTGAGAACCTGTGTCAGACGGAAATGTGTTGCCTATCCTGAGACATATGATGTTAAGTCTCGGTGCCAGTAATTACACTGCCTGTCTTGCCCTTCTTTCCGAACACAGCAAAGCTGTTTCACGGAAGAAATAACCAAGATGGTGGTACCCATGCAGCCGGGAGCGCGGCACAGCGCATCCCTCCCACCGGTTAAAAGGTTTAAGCATATGACAGTGCTAAAAATATTTAAACATTAATATGAATATATTGGATATAAAAAAAAATGAACACAATAATTATTATGTTATCGTTGTAGCAAGTGTTAGCGAAATACATGGGCTGGAAATATTGTTGTTTTATACGCTAAATAATTTGATATCTGATGATAATCTGTTGGCAAAAAAATGATAATAACAACAATTATATGTTTTTTATTTAAATTATTTGGCATCAATTATGACTACATAATTGACTTTATAAAATAATAGAGTAATAGACACTTTTAGTGTCGACTATACTAATAAAAAACCGTAAACGCTTAAAATTACGATTATATATAATTATATATTGTTTTTATTTTTCTTTCTTTTACGTTTTACTATGTTATAAAAATTAATAATTTTTCAACTAATAATTGTTTGTAATAAATTAATCCTGAAACAATAAAAAAAAATTATAATCTTTTTTCACCATTATGAAACCACAATAATAACCATAAGTAATATAGAATAGAAATATTACTATCATTAATGTAAATGCGAATAAAACCATGCGAAACAAAAAAAAAATATATATATTTTTTTTATTAACAGTTTGAATATGGCGTAGAACCAGAATCATTGCGCTATGTACCAGAACCACCGCCATTCGCGCAATCGGATATAACGCCTTCATTAGATATGGATTCAATAAGGTTAGTTTTATTTATTACATTTCATTTTTATCGAAACAATGTTGCCAGTACATACTTCTTTAACGTAGATTTTTGCAAATGTACGTGTAACTATTAAGTATAATTATATTATAAGTATAAATATATATACAGCCCTAGCTGTAGGCTGAGAAATCGGTGGATAATCCTAGCTGAGTCGAGCAATACCGCCTTCTGTATTCTGGCTGCTTATTATTATTACATATCATATTGTTGTTAATAATTACCAGATATATGTACTTGGGCGGCGGGCGGCGGGCGGCGCGATGGCGTCAGTGTGGTCGCTGCGGAGCGAGAGCACTCGCAGCCGCGCAGCCTTCGCGACATCCGTTACAACGGGCCTACGATGGAAGATTTGTCGCTGCTTGCAGGTAATAACTCTATATTATTCGTGAAATAATAACTAATTTTTGAAGTGATAACTTCTTATGAAAGGGTAATCCACTTCCTAACGTAACACGTAACGGCGCCAGTTTGTGTTGGCCTCTCTCTCACGCACAAGGCTCTCCCACTCTAGCCCACAGCGCTAGCCGTATTTCGGACAGACGCTTCCCCCTCTCTCTACTCAGTGTTTAGTGTGAGATCGACATCTGTTGACAGAACTAATAAATAACTTTTCCTTACATTATCATATTAATATACATAAAATTTAAGTAATAACCCGAGCTTTTCGCAAGTTAAACAATTTCAATATTAAATAGTTCAACTTAGATTAAGTTATCACTTCTATCAGGCGTCCCGAGACGCATTTATTTTTATTTTATTAAATTATCGTTGGCATATGCGATATACTTGCTTTAAGAATTTTCATAATTTGAAGATTTAATTGTCGTATGTAAAAAAATTATTTCTTTTTGTGTTATATGTAACTAAATATTATTTGACTTAAAAATAAATAAATCGCTCATAAATAACTATGAATGATGTTTGTTTACGTCTAATAAAAATATTTTTAGACCTTTGAAATATACAAAGATATATTGTTATTTTAGTATAGCCATATGTAATGTTTTATTTTAATGTTTTGTAACATAACACAGGCGAAATCGTAATGAAGTGGGTAATACTCTATTTTCATATTAACAACGAACTCTTTATTTCAGATGCGGTGGAAAATGGACGCTGGTCTCCAATGTATGAAGCTATTTAAAATAATTGTTGTTAATAATGTAATAAATAATTAAATTTTCTACAGTTTTTTATTTAATTGATTACATTACCATAAAAACATTTTAAATGTTTTTGCTTATTACTATTTCACGCTAAAACTAACCAATCGATTGCAAAAAAAAAAAAAATTCACTAATTCAAATCTTTAATTCCCATGGGTCAGTTAGATGGATAAAACCTCGAACCGTATATCATAAATTCTTTAAACCTAACCATATATAAATTATAAAGAAATTTGTTTTTCAATTGAAGAAGAATGACTATTTAATGCAAGCTTCGACAATGCTGATTAAACACAACAATGATGATTAAACACAACAATGATGATTAAACACAACAATGATGATTAAAAACTTATCATTTCTGTTTCTTAGTTTAATGTTTTTTTTTAAATGATTTTATGATTTGTTTAATGATTAATATCATACACAAGAATAAACAAATTTAAATTTGTAAACGAACACGATATCAAACCTTCTTTATAGTGATTTTTGGGAACCTTCATGATATCTAAGAAAAACTATTTTTCTAGCGCAGTTTCATTGGCTTTGAATTTCGGTACTTGCAAGATTAGTTGTTTTTTTTTGCTAACTCGAGAGAAGTTGGTCTCGAATAACGCTTATGTCAAGTTATGTATCTTGGTAATCTATCAATGTTTTATGGTCCTTCCTCAATAAACATGTTGTCTAACCCAGTTTTTTTTTTATATAAGTTCGGTAGTACCCAGCCATCAATTAACACATTAAAAAACTGTCACTTTATGATATTAACATCATAGATCTATAAGTCAGAATACAAGTGCAGATATGAATCGACGGTTGCAAATGAAAATTTTACATAGCGCTACCGAATACAACATTTCTAGAACTTCTTTTATTTTTTACACTTACATTACTTACATTTTAATGCCTTTGTCTAGTATAAAAAATCATCATCATAGATCGGGAGAAAAGCTTCATGTTTAAAAAAATAAATAAAGATGTTTTTGTACTTTGTAATTATTACTGTTTTCGTTATAAAAATTTTACTCGTGTATATATTATATAATAGTCCGTTTACCATAAATATAACTTTTTTCTAGCATATAGGTATATTATATCATTGTGTTATCAACTTCTCATTTATATATATCTTCTCATAAATATTGAATTGAATTAATGCTTATTTAAAGTTCAAATATTTTTATTATTTGTGATTTTTTGTGTTTTAATCCACGTATTCCAAAGTGTAATGTACACTTGTAAGTGACATGCATATTAGATACATTATTATTATATATTTTTTGATTTTTTGAATTTTTTATATGTATGTTGTAAGTGTGCTTTTCAAATAAATAAATAAATATATATGTATATATATCTATATATATATATAGGAGACTTTCTATAGATATAGTCACTCATCACGATATCTCTGAAACTATGAGACCTAAAAACTTGAATTTTGGTAGGAATATTCCTTTTGCCGAGTAGAGGTCAGCTAAGAACGGATTTTACGAAATTCTACCTCTAAGGGGATGAAAAAGGGAGGCAAAGTTTGTATGGGACAACGTGATTCCTTGGTCCAATCTACTTCAAATTTTGCATAAATATTCTTTAACAGAATTGATTGAAGACGTGTTTCGTATTTTGTCGAAGTTCATTCCCTAACGGAGTTAAAAGGGGGTAGAAAGTTATTTTGATATAAATACTCCTTAGTGCTTTTGATTTAAATTACATTTTTTTTTTGACACATGTTTGACAATCAATCCGTCTATTATAATATAATAATTATATTTTCCAGTATTGACGTGTAGGTGATATCTTTTTTTTTGATGCTCCTAATGGAACAGGCAAGACTTTATATTAAACGTAACAAAATTGAGTTGTAAATATAGTGTGTGATCGCTTTATTGTAAAATAGTGTCTTATATAATATTTTTTACTTCAGATTTGCACCACGGACTAATGTTGGAACAAGATCAGAAAACATTATAAATCAATTTAACTTTATCTTACACTAAAACTAAGAAGGAGGAGATAAAAGCTGTCTTGGCCTATTATTAAATATAAATATATGTTTGACATACACACACGATCGTCTGTTCCTAAGGTAGGCAACTTAATGCCTGTGTTTTCGGTAACAGCCGACTGATATACATTTTTTATAAATATACATATAGAAATAAAGACATATTACACCCAGACTTGAGGCGGGAATCGAACCCACGATCCTGGAGCAGAAAGCAGGGTCACCACCAACTGTGCCGAGTCAATTAAAATTTAAAAAAAATTGTGTGTCAGCTCCGACGCACGACTGGAGTTTACTCCTTAAGTACGATTGTCTAAACATACGCAAAAAGAGTTTATCCAACTGAAAATAAGATTAATACCATATGAAAGGATAAATTAACTAATTAATGAAAATAATATACATATATAAATATATATTTATTCCTTTTATATACATTTATTATAACTAATCGGCGAAATATTTTACATTAAACTTTTCACAATAGTCAATTTCAGATGTGCACAAATATTTCATTAGGAATGTTGATAAATTATGTAATTATTATTATCTGACAATTATCATTTATTTTTTAAATATTATTTTTCAATATTAATTAGAGCAACATTACTTTCGCACCGCACCATAGGTGCGCGCGCACCGAAAAAGTAACGAGGTCATTCATCAGTAGATTTTACCTCTCATATTTTTCTCATACCGGGCGCCTTATATATGAAAATCGATTATTAAGGAGTAAACTCCAAAAATTAATTACTTGCGGGTTTATTCAAATCTAAGAGACAATATCGTATTGACTTGTGGTGTAATTATAGCTACGATACAACGAACGAAGCATTGATGACCGTTCTGGTATAGTGGTACAAGTAGTCGCCTCAACGCCTCGCCTCAATGGCGGTGGTCGTGGGTTCGATTCCCACTCGGGGCAGATATTTGTATTTGTGCCAATATTTGTTTCAGGTCTGGGTGTATATCTGGGTGTATAGTGGGTTTCCCCACCATGCCCCGGAGAGTACGTAAAGCCGTCGGTCCCGTTTGTTATCATGGATGCCTTATAATGATAATTGTTACTTATGGTAGGGATATTATCCGCTAACCCGCAGTGGAGCAGCGTGGTGGATTAAGCTCCAACGCTTCTTCTATATGAAAAAAAGGCCTTCGCTCAGCAGTGGATTATTTACAGGCTGATACAATACACTACAGTACAGGAGCATTTGTGGCCTGCAGTGACGAAACTGAGCCTTACCATAAATATGGTAGTCCATCTAAGGAGAGATGTTTTTTTTTTTTTTTTTATATAAATGTATGTCCACGGGCTCATTTTGCCCATGCCTTTTTTATTCCAGATTTAGGTATACTTAGTACAATGGTAGCTGCTTACATTATTAAGGACTTAATTAAAAACTTAATGTCTCTAATGTGACAAACATGAGTCCACCGACCAAAATATGAAGGTATTCTTAATTCTAATGACATGCATTTTTTTTTTTTTTTTTTTTTTTAACTTTACTTTGCTAACTGTACAATATGCTATTACTAACGCTTAACTTATTTTCCTAATACTGGTTTTATAGCTATTTCTTATAAATATATTTCTAACAACTATGTCCTCGCACCGATGTTTTTACTCAACATATCGAGCACACTCTCAATGACGGCGGTATCTCTGTGATGAATCGCCATCTTGAGACTGTGCTCGAGGATTTCCTTTTCCGTGGTCTCCGCCGCCCTCGCCACAAAGCGACCAATTGCGTCATCACAGTCGTCGGTGTAATAGACACAGGTGTTAGTGTGTCTAGTCACCGCGACTACGGCGTGCGAAACGCTGTCGTGGATTCGGAGCCTCCTCGTCTTAGTCTGGAGGACGATGACGTCCTCGTAGGTGGCCCTGTGCCTCATGGATGGTTAAGACGCGCGATCCCTCGCCGGACCCATATCCCTGGTCAGTCAACAATCTCTTTTCATCTTGCGTAAAGACCAGGTATAGGGTCCGATCCCTTCCTACGGGGATATGCGCGCCTGTGAGGCTCTCCACTCGCAACGATCGGATCCTGGCGCTGGAGCTGTATATGGTTCCGTAGACCTCGCTGATGGCAAAGGCGACATCCTTGGGGTTGCGATGCGTGCATGACAACTCGCACGAGATGGTTGTTAGCAGGGTAGGTCTACAGTACCGCATTTCAAACAGGTTATCCCTGTCGATATACGGCAGCTGGTTTATATCTCCGACGAGGATCACCTTCTCTGCACCGGATAGTCGGGCGGCCATTACTATGGCTCCGAAGTGGTTCATAAGGGCTTCGTCCACCGTTAGGCGGGTAATTGTCGAGCCCTCACGGAAACCATTTACCAAAACGGAGGCCATAGTGCGCACCTTTTGCTTGGCTTTGTTGCCATAGTGGTGGGCCAGTTTTTCTTTTAAGTCTTTGGCCGCCTCGACTGTGGTCGTGATCACGACCTCCGTATCCTCGTCGAAGTCCCTTACTATGCGAGTTGTCTTGCCGCATCCCGGTACCCCATTTATCCATTCCAGCGATGGGAGTCCCCAGGTCACGGATAGTAAGCCGGCTTCCCAGTCGTTCGAGATGGTTTTCGCCATCTGAAGTATCCGGTCCCCCAGCATTACTTTCGTGCATCTGGCCACTACCACCACCGGGTCCCCTTCGGGTGTTTCAAAGGTCTGCGGCTCCTCATCTTTCCCCTCAGACTCGACGGCGCTCACGAAGCCTGCTGTGCTGTTATATGCAGCCATATATGTACCCGACATCTTGCCCTTGAGTACTTGTCGGGTTTCGCTGTTATATATGGCTGCTTGGGCTTCCTCGAGTTCCGCCTCCAGTAACCTTTGATGGTCGTACCGGTAGGTCTGCATGATCTTATTGCAGATGGCTAGGCTTACCTCGCGGTTTGCCTTTGTTATAGCCAGGAACTCGATTAGGGCGTTTTCCGCGTGTTGGAGCGGTGTGGACGCAGGTCTAAGTCTCGGTGGTGAAACCTGCCCCATATCGGCTCTAGTTCGAGCGGCCGGTGACGCCTTCGGGTGCCTCGGACTGTCGTCTTTGGTGAACCTGTTTAGCGCCTCCGCTTGCCGCTCTTCTTGCTCCGCCTTTTTGGGAGAGGGGTGATGTGAGAGCTTATCTTGTTTTGGGGAGATGGTAGCATGGATAAATGTCGCTACTGCCATCGAACTTGGCCTAGACTCGGGTGCGGCCCTTTTTGAGAGTTGTTCTGCCTTCTGGACCTCGACCCTGAGCTGTAAGCGCTCCGAACCGCTAGGTGCGGGTTCATCGACAGCCGGCGATGCAGGGGGTGAAGGTGTTATAGATCTCGGTCTTAAATAACCTAGATCCTCCCCCCTGTCCTCGTAGACAGTGACCTCACTGTTCTTGGAGGCCATTAGGCAACCGTACCTGTCCGATACGTCGCCTCTATCATAGCCGACTCTCATTGAATCTACACTGATTCTTCCAGGGATTCCCCCGGGGGTCTCGCTCAACTGCTGCAGCCACACACTAGACTGCGCAAAGGCTGACGTCTCTCCCCACTCGAACAGCACGATGAGTTTGTTTTTCAAACGTACCAAACGGTAGGTCGAGTCGCCCTCCTGTTCTTGCTCTAGCGCTTCAATCTTTGTGCGCTTAATGGTGGTCTTTTGTGTGCTACCCTTTATCAGTAAAGCGAGCCCCGGTGAAATCACCAGCCGATCGCGTGTTTCGGAGCGACAGAAGCAGATTCCTATCCTCTCCACCCCACTGTCCATGAAAAGAGCCACGCATCTGGTCTTAAATCCAACTTCTCCGCCTCCGACCTCTTCGCTGGGCGAGGATTGCGTGATCCTGCTGTGGGTCGGTTGCGAAGGTGCGTTATTGTTGGCTCTCTTCCTGAACAGCTTTTGCAAAGAGGAGGGCATGGCTTGAGTTATTCGGTCCAGAAGGACACGGCCAGGAGACATTGGCGTAGCCGTTGGAGCGGTCTGCTGAGCGGTTCCTCGTGTGTAGAGTGTCTGTGTTTGTGTTACTTGAATGACGGTGTTGGCACTCTGTACAGGCGTTACAGCCGGTGGTAGAGCGGTCGTGCTGTTTCTTTTTGCGGCTACTGTGACGGCCTTTCTTGCGAAAGTAAGGAAAGACGTTCTGCTCGTTTCGCTCTCGAAGATGGTATGGAGCAATGACTGGTCAAGTTTCATCTGGAGTTTGAGCTCCAGATCCAGCCTTTCCCTACTGAACCTCGGGCAGTCCAGTATAATGTGCAGAACTGTCTCCTCACAATTCGGGTCGCAGATACACGAAGGACTGTCAGTGAGGTGGAACCTGTGCAGATACGCCGCAAATCCTCCGTGGCCGGTCAGTATTTTTGTGTCGACATGCGTTGGTGCCGACTTCCTTACCAGTCTGCAAGCGGTCTTCACATCCGGCAGGAATATTTTCGTGACCGAACCAGTTTCCGAAGAATTGTATCTGTCCTGCCATAACCTGACAGTCTCTTCCCGGATCTGCCTTCTGACATACGATATGGGTATTTTATCGTAGTCGGGTGCCGTTTTTTTTGTTAAGGCCGCCTTTTTTGCCAGCTCGTCCGCTCTTTCATTGCCCGGTGTTCCAACATGGGCCCTCAACCAAAAGAACCTAACCGTCTTATTTTCCTCACGGAGACGCCTAATTCGACTCTTCATTTCTACAGCCAGAGGGTGGGTCACTGTGGGGCTCCTCAGCAGATCGAGTGACGACCTCGAATCGCTCAAGATGTTGATAGAGCTTGATTTTGAGGTTTTAGCTATGTCCACAGCTCTGAAGAGTGCATACATCTCCGATTGGAAGACAGTGTTGTGCGGCTCTAACCGGAAAGTAGAGTATCTTACTTCCCTGCCTTGGTCCCAGCATGTGAGGGCGGCTCCTACTTTGCCCTCTATTTTGCTACCGTCGGTGAAGATGAGAGGCCCAACGATATTGTGTTCCTCAAGGGCTTCGGGGTTCAGATTTTCTAGGCACTCGTACTGAGTTGTCATGAGTAGAGAAGGGTGGGGGTTTTGCATTGGACCCACCCTGCGCTCCAGCTCTCTTCCCGGTGGAAGAAGGTCCGTGCTGTGACCTTTTTTGATCTTGAACAATATGGCCGCCTCTCGTACGCGAAGGTCAAGTGGGAGTAGGCCCGTGATGACTAGTGCCGATGTCAGGGACACCGTCCTGTACGCTTTGCATATTTTCTGCGCGAATCCTCGCTGCAGTGAGTTTAGTTGCTTGCGAATCGACAACTTCTCTGCTGCAGAGGACCATACGCTCGCCGCATACAGAACGATAGGCTCTATCACCGCCACATATATAGTCCGTACGATCTCCCCGTTCAGACCCCAAGACACTCTCGCCGCGCGCGCGAGTTGTTTGTAAATGTCCGCAGCTTTTTTACATACGGCGGTCACGTGCGCATTGAAAGTGAGCTTAGAGTCCAAAATGAGCCCCAGCAGTTTGATTTCCTCTACAAGCCTCAGTCGAGTGCCGGACATATGGATTACGGGAGTATCGTATTTGAGCTTTTTTGTAATTACCATCGCGTTGGTCTTATGCGCGGCGAATCTCAATTTATTACATATACCCCACTCTTGTACGGCAGCTAGGGTGGTTTCGGCTGAGGTCTGTAGGTTGCTGGTTTTCTGGCTAGAGAAAACGAGGACCACATCGTCCGCAAAGGCCTGGCAGTATACTCCCATATCGCTGATCTTTCTCAGAAGCGAATCCAGGATGAGATTCCAGAAGGTCGGTCCGCCAATAGATCCTTGGACACAACCCTTCGTGGTCTCCTTCTCACTGGTCGCTCTGGCGTAATTAACTATGACCCTGCGGTCCTGGAGGTATGAGGCGACCATGGCGTAAAGGTTCCTCGGGCAATGTTTGTTCACCAGCTGTTTTTTAAGAGCCGGCCACTACGCATTGTCAAAGGCACCCTCTATGTCGAGCGATACCAGCAGTACTATTTTCTTTAACTTGATTTCCTGTCTAATATGCTCGACGAGATCGTAGAGGGCGTCTTCCGTTCCCCTCTGTGGCATGAATCCGTACTGGCTTCGGTGCAGTGTAGGGAAGAGCCTCCACTGAAGTCTGCCTATCATCATTTTCTCGACTGTCTTTCCTAGGATCGACAGGAGTCCGATAGGTCTATAGGACTTCGGGTGGGTGTAGTCCTCTTTGGCTGGTTTACGGAGGATGCATATGTGGGCGACTTTCCACTGCTTAGGGAAGTAAGAAAGCGACAGGCATTTGTTTGCCAGCGCTAGGAATATCTCCCTGTCGCAGTTTATTGCCGTCGCGCATATATCTGACGTTAACCCGTCCG
This sequence comes from Euphydryas editha, assembly GCA_036937285.1. NCBI lineage: Eukaryota > Metazoa > Arthropoda > Insecta > Lepidoptera > Nymphalidae > Euphydryas > Euphydryas editha. The sequence goes on along the minus strand of JAUPFZ010000031.1, from coordinate 10,232,273 downwards.
GGCCTGGAGCTTTTTTGGGGTTTTGGCTTAGAAGAACCTGTTCCAGCTCCGCAGGCGTAAAAGGCGGGTCATCGTCAGACAGATCTTCTAACTCCGTGGGAGCTCTGTTTTCGACGGCCTCTCGGACCTCTTTGTGATAGGTGGTTTCGGTCTCCACAGAGTCGTCTGGGTAGAACGTATTTGCCAGGAGTTTTGCCGACTGATCTGGTGACAGTGTTTCGCCGGATTCGTTCCTTAGCAATACGTCCTCGTGCCTGCGAGAGGTCTTTCTGATGACTCTGTAGATACCGTCCCATACGCTTTCACGGTCTTGCGCCGTACAGAACTCTTTCCAGCTTCGAGTAGCTGCTTCATTTGCTGCCTGTTTGTATCTCTCCTTGGCCTGTACGTATTCTTCGACGACGCCAGCCCTTCTGCAGGGTGCAGCATTTCTAATGCGACGCTTAGCTCGTAACTGTTCCCTTTTCAGGGAGTCTAGTTCAGCCGACCACCACGGTGGTCGGGGGTCGCCTTTCCACGGTTTTATCCTCGGAATGGTCCTCTCACATGTATGGTGAATGATCGCAACGTATTTCGCGATCATTTCTTCGAGCTCATCCGTGCTCGAGACATTGCTGACGGCAACCGGAGTTACGCTCTCTTCCGCAAGGCCGGACTTAAGGATCGCGGTGAAATCTGTCCATCTCGCCTTTTTGGTGTTATATCTGCGCGTTGAGATTGGGTCCAGTGGTTTTAAGGGCCCCTTGGTGCGCAGACTGAACATAATGGCGTTGTGATCAGATGTGATCAGATTTCGTTCCACTCGCCAAGTATCAATTTTTGCGAGAAGGGACTGACTGGTTAATGTCACGTCCACGCAACTCGATAATAGCCTGTCTCCTCTGTATGTCTCGAACGTAGGTATATCTCCGTTGTTATGGATGTGGAGGTCCATTTCGGTGATGAATCCGTGAAGTTGTGCTCCTCGATGGTTTTCGGAGCTGCTGCCCCACCAGTGGCTCCAGGCATTGACGTCACCGGCCACTATATGATGGTGTGTGGGGAACTTCGCGATGGCCGTTCTCACCTGTCCGATGTAAGGGTCCAAGTCTTGGTCCCCTTCGAAGTAGACGGACAGTATTCCGAGCTCAAGTCGGCCGGCCTTTACGAAGACAGCGGCCACATTCTCGGTGACAATTTGGGGGTCATGAATAACTTCCACTTTGTCACCGAAGACGATGATCGCTGCCTTTACTGGTTTCTGGCGGCCCAAGGTGCACTGGATGATCTTCGTGCCTGGGTATCGTCTCATTTCGCCCTTATTACCGGTATAAGGTTCTTGTACCAGGGCGAAAGAGATCCCTTTTTCCGAGGCCACCTGAAACAGTTCGGCTGTTGCCAACTGAGCGCTGCAGGTTTGCTTGCAAAAATCGCAAAGCGCTGCATGCATCGTCCGTCTCTCCGTCAGGGGCCATTCCTTTGGCCTCCGGGTCACCCTTAGCAATATTGCACTTTTTTCGCACAATTTTTCGACTTTTACGCGGACGAAGTCGCGGGCTAAAATATTATGTTTGACAACTCAATCCGTCTATTATGAAATATTTTCCAGTATCGACGCAGGTGTAGGTGATAAAAAATATAAATTTATATTTTTTGAAATTTTAATTAAATACCCGAGCGAAGCCGGGGCGGGCCGCTAGTATATATATATATATATATATATATATATATATATATATATATATATATATATATATATATTGTTGTATATATATATGTATATATATTGTTTTTAATTGAATATTTTCTTTTTATCTTTCTATTTCGTTTTGTGAAAAGAGATATTTCAAATTCAAGCGTCGTATTCAAGTTTACAAAATCTTCTTGAGTTTTTAACATATATTTATCCCTAAAACCATATTCTCGTAAAGTATAATGTATCAAATTAAAATTCAATAATTGTTTGTATTTTTAACACCTCATTTATGTTGATATACATAAAACTATTAAATATAATTTATTACTCATTTAGTAACATAATAATAACGCTAAAACAAATCTCTGTAGTTTTACCGATTAACATAAAATTTTTAAACTATAAAATCAATAATCAATAACCGGTAAAGTGTAAACACCGTTACTACATTTTTGTGTGGCATCACTAGTGTCGTTGCAAGAATCGAAGAAGCATTTGATCTGCGACTGCGTTCTTGTAATTTATCGCGAAATCTCTAATAATTTAGCAACGACATAACTGTAGTGTTAAAATTATAATAGTAAATTCGTTATAGTTATTATAATGGCAGACAAGAAAGGTATTTATGCGCTTTAATTATCATTTTTCTTTGTTCTTTTCTATAACATAGAAGGTTGACATATGTAACGTCATTTCGCCTTGAATTGCAGTTTTTGCAATTTAAAGAAATATGTAGATCTTTTAAAGAACTTATGTTGCGAAAAACTGTCGAATGAATATCTATCGAAACATTAGAAATAACATTTAACATATTTTTTTGTGGATCAATAATCCGTAAATCCAAGATGGTTGACGATCGTTCGGACAGAGGCGGGATCTAAGATTAGTCTTCCTATTATTTAAAAGTACGATTTTTGTTAAAGGTATTTCGTTTAAGGGTACCGGTCAGCTATTATAACTTATAATTTTTATTTTATTATATGAACAATTTATTTTAATGTACCTGTAATCGATTAAACTACAGGCATTTTCATATGCCCCAGTTAGGTACGAAGTGCTATTATTTAGTTTAATAATCGATGTAATACTTCGTTACAGATTTTTCTAGCGCTTTTTGGTTTTTCTAAATACCTACATATATTTATAAATTTCTACAAAATAGTAATTTAAAAAGAAATCACTTTAACTTCTTTGATTATAAGTTTCTATTTTATAAGTCAAAATATATTAGTTGTTATTAATAGTACATAATAATTTATAATAAAATTTATATATTACTCCAAATATGACATAATAGAGACAAGTAATTTTATTAATGTCTTAATAAAACTCTTAATATTAAATAAAAATAATAATTACTTAAAAAAATATCTCATTGTTAGAAAAAAAATCTTCAAGATATTTCTATTCCCAAGATTACAAAGATTAACAATATAAATTAATAACAATAGAATTAATATGCAACCTTGATGATGTTACGTATGTCTGTCTATCCATTAATTGATTTTAAGCTACCTTAAATATCAATATAGGATTATGATATAAAAAAAAATTATAAACATACAATGAACAGGTTTAAGGTGCTTAGATGATGGCTTGCCGTCACAGCCAAGCACTAATGAACTATAATGATTATAATGATGCGTTACCCACACCCTGCCCCCTCTCCCTCTGTCCCCGTTCTACAGGTGCCGCGGGCGCGCCAACGCAGACCCCGCGCGGCAGACACCTATTGCCCATCATGTAATGACATTACATAGAATTTTTCTTTCTTTTTCTTTTTTGAAACATAGAGAGATACATTATGATATGTGCGTAACGGCGTGTGGACGATCGTATGTGTATTGATTACGATGTAACACTCAATGGTTTGATTGCTATAATTTCTTGACATTAATCTCGTGATTTTTCTATCTCTACCTGAAATGTTCAGTTAGAAAAAAATTGTACTATTCACTTGTTGCTACCTGTTAGGCCCTACATTTCCCTGTATTAAAAATCATATTTTTATTATAACATATCGCTCATTTGGAGAGACAGTGACACAAATGCAAATTAGTTAACTTTACACCAGATCAGAATAAAGGTTATTTCATAGTTCAAAAGAAGATTCTGAAGCATTATTATGGCTAATTATTATTTTAGAGCACATTACCAGTAAACTTATATAACAAAATTGTGAGCAAGTCAAAGTAATTTAAAAAACCTGACTGCGTTCCTGTGTAATTTCGAAATGATTTTTTTTTATTTTTTATATACCCAGTGTCACTCTCACCGTAAATACGAATCTAATGACACCTCTCAAGCTAAAATCCATCAATCCGTTCAGGCTGCAGAGCAACACAAACAATTATACATACAAACTCGAAAAACATAACCCTCCTTCGCGCAGTCGGGTAAAAGTTGTTATGTTGTAAATATATTATTTATATATATTTTACCTATTCGTTGACAAACTTACATTGCATTTAAAATGAAACTAAAACAAGAGAATTCATGTTAAACAAACATTCAAACCGACATTTTTGATATACAAAATGTACTCTCCCATTACTTTTCTTCTGCTACATGTAACTGTCAAATAAACAAAACTAAATTATGAGAATATTTAACATAAAGAGAGGTGCATTTTATTTTTAAATGTTGACTCTTAAGTTTAACATTTTATAGCTTGACCTGAGATTCGAACCGGTTTATGTAATGATTCATTGATTATGAATCTTGCCTTCACAATAAAAACATGTATTTTATTATTTTTCTCATAAAGTTTGTAAACAAAACACTCAAATTGGCAGTAAAGATGGAATTATATAAGTATACATTTACGTCAATGATACAAAAAAAAAATATTTTCATTATCTATCAACAAAATAACAAAAATAAAGCTTAAAAATTGACAAAAATTTGAAACTTTTTTTTTTGTTCTGTTCATAATAATATAAAATTTACAATTGATTTGCAAATGAGTCTAGACTCGATCTTTTCATGTTCAAATACACATCTTTATATTCAGGTTGTTATTTAAATGTAAAAATATAACAAAAGATTTTTTGTGGTCAAGATATTTATTAAGTATCCCTCTCAGATGCTACAAAGTTATATTTTAAGTTCATGTACAAAACTTCTATTTTTTTTTTGACAGATTTCTTTCATCTATACTAATATTATAAAGCTGAAGAGTTTGTTTGTTTGCTTGAACGCGCTAATCTCAGGGATTACTGGTTTGAATTGAAAAATTCTTTTTGTGTTGGAAAGCCCATTTATCCAGGAAGGCTATAGGCTATGTAACATCACGCTACGACCAATAGGGGCTGTGCAATAGTAAGAAATGTTACAAAAGCAGGAAAAAATAATATATTTTTTTTAAGAGCTTCCATTGCGTCCTTTATTATTTCTCTTCTCGAGACAATTTTTGAAGTACATTTTCCCCTAAATTACCGCGAGTGAAACCGCAGGGCACAGTTAGTGTTAAATATTTGTAATATGTTTTTATAATGTACCAAATGACACGGCTTGGACTCTATTTATGATTACTATCCTCTATTATGAGGCATTATGTTTTTATAGGTTATATTATATTACCTTCTTTAAAAAAAACTAAGTTAAAAAAATATAATTGGACCGTAGATCTTGATATAAGTTCGTAGTAAATATTCTTTTTAAAATATGTATTAGTATGTATTGCAGTATTTGAGAACAATTTTCTCAAAATCAATCAAAATTTTATCTTCAACAATATAGCAATCGAATCATTAGAAGTTAGTGGAAGAAGCGATTATATTTTTCGATTATAATGTTCAAATATAAGTTTTTTTTCTATGTGTCTGGAAGGGCTGACTAATGTTATGAGTTTAAGTGGTTGGCTGTACAGTAGATGTTTTTGGCTTGAAAATATTTGTATAGTTATTAAAAACGGTCTTTCTGGATGCATAAATACATTTACGAAACAGTAAAGATATGATCGCAACGTACACTTAATAGTTAACATATTAAATATGGTAAAAAAATTTGTCTTAAGGTGCAAAATTCTGATTCTCGAATCCAAGCGATGAGAGACACAGAACTTTCTCTTTATAAATTTAAATCGATGTTCTCTGCTCTTATTTTTTACTTTTTCTATAAACATTTACTTTTTATTTCAGCTTATTTTTTTACCTGTTTTTATTTTAACACTAATATATATATTTTTTTTCAAATAATGGCAGTCCTTTTTGATTGTGAATGTACTTTATTAAGTACAAGTGGCTTTATAATGTGGATTGCTATTATTGCATTTGTTTGCTAGATTTATTGCACAAGCAACAGGGCATATGTTTTTTTTTAATAATCAGTTATTATGCCCTGTTGTTGATAGCCCATTTAACGTTGAAATATTCTTGGGCCTGCCTTACTTCCAATTATTTTTTGGTTTTTTAGACTTCTAAATGCTAACACATTAGACATAATTGTTGTAAAATGGGGTGAAAGAAAAAAGTAAAAGATTTTTCGACATTTTTTCACGCCGTTTTTCATTTTTATATGGGATCGTAAACTATCACTTATTTTAGATTCCTATTTTGTTAACAGATGACTTTGTTTTTTCAGTAAAAAGTTGTCTGTTCTTAAGATGAGTGTTTCACTAACAAGTTAAATTAATAAATTAGTTTTTTTTTAATACTAAATGTAACAAAAAAAAAAAAAAACTAATTTATGGTATATATTCACAAAAAATAATTTTCTTATATTTAATATTTTGACGACTTTTTTTTTGTGGATATAATAAGTAAGGTGATGGCTAAAGTGATACAAAAAATTAGTTTTTCGTGTCACAATTTTTGTGTCTACACATATAAGCTAGGTTTAACCGTGGTCTGTACATTGCTTGACAAGCAATATGCAATCCAAAAGTTTACATTAAATCACCTTTTTGATCCTTTTACAGCTGTTTTTTTTTTTTAAATATATTTATTGATAGAAATTTGATTAAAAAGGTTTCCAATATATAAGCTATTCGAAAATGTTAACATGAATGACTCTGTTAGTGCGTGTGATTAGAATAAGGGTACGATGGAAGATACGAAAATTACAAAAAAAAAACAACTGTCATCTTCTGTCGTTGCATTGTCCAAGGTCAAAGACTGTCAGGTGCATGCGAATATCAGCTTTTTTGAAGGACAAGGAAGTACGTGTGTTGCGTGTACAAATTTTTTCTTACGAAAAATATTAACACTCCCATCTAAGTTTTCTTTTTTCTTTTTCAAATAACATTTGCTAACTAGTCGGAGGTTTTTTACAGGGATCCAGTTAAATCTTTAATTTTTTTTTCTCCTATTTAGCAAAATATAAAACGGAAATGATGTTATATTATAAAATAATGTAACAGCAGATCCTTATTAATAAATATATTTTTTTAATATACATAATACAGGAGGGTATTTCGATATTAACACGTAGTGGAATAAGTATATGTCATTAAGTGTAAAATTAATATGGTAACCAGGATTTTTTGTGGTAATTTTGTTATTGTAAAATTTTGCTGTCGATGCAGCTAGTTTTCCGGCATTTGAATTTTTGTTTTTGCAATCTTGTAACCAATTTTTTTCTTTCGTACGCGTAATGAATAGTTATTATGTTGAGTTGTAGTTCATATGCATGTACCATCGGAATGTTATATAGATTTGTGTTCCATGCATGTCTGTCTGTGTCCTTCAACGCACTCATCATAGAATTATTCTTAATATTTAAATACAGAACGCTTTTTTTGCATTCGCTTTATAGAGAAAACAGCAAAATATATGAAGGTGTATTAATATGCTATTACAGTTACATAAAATCTTGGTACACAATGTTTTAGTTAGATTTAAATAGTTATAATGTTTTTTTTTTTTTTTTGAGAATGTTAACGACGTCCATTTTCTCATGGACGCCATCTTTGGTGGCTATATTTCATAATTTAAAAGTTCGTGCAGCGATTTCTTTTTCATTTTTTCACCAAATACAGTTTACAAATAGTTTTTATTCATCTATTCGGCTTCCAATGAAATATCGTTACGCGAACTTTTGTATGCAAGCTCGACTTTATGGAATTTCTTTATCTGTCCTTGATTTCGTTGTTTATGTACAAAGATTTTCCGTATTTATGAGCTTGAATGCGTCATCTTGGTTTCCATCTACAGACAACGTTGTTTTTTTATTTGTTTTTGTTTTTTTTTCATCTTTCTAAAGTACTATCTGTGCCTTAATAAATTTTTAGCTTTTTTTTTTTCATAAATAAAGTAAAAAAAAAAAAGTAATCGTAATAATTAAAAAAAAAAATATAAATGCTTCTATTTTTGAGTACAGATAAATTTTTTGTCATTTTTGGAGAGAGGGGAGGCACGGATATATTACCAAAACTACCCTCAAAAACAAATTTTAAACTGGTCTGTCTATAAATGGAACACAAAGATCGATCACTAGTTATGTAACAAATATAAAACTAATGTCTTTTGATAAGATTTATTATCGTGTGATGACTGATTTGTTATTTAAGATGTTTTTAAGATATGGTCACACTTGCTACTTGCACAAAAATCATTTTTTGCATACATCAAACATACTAGTAAGTGTGACCAGTGCAATGCAATGGAATGCAATGTAAATATAATTTGGTAGGTATTTCAGCACTCGCACATCGTGTTGAATTGTGTATAACCTACCAAATAGACTTTGGTTCGGTTATTTGTTAACCGAATCAAACCTGCCACGTTTTGATATTCTTCCGAAAAAAAAAATGTTTTTTTTTTTTTGGGAGAAAGACTCGTGGTTATGTAACGCGTTGTATGGGTATCGCTTGTCGTTAACACTGGCGCTAGTGTGCATAGATTATACGGTTTAGTTTGAGATGTATTATCTATGCTTGGCGACGCGAATGTTGTATTCATGAATTTAAAAAAAAAAGATATTTTTCTCCACTGGCAACATTCAAAAAAGCGTGGTCACACTACGTCACGCGTGAATGCTCGGGCTTGGGTTGCGGCGCGCGAAAGCGCAGTACTGCCCGAACTGACTCGGCACTGACAAGAAAAAAAATTAACGTTTTTTAAAAACTCCGTCAATCAATATCTTTAATGGATGCTAATAGACTAAATAATCGTATTAAAGTAACTAAAGTGACAGTTATATTTATAACTATTTATAATGATTGATAATTTTAATAATGTTTTTAAAATTGCTTGTTTGAGTAATTTTAAAATAAAGTGAAACTTTTATTTGGTCATCCAATAGCACTTAATATATGGCAACACAATATAACAATCAACCATGCAATTTTAATCAGTGTTGCTACAGCCGAAAATTAAATTATCAGACCATGTATAATACACGAAAACAGGCCTTAAAAATACATATACACGAAAACAGGCCTTAAAAATACATATACATTTATAAAAATTCTGATGATTACCGGTACAGTAATACAGGTCTGGTAGTTTTGATCACGCGCATCTATAAAAGGTATTGTCTGTCAGTGTTCGTCTGTCGGGCCGTTTGTCGTGTTACGTGTATCTCATGACTCGAGTTGTTGCAGTGACACCCCCTCTCGGAGCGTACCCGCAACCTCAGCCTCCTCAAGGACCGTTTCTACCTGCGCCGCCGCACCAGGCCGCACCACAATATGGAGGTATGAGGAGTTTTTAACGAATTTGCTGACGAGCCTAACACTTTTCTATTATTTTAGGAAATTTATTATAACTTAGAAATAAACAATACAAATCTTCTTGAAATTGCTACTGACAAGCAATAATGACAGCGAGTAATGACAGCAAGTGAAGCGTTATTAATTATAAAAAAAGGTAGAAATCATCATGTGGATCATTTTTGTGATCACTGTGGTGGGCATAAAATTAGTGGTGATATATTAATTTTGTCATTTTACGATTTATTGTTAGAAAATTTGTAAGTTTAAAAAATAAAATAAAAAAAAACAAATACAAAGAATCAGACCTAATTTCTATATCTCATCATCATCACAACACCAGCCATTGGATGTTCTCTGCTGAACGTAGGCCTCTTTCAGGAACGTAGGACTAAATAATTAAAAATATATATAAATTGTACCACTTTGCTTTTCATCTTGACCTTTTGTTGCTAATTTTATTTTACTTCAACAAGAATGGCTTGAAACTTGAAACAAGCAGTCTTATTTGTTCATTAAGATTGAGTAAAATGAGAAATATAGTTTGAAACAAATACTCGACATTATCAGTGGCAGGCGGTTCGCCTTACGGAGTAGCGTTCGGTGGGGCGGGCGCAGGGGCGGGCGGGGTGTACGCTCCGCCCCCGTACGACCAGCTGCAGCATCACCAGGCCATACCAGCGCTTAGTCAGCAGTTGCCTGTGAGTAAAAAAAAAATGTTTAAATGTTTGAGAATATACTTCAATCGATCCTGTTTCTTTAACTAAGTATAAGTATAAGTAAAGACGGGCTTGTTTCCGCAACTCGACGTCACTGTGCGCCTATTTTGCGTGTGTTTCTTTAACTATAGTAATTGTTGACGAAATACACAAACAACACTTCATATAGCACTGCATATCTCCAATATGCAATTTTAATGAAATTTAAATAATAATGTATTTATAAGAAAATAAACCTTACTTTATTTGTATTTCTATTCTAGTATTTTGATAAATTTGTCTAAATATACTAATCAAAATAATTAAGTTACATAAAAACTCTTGAATTGATTGACAATTGCCCTTCTCTGTATGGTCTAAAGTATATATACCTGTAGAGGTTTTAAATTATAATCTAACCTAATTTCTCGCAGATGTACAGCCCAGCAGCGGCGATGTACGCAGCGGCTGCTGGCTACCCGGGGTATATCGGCTACCCCGTGCAGTACTACCCGTACTACCCTACCGCCGTGCAGCCCTCCATACAGCCCCTGCGCCCCACCATTATGATCCCGGTAAGTGGTCCTAATATATTTACATGTCATTTTTAGCATACTTGAGTAATTATGTCCAAATTCGAACTTTGTGACACGATAGAAGATTTGGAACCCTAATTGAAATTTGAATTAAAACTTATGTCAAGATATTGTTGCAATTTGCTATTCCAACTATTCCAAGTTTGATATATAATTTTACCGGTGGGAGGGATGCGCTGTGCCGCGCTCCCGGCTGCATGGGTACCACCATCTTGCTTATTTCTTCCGTGAAATAGCTTTGCTGTGTTTCGGAAAGAAGGGCAAGACAGGCAGTGTAATTACTGGCACCGAGACTTAACATCATATGTCTCAGGATAGGCAACACATAAATGAGTTGGCTGGGCTAGTTCCAGGTAAACTAGTTTATGTTCATGGGCGACGTCGACCACTTACCATCAGGTGGCACGTCTGCCAGTTTGCCTATTCAACTAACACATAAAAAAAAAAAAAAAAAATATAAATTTTGAAAATATTGATTTTTTTTTATATTTTTTTATATGTGACTTCATGAATAATTGTTACTCTCATAAACAAAAAAAAAAATATACCTCTATATATAAAATTTGTTTCTTTCTTTCTTTCTCTTTCTCGTCACACAATATCGATATATACTTTTAGACGGCTACATACTATTTGTTTTTTAAAGTTGATAGGGATTTAGAGATTTTGTAAGACGGGTGTGTAAACAAACTGGTTAAGTTGTAAGTAACGTAACTGATGCTAATGAGACACGCTTTGTGTTCAGAACGGGTTCGAGGCGGGCGGTCGGTTCGAGGGTCTCGCGCAGACGCTGCTGCCGCCCGCGCCGCCCGGCGTGCCGCCCTCGCCCGCCCACCTCGCCGCCATCCAGCCGCACCAAGTGCTGTGAGTGGCGCACATACACACACACACACGCGCACACAGCCACACACATCCACACACATTCACACAAGTGCACCCACACAAACAAATACACGCGCGCGAACATACGCACACGCACGCACGCACGCATGCACACACACACACACACACACACACACACACACACACACGCACGCACACACACACGCGCGCACACGCACACACGCTCACGCATACACACACACATGCACACACATACATACACTCAACAAGCACACACACATGCACACACACACACTCACACGCACGCACGCACGCACGCACATCACAAACAGATGCAACTGTATCGTGAGAACGCGCTCGTATATACACACACCTACATATACAATTGATAGCATGATTCTATAGCTGGTTAAATCCAGGTATCACATGCTCTGTAAGGTAAAGAAGTAGAAATTGTATCTAAAGAACCTGAAGATTGTGATTGAGGTGACCAAAATGACTGCGCATCCATAATTTTGTTTCCCGTTGGGAATATACTGCTTTATTTGTTAGTCATCACAATATAATTATACAATGAGTATGTCGTGTACTTTGTAATGAGAAAATCATATAGTTAGGCTTACTAAAAGATCAAAGCAAGATCCCTCCTGATTTGAATGCTATTGACATGAAAACACACAAAATCTTAAAAAACCTCATTACCATCGTATCATTGGACGTCCACATTCGAACATATATGGCCTCCTGTTTTCTTATATTTACGCGAATTTTACTCATTTAATTAAAAGTCTAAATCGGATTTTATCGCGTTTATTTATTTTAAAACTTTACAGTTTAACGATTTTTAATTAAATTAAATTATTTCCCGACGTTTCGGACCCTTTACAGCGTCCATGATCTCAGGGGACTGAGGTGGTGGGTGTCCGAATATTAATAATATTTTTATTAATATAATTTTAATTAAATAAACATATGGCCTCCACCACTGACCAAGCGACCGCCTGATTATTGCCAATATTTGCCACACTTGGCAGGCGGGTTGGAAAGCACAGGATATAATGATGCTGTTGCCCATCACCATCCTGATTGGTGTACAGTTGTTTGCATCAATATATCCTTAGTTGCCTTTTATGACACCTCGCCAGGAAGAAGGTTGGAATTATTCTTCTCTGCCGGTCACTGCACGACTTACAACTAACACAAACAAACGTTACTAATATAATTTATTCAAATACAAAGTAATCGATTTGTCATTTCACAGGTGGCGTTAACTGTGTCCGAGACGCTCCAGCGGCTTTGGTTACATTGACCGACGAACACTATCCCAAACATCGTCTTCACGTAACGAAAAACAAATATAACAAATAACAAACAATTATTGTGCATATATCGTTTACACATCGACCTATAAAAAGAAAACAAATGAAATAAGATTTTTCTAGTAAAAACTAATTATATTAAATGATATGAACTAAACTCTAAATAAATCATTTAAATAGTTCATTCGTTTCGGTAACTATTTTGAAAATTTTTAAAAGTATTTTTTCTTTAAATATATTTAAATGAACCATGTAAAGTCTCAAGACATATAGTATTATTATAAATGAAGATGTTAATCTTGTGTCGTCGGTGAATATCAGGTAAGCCAGTTATTATTGACTGTGATGAGTTTAATATAATGTTTGCCACTTGTTTACATATAAAGCTCTCTATTATATCGTGCCTTTATAAGGCCGAGACTCGACCAAAGCGGAGACGAGACGAGCGGCGCGAAGATGTGCTTAAACAATCAATAGAATTTCGCTATTCACACATCTCGTCTCCCTCTGCTTCAGTGGATACCACTGAATGAAATTCTATCGGTTGTGTTAAACACATCTCCGCTCTGGTGGAGTCCGGGCCTTGAACATTGTATTTAAAAACGATAAAGAATATCGTGTCATAAAGTTATTCCATGTCGTTTTATTTCATAATAAAACCAGTGATAATTTCAGACATTCCATTCATTGTTTTGATGGTAAATTTACATTTAAAATGAAAAGGTTTATTTTCAAACACTTCATTTATTCTTAACTAGCAATCCGCCCCGGCTGCGCGAAGTATGTATATGTACCTAAACCTTCCTCATGAATCACTCTAGTGGTGAAAACCGCTTGAAAATATGTGCAGTCGTTTTTGATTTTATCGCGAACAGACAGACGCGGCGGAAGACTTTGTTTTATAATATGTAGTGATGTTTTAAGCATTTTTATTTTTATAAAAGTATATTATTATTGAACGTTTTTGAAATAGTTTGGCACAATATATAATATCAATCTCTCGAATCCTAAATAAAATGAAGTTATTTTACATTTAAATGTAAAATCGATTTCATGAAAAACCTATTTTAATCTTAAAATCAAGTGGCGAACATTAATTTCGGCCGAGACACGGTCTCTGCATAGTATTATAGCGGTTTGCCGCTCTACGACTAGACTATACCCGCGGATTTGTGCTGTGTGTGTCCGTATGTTACGTATTTAGCTTGAACGAACTTATTTTTTAGTTATATACATACTATCCTAGTAGACAGATGTAACAAAGTTTATTAATATAGTTCTAAACTAGTAGTAATTAAATCTGCCTATTTTATTATCAGCAGCTATAACATAGTCATATAATTTTATATTTAATTTACTATATTTTTTTATTAAGAAATACAAATATATACATGATATATGTATATATGCGCACAGACAGCACAAAATCCGTTTATTAGTTATATATAATTGAGTAAAAAAAAAATTTAAACTGGTTGTGCGAGTGAGACGGGTGGTGTGCGAGCGAGAGAGAATGTATCATGGTTTGTTTATTGAAAAGTAGTTAATTCTTTGTGACGTTTTTATCAAATATAATTTAATATCGAATTGTGTTTGAGGAAATGTTTAACGGTTTGATATCTTTAATAAGCGAATGTTTGAAATATTTATTATCATAGTTATAAATATGTATGGAAACGACTTCCTTTAACGCCTATTAAGAAGGGAGCTTACATAGTTAAAACTGTCAAAAAAAAAAATCAATAAACCTTAGGCTTATGGTTTTTTTGAGTTTCTTACTGACGTCTTCCCGGAACCTAGTCGAAATGGCCTCAGGAATAGCAAAGGGAGAAATAATTTATTCGCTTATTAAATTGCTAGATCGGTTTCGATGTTGTTTGAAATGGATATCAGAATCTCAGGCGCTTGTGAGCGTGACTAGTTATATAATGTTATGTGGACACTGAACGCGTGTTTTTCCCAGTATTATAGATGACATTTATTTTTAAAATAAATGTTTTGTATCTAAAAAGAAAAAAAGAAAATTAAAACTTATTATATTGTGTAATATATTAGTAAAAATAAAACATTAGAAAGTCTTAAATGATTATAATGAATAAGCATAAGAGAAATATTGCTTATATTGCATAATCTCCCGTAGGCCGAAAGTGAGGTTGTAGAGAGAGACAGGCATATCGGACTACATACTATCTCACTCTAGTCGCACGGCGATTGGTCACAGCACAGCTTACTCCCAACCGCTTCACCGAATAGAAATGGTTTATGCCATGAAGGGAGAAAATCAGCAGCCAATCGCGTGCGACTAGAGAGAGATAGCCTTTAGTCCGATATGTCGGTTTCTCTCTACAACCTCGTCTACGTTACGGCAGCTGCCTTCAGTAGTATATGTTCTAAGGGCATAACGATGATCATTTATCAATTTTCTCATAAATACAGAAACGCGTTCAGTGTTGCCAGACTCGAATAACGTAAGTTGATTTATAAAAATGTTTTCAACGTCTCAAATGTGAAAGCTATCGTTTTATGTTATTTTAGTTCTTATTATATAAATAACTTTATATAGAACTGTATCTAAATTAAAATATGATCGCGAAAAATATTTATAATTATAAATATTCTTGCCAATTTAATATTAACATTTACCCACCTATTTTCAATTAAGAGTTTTGTTTACAAAATGAAATCAATATAATGGTATTCAATGTTCAGTGTGTATGTACTATTTAAGTAACATACTTTAGCGATACAATTGTTACGGACAGACAAACGGACATTTGGATACTGAATCCTTAGAGTTTTAATAAAAAATATTTGATGTTAGGATTTTTATTAAAATTCTACATTCCTATATATTGTAATATCAACAAAAATATCATAAAACATAGCTAAGTATTAATAATCTCATTATTGTTTATATACTAGTTTATTACTTTTTTGATTATTGCATTTTTTTTAAAATTAAAATCATGTCCAGGAAACGTGATGAACTCAAAATTTTATATTTTAACCCAAAAATTAAAAATCTGTACGGGGCCTTTTTTTAAAAAAAATTTCTATGTAATACATTGTTACATAACGGTGTTGATATTCCTGCATTAAATTCAAATGAAATTGTAAACTTATATCTGAGTATCTGCAGGAAAGCAATTTTGTTAATAGAAGATTCCTTTGCCCAGCAGTGGGTAGTCATAAGTTTTGACTAAACCTAACCTTTTCAGAGAGTTCGAATATTTTGAATTCTCAATGCTTTGTTACAAATAAATGCAGATATCAACACCTAAACAGACTAGAAATGAAAATAATAAGTACTATTTTGATTTAATCGTTCGAAAAGTATTATTTGAAAATAAATATATATTTATATATAATCTGTTGTGTGATAGCGAATGAAATAAGCATGGAGTGTAGAGTTAAGGAGAACCGTCTTGTATGGGGGATTAGTTGAAAAAGTGTCCACTTTTAACACCAAATTATTGTACGAACTCTCACCGAAATAGCGCTAGTGTAGGAAATGGAAATGATATGAAGATAGCGGTTATAAACAGTCTGCTGGGTTGAAAAACTTAGTATTTCTTTTGACTCCTGTTGTTAAGAAATAGTCGACTAAATCAATACTTGCGATTTTTATTTTTAAATTATTATTGATGTTTATATTACATTATGTCTTTTATTGTTGTTAATTTATATTGTTTATCACGTGTTCAGTCCGTGTTATGACTGCTTTGTTATTTGGCGCTTCCTTAAAGATTTACCCTGATGTTAATGTGGCGCCACCCAAATTTGATGAATTTCGACGGACACCTTTTTGTAACAAGATTGTACTCCCTTAACTTTACACTCCATGTGAAATAAGACAAATGTAATCCCACGCGGTGTAGGGACCATAGAGTAATTGTTTTTTTTTTCTTCAGCGCATTTATATGAACTGTCAAAATTAAATTCAATAGAGAATTTTTTTTTATTTTTATAAAAAGCATAATGATTTATGTCTTCGACATATCGATTTGAACCTCAGTAGAAAACTGTTTTAGAAATTAAATTGCGTTTGTCAATCACAGTTTTTAGGACACATCTATCGTATATTCTGTAAGGCTACGTTCGCACCTGCGTCGCATGTAATACATTTTAAGGCACAGATGCGGCTGTGGCTTCAAAATTCAAGATGTGTTCGTTTAATAAGTTTGAAGCATATTATCGGAAACTTACAGTTGACGGCTAATGGACGCTAACTAGTTTACGTAACCGTCAATTTTCTATAAGACTGTTGAGGCCAGTTGCCTCAACTAGAAACCTCTAAACGCCATTTTTCTTTTTTATCTGTACCAGTCAAACGCTCGTTCATATTTTTAACAGCATATAGCTATATGTGGCCATTAATCACAAGTATGCTACTTCAATCGTCACAGTGGTCAATCAGTCGATAGTGACGTCATAATAACACCATCTAATCTAATTCTGTGATAAAATGCGTTTATTTGTGCCAATTAGATGAATTATTTCGCGAATGTTACATGGAATGGAAAAGGCAAAGGATTGGTGGGTGTGTGTTATGGGTAAAAGATTAAGTATTTCGATATAATCGGTCGACCACTGATCGACCACTGACAATTGCGTTAGCAGACTTGCGCACCTGATCATGTGTTTGATATATGAGACAGTTTCGATAAGATTTTATTATATTTTAATGCTGTTACGTTTTAGTTTTTAAACGTATTTACTACAGCCATGTCCGAAGTGCAGTTTTACATTAAAAATGTAAAGGAATTTAATGTAAAAAATTCAAATCAACGTCCATCAGTTACAATTGTAAGATACCTTCGATAACCTGTTTCAATCTCTGTGACATTTTTCATCTGTGCTCCGTAATCAGCGTGTAAGCGAAAATGAGTTTTGCTCAAACGTGTGAATCTGTCGACTTCGAGTCACGTGCAATATATAGCATAATTATTATTTTGTTTCCAATAAAATTTAAAATGCCTATTAATCTTTTATTTTAATATCCTTTAAATAATCCCATTTAGGTTTGATTAGATTTTTTTAATTAAAATTAAGAAGAATTTTTGGATATCTTTGCTCCATAATCTCAGTGATTTATACATAAAGACATGATTGTAATTACTTTATAAAAGTTTGATTAATAATAATGTCCAGTGTCCCCGAGTCGAAAGGTTCATAGGACGTCTTCGCTTATACTACACAACTGGCTTAATAGATTGAAAGGATATTTAAAAAATAATGCTACCATTTTTACCTGGCTTTTCTCAATTTGTCTCTATTACAATCTGGATCTGATATATTTCTGATTATAACACAGGAATTGCTTTTTGTCCACCGAGACTTACTAGTCTGAACTGAATCAGCCTATAAACTTCCCACTACTGGGTAAAGGCCTCTTCTCCATACTGGAGAAGAGTTGTGGCTTAGGCCCGATCCACATTACAGTGCTGGTCTCGGTTCGATCTCGATCCGGTAAAATATTGTTATACAAGAAACAATGAGAGTATTCATACTATCCGTAACAGTCAAGGTCCGATCAAGTCACGCTCCAGCAACGATTTGTCATACAAAATATTTTACCGGATCGAGATCGGACCGAGAACGAACTGAGATCAGCGCTGTAATGTGGATCGGGCCTTAATCTACCACGCTGCTCCGGTGAATCGGAATCCATAGCTTTGCGTTCTTATTTTTAATTATTTGTGTTTGAGGTACTAAATACAAATCATCATCATATCCGCCATTGGATATCCTCTGCTGAACTTAGTCCTCCCGCATCGACCTCCAGAGCGGCTAATCTTTTTTAATAAAGCAATATTACACGTAAATTTTTTTCTTTTTTATGAGCAATCAATATACATATGTAAAAACAGTCTCCCGTCAATCGTCGAAGGTTAAAAAAAATCAATATTAATTAATTTATTTATTTTTGACTTTATTTCTAAAGGCCTGTGAGCATCAATTTATTAGCTGATATTGGGTACGTTCGCGGGCCCTCTTCTAATTGACATTTCATCACTTTTATACGATTTTTTAATCTATGCATTCCACAGACCACATGCGCGGATTAAGCTATTAATTTTGTTAATAGAAGATTCCTTTGCCCAGCAGTGGGTAGTCATAAGTTTTGACTAAACCTAACCTTTTCAGAGAGTTCGAATATTTTGAATTCTCAATGCTTTGTTACAAATAAATGCAGATATCAACACCTAAACAGACTAGAAATGAAAATAATAAGTACTATTTTGATTTAATCGTTCGAAAAGTATTATTTGAAAATAAATATATATTTATATATAATCTGTTGTGTGATAGCGAATGAAATAAGCATGGAGTGTAGAGTTAAGGAGAACCGTCTTGTATGGGGGATTAGTTGAAAAAGTGTCCACTTTTAACACCAAATTATTGTACGAACTCTCACCGAAATAGCGCTAGTGTAGGAAATGGAAATGATATGAAGATAGCGGTTATAAACAGTCTGCTGGGTTGAAAAACTTAGTATTTCTTTTGACTCCTGTTGTTAAGAAATAGTCGACTAAATCAATACTTGCGATTTTTATTTTTAAATTATTATTGATGTTTATATTACATTATGTCTTTTATTGTTGTTAATTTATATTGTTTATCACGTGTTCAGTCCGTGTTATGACTGCTTTGTTATTTGGCGCTTCCTTAAAGATTTACCCTGATGTTAATGTGGCGCCACCCAAATTTGATGAATTTCGACGGACACCTTTTTGTAACAAGATTGTACTCCCTTAACTTTACACTCCATGTGAAATAAGACAAATGTAATCCCACGCCTTAGACAAAGTATCCGTGTAGGGACCATAGTGTAATTGTTTTTTTTTTCTTCAGCGCATTTATATGAACTGTCAAAATTAAATTCAATAGAGAATTTTTTTTTATTTTTATAAAAAGCATAATGATTTATGTCTTCGACATATCGATTTGAACCTCAGTAGAAAACTGTTTTAGAAATTAAATTGCGTTTGTCAATCACAGTTTTTAGGACACATCTATCGTATATTCTGTAAGGCTACGTTCGCACCTGCGTCGCATGTAATACATTTTAAGGCACAGATGCGGCTGTGGCTTCAAAATTCAAGATGTGTTCGTTTAATAAGTTTGAAGCATATTATCGGAAACTTACAGTTGACGGCTAATGGACGCTAACTAGTTTACGTAACCGTCAATTTTCTATAAGACTGTTGAGGCCAGTTGCCTCAACTAGAAACCTCTAAACGCCATTTTTCTTTTTTATCTGTACCAGTCAAACGCTCGTTCATATTTTTAACAGCATATAGCTATATGTGGCCATTAATCACAAGTATGCTACTTCAATCGTCACAGTGGTCAATCAGTCGATAGTGACGTCATAATAACACCATCTAATCTAATTCTGTGATAAAATGCGTTTATTTGTGCCAATTAGATGAATTATTTCGCGAATGTTACATGGAATGGAAAAGGCAAAGGATTGGTGGGTGTGTGTTATGGGTAAAAGATTAAGTATTTCGATATAATCGGTCGACCACTGATCGACCACTGACAATTGCGTTAGCAGACTTGCGCACCTGATCATGTGTTTGATATATGAGACAGTTTCGATAAGATTTTATTATATTTTAATGCTGTTACGTTTTAGTTTTTTAGCGTATCTACTAAAGCTAATTCCGAAGTGCAGTTTAACATTAAAAATGTAAAGGAATTGAATGTAAACAATTCAAATCAACGTCCATCAGTTACAATTGTAAGATACCTTCGATAACCTGTTTCAATCTCTGTGACATTTTTCATCTGTGCTCCGTAATCAGCGTGTAAGCGAAAATGAGTTTTGCTCAAACGTGTGAATCTGTCGACTTCGAGTCACGTGCAATATATAGCATAATTATTATTTTGTTTCCAATAAAATTTAAAATGCCTATTAATCTTTTATTTTAATATCCTTTAAATAATCCCATTTAGGTTTGATTAGATTTTTTTAATTAAAATTAAGAAGAATTTTTGGATATCTTTGCTCCATAATCTCAGTGATTTATACATAAAGACATGATTGTAATTACTTTATAAAAGTTTGATTAATAATAATGTCCAGTGTCCCCGAGTCGAAAGGTTCATAGGACGTCTTCGCTTATACTACACAACTGGCTTAATAGATTGAAAGGATATTTAAAAAATAATGCTACCATTTTTACCTGGCTTTTCTCAATTTGTCTCTATTACAATCTGGATCTGATATATTTCTGATTATAACACAGGAATTGCTTTTTGTCCACCGAGACTTACTAGTCTGAACTGAATCAGCCTATAAACTTCCCACTACTGGGTAAAGGCCTCTTCTCCATACTGGAGAAGAGTTGTGGCTTAGGCCCGATCCACATTACAGTGCTGGTCTCGGTTCGATCTCGATCCGGTAAAATATTGTTATACAAGAAACAATGAGAGTATTCATACTATCCGTAACAGTCAAGGTCCGATCAAGTCACGCTCCAGCAACGATTTGTCATACAAAATATTTTACCGGATCGAGATCGGACCGAGAACGAACTGAGATCAGCGCTGTAATGTGGATCGGGCCTTAATCTACCACGCTGCTCCGGTGAATCGGAATCCATAGCTTTGCGTTCTTATTTTTAATTATTTGTGTTTGAGGTACTAAATACAAATCATCATCATATCCGCCATTGGATATCCTCTGCTGAACTTAGTCCTCCCGCATCGACCTCCAGAGCGGCTAATCTTTTTTAATAAAGCAATATTACACGTAAATTTTTTTCTTTTTTATGAGCAATCAATATACATATGTAAAAACAGTCTCCCGTCAATCGTCGAAGGTTAAAAAAAATCAATATTAATTAATTTATTTATTTTTGACTTTATTTCTAAAGGCCTGTGAGCATCAATTTATTAGCTGATATTGGGTACGTTCGCGGGCCCTCTTCTAATTGACATTTCATCACTTTTATACGATTTTTTAATCTATGCATTCCACAGACCACATGCGCGGATTAAGCTATTAATTTTGTTAATAGAAGATTCCTTTGCCCAGCAGTGGGTAGTCATAAGTTTTGACTAAACCTAACCTTTTCAGAGAGTTCGAATATTTTGAATTCTCAATGCTTTGTTACAAATAAATGCAGATATCAACACCTAAACAGACTAGAAATGAAAATAATAAGTACTATTTTGATTTAATCGTTCGAAAAGTATTATTTGAAAATAAATATATATTTATATATAATCTGTTGTGTGATAGCGAATGAAATAAGCATGGAGTGTAGAGTTAAGGAGAACCGTCTTGTATGGGGGATTAGTTGAAAAAGTGTCCACTTTTAACACCAAATTATTGTACGAACTCTCACCGAAATAGCGCTAGTGTAGGAAATGGAAATGATATGAAGATAGCGGTTATAAACAGTCTGCTGGGTTGAAAAACTTAGTATTTCTTTTGACTCCTGTTGTTAAGAAATAGTCGACTAAATCAATACTTGCGATTTTTATTTTTAAATTATTATTGATGTTTATATTACATTATGTCTTTTATTGTTGTTAATTTATATTGTTTATCACGTGTTCAGTCCGTGTTATGACTGCTTTGTTATTTGGCGCTTCCTTAAAGATTTACCCTGATGTTAATGTGGCGCCACCCAAATTTGATGAATTTCGACGGACACCTTTTTGTAACAAGATTGTACTCCCTTAACTTTACACTCCATGTGAAATAAGACAAATGTAATCCCACGCCTTAGACAAAGTATCCGTGTAGGGACCATAGTGTAATTGTTTTTTTTTTCTTCAGCGCATTTATATGAACTGTCAAAATTAAATTCAATAGAGAATTTTTTTTTATTTTTATAAAAAGCATAATGATTTATGTCTTCGACATATCGATTTGAACCTCAGTAGAAAACTGTTTTAGAAATTAAATTGCGTTTGTCAATCACAGTTTTTAGGACACATCTATCGTATATTCTGTAAGGCTACGTTCGCACCTGCGTCGCATGTAATACATTTTAAGGCACAGATGCGGCTGTGGCTTCAAAATTCAAGATGTGTTCGTTTAATAAGTTTGAAGCATATTATCGGAAACTTACAGTTGACGGCTAATGGACGCTAACTAGTTTACGTAACCGTCAATTTTCTATAAGACTGTTGAGGCCAGTTGCCTCAACTAGAAACCTCTAAACGCCATTTTTCTTTTTTATCTGTACCAGTCAAACGCTCGTTCATATTTTTAACAGCATATAGCTATATGTGGCCATTAATCACAAGTATGCTACTTCAATCGTCACAGTGGTCAATCAGTCGATAGTGACGTCATAATAACACCATCTAATCTAATTCTGTGATAAAATGCGTTTATTTGTGCCAATTAGATGAATTATTTCGCGAATGTTACATGGAATGGAAAAGGCAAAGGATTGGTGGGTGTGTGTTATGGGTAAAAGATTAAGTATTTCGATATAATCGGTCGACCACTGATCGACCACTGACAATTGCGTTAGCAGACTTGCGCACCTGATCATGTGTTTGATATATGAGACAGTTTCGATAAGATTTTATTATATTTTAATGCTGTTACGTTTTAGTTTTTTAGCGTATCTACTAAAGCTAATTCCGAAGTGCAGTTTAACATTAAAAATGTAAAGGAATTGAATGTAAACAATTCAAATCAACGTCCATCAGTTACAATTGTAAGATACCTTCGATAACCTGTTTCAATCTCTGTGACATTTTTCATCTGTGCTCCGTAATCAGCGTGTAAGCGAAAATGAGTTTTGCTCAAACGTGTGAATCTGTCGACTTCGAGTCACGTGCAATATATAGCATAATTATTATTTTGTTTCCAATAAAATTTAAAATGCCTATTAATCTTTTATTTTAATATCCTTTAAATAATCCCATTTAGGTTTGATTAGATTTTTTTAATTAAAATTAAGAAGAATTTTTGGATATCTTTGCTCCATAATCTCAGTGATTTATACATAAAGACATGATTGTAATTACTTTATAAAAGTTTGATTAATAATAATGTCCAGTGTCCCCGAGTCGAAAGGTTCATAGGACGTCTTCGCTTATACTACACAACTGGCTTAATAGATTGAAAGGATATTTAAAAAATAATGCTACCATTTTTACCTGGCTTTTCTCAATTTGTCTCTATTACAATCTGGATCTGATATATTTCTGATTATAACACAGGAATTGCTTTTTGTCCACCGAGACTTACTAGTCTGAACTGAATCAGCCTATAAACTTCCCACTACTGGGTAAAGGCCTCTTCTCCATACTGGAGAAGAGTTGTGGCTTAGGCCCGATCCACATTACAGTGCTGGTCTCGGTTCGATCTCGATCCGGTAAAATATTGTTATACAAGAAACAATGAGAGTATTCATACTATCCGTAACAGTCAAGGTCCGATCAAGTCACGCTCCAGCAACGATTTGTCATACAAAATATTTTACCGGATCGAGATCGGACCGAGAACGAACTGAGATCAGCGCTGTAATGTGGATCGGGCCTTAATCTACCACGCTGCTCCGGTGAATCGGAATCCATAGCTTTGCGTTCTTATTTTTAATTATTTGTGTTTGAGGTACTAAATACAAATCATCATCATATCCGCCATTGGATATCCTCTGCTGAACTTAGTCCTCCCGCATCGACCTCCAGAGCGGCTAATCTTTTTTAATAAAGCAATATTACACGTAAATTTTTTTCTTTTTTATGAGCAATCAATATACATATGTAAAAACAGTCTCCCGTCAATCGTCGAAGGTTAAAAAAAATCAATATTAATTAATTTATTTATTTTTGACTTTATTTCTAAAGGCCTGTGAGCATCAATTTATTAGCTGATATTTTAATATACTCTTTAGTCTCTGACATCTATTAACTATTAATTCGACTGTCCCTACGTATACTATCGAAACTTAAAAAAGGTACTTTACAGGATAGCACTTTTAAGTTAATTTTGTGTACAAAATTGTCATTTATTTGTTAAGCGATAATATCGATATATTATACTCATGAAAAATGTGGTTTAATATGTATTTTTTAGCTTATTCTCTTTTTTTTGTATACAAACATATATATATATATATATATATAAAGGTGTTTCTTAGAGCAATAAAAAAAAATTGCAAATTTTCAGTATCGATACTGTACGTAGGGACAGTCGATTATTAATAAATTTTAAATTGAGTTCGCCAAAGAAGTTTCACTTCTGACATGTGTACTCCGTACACACGAGATTTTTTAATTTAAAGTGCTATTGGTTTGTTTCTTTTTTTATTTCAAAGTAATTTTTTTTAAATATTTGTAAAAGTTTAGAATAAATAATAAATCAAATAATTTGTAATCCATATTTTATTTATACATTATTATGTAAAAAATATTATTATGTATATTATTACTTTACATTATTTATATTAATATTACAATACTGTGTCCACTCTTTGACATATTAATAATTTTAAATAGGTTGAAATTATAAAATTGTAAACTTCACAAAATTATACACATATGTACAGGACAAAATTTTTTGTGACTATGCTATACATAGCGAATAAAAAATTAAATTAATCTAAAACACAATAGCCATCAGGTTGAGTCAATTACAATAATATGAACTAAATAGAACCAGCCAGTAATGTCCCACTCCTGGGCAAACTTTACATATGGAAGTTTGGAGCTTAATTCGAGCGTCACATTGCTTTATT
The DNA here is from genome assembly GCA_036937285.1 of Euphydryas editha. Classification (NCBI taxonomy): domain Eukaryota; kingdom Metazoa; phylum Arthropoda; class Insecta; order Lepidoptera; family Nymphalidae; genus Euphydryas; species Euphydryas editha. The sequence continues at coordinate 10,206,766 of JAUPFZ010000031.1, read as the reverse complement.
AACATTGGGCGTGCTAACTTTCGTGACAATCCAAAAAAAAAAACTTTGGTCTTCATTTTCAACCAAGGAATTTATATACAAACTGGAATGCTCACGTGCACTCCAAAAACGTTTCTACGGCCGGGATAGATCTCTTTCTACCATGGATTTAAGGCAACTCTCGTAAGAAAGAGACAAAATACCAGTTGTCAACGAAATGCTCGGAACGATTTTTCACTTTACATGTTATAAGCCAATGTCAACCTTATGTCTAATACGTCAAGGTGCATATTTGAATATACATTTTTATTAAGTGAGCGTTATGATATAAATTCCTTGCGTTTAACGGTCTCCTAGTTTGACATTTTTCTTTTGCACCATTTAACTTCACTTTATGTGTCAGATATTTCTATTCGGAACTTGTGAATGCACAAGGTGTAGCTTATTAGGCCTGTTTTACCTCTTGATGAAGCCTATCACTAAATTATGTGCGAGATAAACCTTATCGGCAACCGGTGAACCAGATCCTTCGAGTGACAAGAAATAAGGGTGCAGTTCTGACACCACAATATTAAAATTTGTTTAATTATTTTATTATTATATAAACTTAAAAATATTACTTTAGTGATAAAGCTGCCAGTACATTAGACTTTTTTATTCCTGTAAATCTTGTATGTTTTATTGCGCTAAACTAAAACTGCGTATCACATGTTTAGGAGATTACAGACTGTTTCGCTTCAGTTCATGAACGGCAGTACGCTTATAAGTTCATTATAGAATACAATCTGAACAATAAAATATCATTCATTTTTGAAATCTGATTATTTTAAAAATACTTAAAAAACAACGTTAAATTCGCGAGTGATTAAGTAAAAAATAATCTTCTGGCTATTTTGAAAAAAAGAAGAAATTATGACGCGCGTATTAAATATTTATTTTATTCTTTCAAATTTTTTTTTTTATAGGCGGATATTCAAATTAGGGTTGTTTTCAAATACGATCTTATCGAACCCCTATGGGTAACACTTCTTTCGTCACGTCAAAATTTATAGAAATGGCAAACATATCTATCGATAGTAAGCAGAACCAGAGAGATTAATTATTGAAAATGGCAAGAAATCACTGTTAAACCTCCCGCTATCACTAGGCTATATTGGGAGGCACGCTTCTAATGGTTCCTAGTTGGGCATGGAACTTTAAACCGATAAACTAAAAAACTAATTAAAAATAATTTTGCAACAAACAATAGGTACTATAAAGTATACATACATTGCAAGTTTAATTTCATTCGTGATTTTTCATGCTCTTATAATATATATGGCTATATATTAACAAAACAATTTGTACTTAAATTAGTCAAATTAAAGCATACTACTCTATAACGGTAAAAGCTATTTTAAAATTTGTATAATATCAAAGACAATATCCACACCGTACCATTGCATTACTTCATGGTTACGTTCGCGGGCCCTCTTCTAATTGATAATTCATCACTTTTATAGGATTTTTTAATCTATGCATTCCACAGACCACATGCGCGGAAATGATACTTCTTTAATCAAAAACTGAATTTAACTGTCGAACTTTAGTAAATAATTGTTTGCTATTGTTCATAAAAGATAATAAACAAAATTATCTTCTTACATTTATTCACTACTTATTATTTTAATTAAAAACTGATAAATAAAAAACTATTGCGCATGTTCCATTTCCGTTTCCGCGCATGTGGTCTGTGGAATGCATAGATTAAAAAATCCTATAAAAATGATGAATTATCAATTAGAAGAGGGCGCGCGAACGTATCCCATGTCTGACAAATGTCACAGAATTTCAAACTATGTAGTAGCTAATGGCTATACATGGTTTAGGGTGCCTGTCCATTGTGACGCGTTTGTTTGTTTGTTTTAACGAAAATAGTTATAATAATTTTATTCTAACGTTAATGTGGATATTGCCTACTATTATTTTAAAAATCTGTTAATTTCATATTAATTCTAAATAATCTCTTCCTTCTTGATAACTTTTTTCTTTCCTCGTTTACCGGGTATCATAATTTGCGACTTCCACTCTTCGGTACCCGCATCATTGAACTGCATGAGTTTACCGGTCTGCGGGTTTATCGGAAACACACCTTCTGGCGTAATCTTCTTCTTCGACGTGTCCAGACCATGTCTTCTTTTCATGTGCTTGTTGTAATTCGACCAGTTCGTGAATTCCATACTGCAACTCTTACACGAATATGGCTTCGCGCCAGTATGTTGTCTCTCGTGATTTTTTAGAATTTGTTTGAAACGAAAGGCCTTATTGCAATATTGGCAGACGTGTGGCATTGAATCTGTGTGGATAATCTTGTGTGCATTTAACTGGTATTGTAGTCGGAAACATCTTCCACATTGCTCGCATGAAAACGGTTTTATACCGGAATGCATTTCAACATGTCTCCTTAACATGTTTGGGAATAAAAATGATTTATTGCATATCCTACATATGTGTGGACGGACTTGGTCGTGCGCCATGATGTGCGATGTCAGCGTTCCCTTGTTATAAAACATCTTGCCACATCTATCACAGGTGTAATTCCGTTTTCTATCGTTGGTGTGTATTTTCATATGATCGCGTAAGCTGTTCGGGTTTTTGTATACCTTTTTACACAATTTGCAAGTTAAATCTTCTATCGTTAATGGCGTACCGCGTTTCCTGCGTGGTTTTCTTTTAATTTTCGTCGTATTGTATTCACCGAGGTGCTTCTGGAGTGATTCGTGGTTCTTTAGTATTTCACCGCACATGTGGCATGATACTTGATTCTTTTGGAAATGGTCCTGTATGTGGGTTGACAGTAAATCTTCGTTCACTACTTCATCGCAATAGTGGCATCTCTTTCTGTAATTAAAGGAAAATACTTAATGTACTATATCTTTCTTAGAAATTCGTAAAATACTTGGAATATGGTTCCCAAATTTTAAGACATGGTTATGTCTTTTGAACTTCAAGTTTTTTACGGTTGTTCTTGGTAAAATATTATATATATAACTCTGGGTCAAGGTTAGATACATTCACTTCAAAATATTATTTACATACCTTAAAATAATCGAAACGTGAGACCTGAGTGTTGACATCGTGAGATCAACTTCCAGGGTTTCAATCGTGTTAAGTTTTAATACCTCTACTCCGATTATTTGATATATTTATTTTTACGGCATTGCTGTCAAGCGAGATATTCTTAGACAATGTTACAGTTCTGACGAATTTAGCTTTTCAATGGTGAAAGAATTTTAAAATCTGTTCAGTGATTTTAGAGAACTGAAGATCTATTGGTTGTGGGCTCAATTTTCCGCATTTAGACTCGCTTTTGGTCCATTATGCGTGAAAGAAACTGAAGATCTAATAGGAGGTACAATCGTTACAATCGTCGAATATACAAAGTTTTAATGAATTATGTCGGATCTAAATCTAGCTAAAACAAAAACTATTTTATTTTTCAACACAATCCATAGACGACTAGACGTACCTTGAGGTGCCTTTGGCTACAATTTCACAGTTGCTACATCCACAATATTGCATAATAAGTTTTAATTTTAAATAGCCTACCCTTTAAAAAAATTATTTAGTCTGTATTATCTAAGTTTTATTGAGAAATAAGTATACAGCAGTTGTTTTTGATAGGTTTGGTATTCTACTATTAAAGAAGAAAAAGAATTATAACCAATTACCAACATTATAAACCTCACAGTCATATTGACCATTGGAAAACAATTAAAATAGAAGACTTGCTGACTTAAGTGAGTAGTAAAAAGTTTCTGTCCCTTATTTCAATTTTAGATTATATTATTTGTGTATACTTTCTGATTTCCTAATGGAATATTTTTCTAAAATTCTATTATAGAAACTAATCTCAGTCTCAGAACTACAATTTTTTCAAACCGGGGCAAAACTTGATAGTGGTGCCCCCTCCCCTAAAGTGTTCGTGAAAAATTTTAAGCTGACAAATGAGTAACATTTTTTGTAAACATTTGTGAAAATAATAATCCTTTAATAAATTAATTATGAGATTGTAGGAAAAAAGGCTTCACTTATTCGATATTTCGAATTCTTGTCTCAAGGATTTGGCGCCCTCATGAAACTGCCGCCCGAGACAAGTGCCCCAGTTTGCCCCCCTCCCTTAGATCCGGGGCTGACTAATCTCAGATATTAATAGGTTTAACTTAACTGTCGAATATTTAAATTTAGTATTGATTAGAAACACAATAATATTTCATATATCTTATATTAAAACTGTGACAGGTTCAATTCGATATTTTAAATATATTTTAAAAATTAAATGTACTTTTTTCTATTTTAGTCTGTCTATATCTTGGCCTCCCGTCACACCAAAACTACTAAATGAATTTAAATGAAATTTGTTACAATTCAAGTTTATATTTAGAGCTAGGAAAGAAAAATGAAGTTTGTATGAGTGTTCTCTCATAAAAGCTAGAAGTATGAAAAACTGTTTTTTGTCTTTTAATTACAAATAAATAAGCATTTCAGCATTTTTAAAATATCTATTCTTGAGAGGCTAAAATGGGGCATTAACATTTGTGTAGTACTTTTGTTTCAATAGTTACAATATTAAATCTTTAATTTTGAACTTCTGATGGGATAAATGATATTTTTTCAGCTTCTTTGGAAATTACATCCTTTATGTGATGAAATGGATGAAAAAATGGGTATTGTGCGATTTCAAAAGCTAGACATCTGAAAATTTATATTTGAACTTTCAAGAAGGAAAATTGTGTAATTTAACTGGTGTTTCAGTGTTTTGGGGGAATTTAGTGACTTTTTGAAGGGTTGAAAAATTAGTCATTAATGTTTGTAAGGAAATTAAAAATAGAAATGTTTTTAATTGGCCATTTGATGTTAAAAAGTAGTAGTTTAACAAATTATAAATAATTACCTCAATCTCTTCCTATGTAATTTTACATGTTTAATAAAGAAATCAAAGTCACCGCCGCTGTAGTTATCACAGTCTATACAGACATATGCATTGCACTTTCCGTGTGTCATTTTCGAGTGTAACCGTAGAGTGACAATATCAAGAAACTCTATATTACAGTGTGCACACAACCACGGGTACTCTTTCCACGTTGACACTGATCTTTTACTACCGTCTTTCACTTCTTTAGCATATAAAGTTCCTTCTAAAGGTACATTACACATAGCTGCGTCTAGTATATATTGTACGTTTACAGTTTGATCGTAAACATGACTGTCTTGACTTGTATCGGCTCCGTCAATCTCATCTTTTGGTTCTTTTTTGACTTCTAAACATGATTCTGGCTGTCTCTTTACGTCTGTGTCCTCCTGTTTGATTATATTTGAGTCTTCTACGTCTGTGTTCAACATTTCGTCAAAACCGATCACTCTATCGTCGTCGGAAAAATCGTTTTTCTCATTATCAGGAAATATGGTTGATAAAACATCTTGCGCTTTCTTAACACGGTCCAGGAAATCATAAGCCATGTTTAATGAGTCGTAACAAACAAAACACATCGTTTTAGGCAAGGTATCCCTGTTAGATACTTCGACATAAAGTGCGTTTAGAAAATTTAACTTTACTAAAATTTCGTCTAATTTCTTTTCGTCATTTAACAGATTTAACATTTTTTCGGCACTCTTTTGTTCCGCACAAAACCGGCAATAAAGATTCTTCGAATTTTCCATGTTTATTTACAAGTTTTATCAGTATTTTTAATAAAACAATACAAAGTAACAATAATTCACATAACTATTAAGTATTAACCTTTCTTTTTGACATAATCAAGTGCAATTCATTTTTATGGGGAAAAACATTCCCTTAATAGATTTTAACTTTAACCATCAATTCATTATAAAACTATAATTATTAATTAAGAAATTTGTGAAATCTTAGATAATGATAACAATATAAATTGTTTTCTACCTACAAAATATACAAAAATAAGACAGATTAAACAAAGTTACGCTCGGATACCCTGAAGAGAAATAAAATATATTACAGATTCATGACTGATATGTAAATGATATCTACGATAAAACAGCTGGTTAATTATAAAATTTACGAATAGCTTCCTTCATTTTACTAAACTTCTTCATCCCCTTATCTAAATTTCACTTAACCCTCTATTTTTCACTTCCTTATAAGGCTCTCATATATGGGTGATTCCATTCTAACTGTGATTTTTTGTCCTTTACTGTTTGTTCTCACTGGTCATTAATTAATGATCTATAAATGAAATTTTTTAGTAGTACATTAATGTTACAAACATTAACTAAGTTCATGAACATATTTCATCACTTTTTTTGTAAAGTATGACTTGCAATTCAGAGGAAACTGAGATTATCGGCGAGTTGCACGAAACCGTCGCTAACTTTCCGTTAGTTAAGTTGCAATTAATCTTAAAATTAGTTGATCTTATGATTAATTTAAAGCTGTAGGAATTAATCATCCGTTAGATAGGTCTTTAATTTGTCGCGGTGTAATAATAGTAAAAGAGAGAGAAATAAATATTATACCGACGAACAATAAAGAGAAATAAATAAAACCAATATTAAATCAACAAAACTACAACATTTATTTTATATAGTGATATATATGTAGGCAAGATACAAAAAAGGTTAGAATTAGATCAATAACAATGTTTTTAAGATAGACTACGTGGTAATTCAATCTTTACGTATTTAATTTTAAGAGAACATGAGCACGTGGTTCGATAACTATTCCTGGTTCAGGTCTAAGGGTTAACCAGACGGGCACTTAACTATAGGCACGTGGAGCATGGATGCCCCCAAGCTGGTCTCCGCCTTGTGCTAGGTGACGGGATGATGTGCGCGCCGGGACACGTGGACTGCGTACCCCGTCCGACGCTCGACGTCTCTCGCCGTAGAACGGTTGTAGGTCACGAAAAAGAACCCGGTTATTGTTGGGGTCCGAAGTTCACCAGCAGAAGTCGCCACGTGGTAAGAGACAGTGTCGACCGCTCCGTACGCCTACCCGGACCCTGGAAGGACACACCATCCGGTGAGCCTTCCCATAGTCAACCCCCAGTTGTTTCTGGGTTAACATGGAAATGGCCCACAAGACAAGGACACAACCTAACCATAGGTTTAAAGAGAAACACAATTTACAATAATATAATAATTAATAACTAACACTCACTATAACAATAAACACACTAGATATAAATGAATTTTACAACTACACGACCTACTGCGTGGCATATACAATACAACACAAATACGAGCTTCACATATAATACAATAACTCACCCAACAGTTCGCACCCTGCACCGAAGAGACGAGAAAAAGGAAAGATTCTACCGAGCCCGTCCTTTTATAAGGGCCCGAGCGGCTCCTACTCCGATCCCCGTGTTACAATGCTACCCGCAATTACATATGTTACAAATTAAACTAATTTTTTTTGTTAACTTAATCAGATGTAGGTTTCATGCAACAGATAATCATGATTCTTGTGATTAAATTAGTTTAATAAACACTTAAATTTAAAATTTGTTTCGTGCAACTCGGCGTATATCACTTAAATGTCAGTACCGTGGCATGTCCATTTCTAGAATTTTCCTATAAATTGTATTTTTTTTGTCGCAATGTATAATTTAAACTAATTACCTGATAAATCTTACTGAGTATGATTAAACTTGCGAAATACCAAAAAATCGGGGAATTCATCGCAATTAGAGAAATTGATAGAGTTAACTGAAACGTCAAAAAAAAAAATTGTTATGATTACTATTATTCATTATAAAAATGCACAATAATTAAATGTTAATTAATATTAAAGAGTTTAAAAGTGTTATAAAACAATAAATTAAACGATTTTTCTAAAGAATGTTCGTCAAATTTATTATATATGTCAGTACCGTGGAACGAAAAATTTGAAATTTGATTGTCGCTCTCGAAATTTTCAAGTTGTAGCGAAATCGTCTCAGACTTTCATTTTTACAATAATTTAGAGTAATAACATCCATAAACAGATTAAAAAAAAAAATTAATTTTGATATCCAAAAATTATTAATAAAAAAAGTCACAGTTAGAAAAGAATCACCCATATCATCCCTACATAATAATAATTCATCTTGGCTTTGTTAAAATTTCACCAAATACCGTTTTTCCTTTGAATTCTATTTGTCATCAAAATCGGTCAGAATATCTTTTAATTTATATTGATAAGTCAAAACTCCTCCCCGATGATTTTGTTGGTGCTGCCTGCTGAATTCCCAGAAATAAAATTATTTTACAATTTAAATGCTTTCCTGAATCACCATTATTTACACGTGAGGCAATCGCTCTGTTAGAATCTATTATGTATATTCTTTCCCATAACATTAGACAGATCGTTATACTGACTGAATCATTGAGTTCCCTGTTAGCTATCATAGAAAACCCATTTCGTAGTAAGTTAAGGTTTTCTATCACTTTTAAGATCGGAGAAACTTGGCTATCATGTCATCAAAAGGGATTGCGTCTTACTTGTTTGGATGCTGCAAATGCTAAATCTACAATTCAACTTGGAACATTAGACCATTTCAAAAACAATTCTCAAGATCAGTGTATCGTTGCAAAAACTCGATTGACTAAATTTTGGTCATCATAATGGTTTTTATCAAAATCAGTTAAGGATAAATACTACGCCTCCTTACAACCCGAGATCCCTAGACGCCCTTGGTTTTTTTCTCTTTAGACATGACGAACGATAGGCTGCAACAACAATTTGCCGCCTGCGTCTAGGTCATTCATGCACTTCTACACATCTGGCTAAAATTAGGGTACATTAACTATGTGAATTCAGCATATATGAAGGCACCCCTACTTCTCTTTAGTTGTCTCAAGCTTCCCTATCGTCCTCTAAGACGTTCAACCTTCTACAAGCCCCCGTCCATTACTGTAAATTATTTATTAATGTTTGTGTTAAGTTTGGTGTGTTCATTTTAATGGAAATTTCCCGACTGCACTGAACAATCTCCTATGCGTCTTTTCCAAACCACATGACGTTGGTGAAATAATTTATGTCAAATGGTGTCTCCATTTATGGTTTTGTCCACTAAAAGTCATACAACAAAAAATTGAATTGAAATCGTTCTTCTACATTAATAAAATAATATCGCACCAATAACCAGCAACTCCCTGGAAAACCTTTAGGTGCCCAACCATTTATGTCGTAATTGAACCTGGCAGAGAGTATATTAATTTTGCAAGAGATGAGGATGCTAGTGTGGAACTAATCGCATAGAGGTTGAAATTTGAAAAGAAAAGATCAAAGAAAGTAAAGGAACTTACTTACAAATTATAACTAGTTAATACTCCCTGTACTAGAAGCTAGTCGCCTTAAGGGCCGAAACACATAACGGCGTTGCGGCGCCGCAACGCTAAAATCGGCGGTGGCGTCACCGCCAATTTTAGCGGCGCGGCACCGCCAATTCCGGCGTTGTGACGTCATACTTGTTGACCATGATTTATTGACATTTTGTGTCTATTTTTATATTTTATTTTTTTGTGTCTTTATTAGACATGGGTATCTCAATGAATTTTTATGAACTGCAGATAAGCTCATGAGCCGTATGCTTGAACCGGAGCTGTGAACCGGCTCACAGTTCAGCTCAATTGTTGTTATGTTGTTACTTTTAACTATTAGATTTACAGCTAATTTAAGACTCGGTTCAAACAAGTGACATGTATGATGTACCTAAATTATAAATATGTACATTAATTTTATGCTAATTTCATCCATATAATAAATTCTAAAGTGAGTTTTTTTGTTTGTTACGCTTTTACGCCTTAACTATTAACCTGAATCCCGATCATCATGAAATTCTGCATACCAGTTTTCTGGGGTACAGAAAAGTACATAGAGTACCTACTTTACGTACCGACTACCGTTGGTGCTTGTACCATGCGAGCGGAGCCGCGGACGAAAGCTATTTGTTTATATTTAATCTATGAAACTAATATAAATGTAAGATATTAATTTATGTATCACTATGTTTAAATTTTGTTTAGGCTTTATGAGACAAAAGTTGTTTAAAATCCTACCAGCATAAAAAAATTGATTCACAAAATTATTTCCGGTACAAAGGATTACTTTTTATGCATTCTACTTTAATAACAACTTCAAATATTAACAAATTTCACGTGAATTATAATATTTAAAATAATTAAATTAATATCCGCAATCAAAAATCACGAAGAACTGGTTACCCTACAACAACGCTCTTTTTCGCGACGCCGCAACGCCGCAACGCAAACTGCTGATTTTAGCGTTGCGTCAACGTAACGCCGTTATGTGTTTCGGCTCTAACGCTGGCGGTTGCGGGTCGATTAGGATAAAGGATATAAAGCACACAACTTTGTTTTTAATGAAGAGCAAGAGCAAGAGCTTTCAAAGTATTTGATGCGATATGTAGGTATTGGTCTACTTTCTTAAAGTGGTAAATAAATTGGCCTATGAACTGTTAAATATTATTTATCACGACCTCAGACTTGGGTTGGCAAGGAACAAATGGCTTATGAGAAGAAATCCTGATCTAATTCTAATTGCAGCGCAAGCTTCAAGCAAGATTAAAGATACCGTTACAAGTATTTAAAATATTGACGATTGATTATTATTGCCAGAGTTGTTTATTTATTCTTTGAGTTTAAATAAATAATTAATAAAACATGTTATAATATTATATTCGCATGTTTTTCAATTGACCCATCACTGTTTCAACCGCCCCTGGTATGGGGACGATTGAAACAAATCGGTTTTTTTTATTATTTACTATTAATAATAACACATCTTAAACTTAAGTCACATTACCCATTAGTAGGCAGAAACATGCTCTTTTATTAAACACACAGTTTTCATTACTCGGATAATAAATAGCAAAACTATGGACGATATAAGCAAAATTGTTTCAACCGTACCCAGTCTACCCTACTCGGAAATACGGACGCCGCCGGCAGGGAATTCCACTCCTTGGCCGTGCGTATTAAAAAAGACGTCCGTGAAGCTAGCCTTGACGACCCAGCCCAATCGAATGAAACTTATGTGCGGATTTAGTGCTATTTATGTGCTAATTTGTTGCCCTATTCGCGAATTTGTTGCTCATCCCGGGACCGAAATATTGCTGACAAGGCTAGCTTTTTTTGGAAGCTAGCCTTGTCACCCAGCCCAATCGAATGAAACTTATGTGCGGATTTAGTGCTATTTATGTGCTAATTTGTTGCCCTATTCGCGAATTTGTTGCTCATCCCGGGACCGAAATATTGCTGACAAGGCTAGCTTTTTTTGGAAGCTAGCCTTGTCACCCAGCCCAATCGAATGAAACTTATGTGCGGATTTAGTGCTATTTATGTGCTAATTTGTTGCCCTATTCGCGAATTTGTTGCTCATCCCGGGACCGAAATATTGCTGACAAGGCTAGCTTTTTTTGGAAGCTAGCCTTGTCACCCAGCCCAATCGAATGAAACTTATATGCGGATTTAGTGCTATTTATGTGCTAATTTTTTGCCCTATTCGCGAATTTGTTGCTCATCCCGGGACCGAAATATTGCTGACAAGGCTAACTTTTTTTGGAAGCTAGCCTTGTCACCCAGCCCAATCGAATGAAACTTATGTGCGGATTTAGTGCTATTTATGTGCTAATTTGTTGCTCTATTCGCGAATTTGTTGCTCATCCCGGGACCGAAATATTGCTGACAAGGCTAGCTTTTTTGGAAGCTAGCCTTGTCACCCAGCCCAATCGAATGAAACTTATGTGCGGATTTAGTGCTATTTATGTGCTAATTAGTTGCTCTATTCGCGAATTTGTTGCTCATCCCGGGACCGAAATATTGCTGACAAGGCTAGCTTTTTTTGGAAGCTAGCCTTGTCACCCAGCCCAATCGAATGAAACTTATGTGCGGATTTAGTGCTATTTATGTGCTAATTAGTTGCTCTATTCGCGAATTTGTTGCTCATCCCGGGACCGAAATATTGCTGACAAGGCTAGCTTTTTTTGGAAGCTAGCCTTGTCACCCAGCCCAATCGAATGAAACATATGTGCGGATTTAGTGCTATTTATGTGCTAATTAGTTGCTCTATTCGCGAATTTGTTGCTCATCCCGGGACCGAAATATTGCTGACAAGGCTAGCTTTTTTTGGAAGCTAGCCTTGTCACCCAGCCCAATCGAATGAAACTTATGTGCGGATTTAGTGCTATTTATGTGCTAATTAGTTGCTGTATTCGCGAATTTGTTGCTCATCCCGGGACCGAAATATTGCTGACAAGGCTAACTTTTTTTGGAAGCTAGCCTTGTCACCCAGCCCAATCGAATAAAACTTATGTGCGGATTTAGTGCTATTTATGTGCTAATTTGTTGCCCTATTCGCGAATTTGTTGCTCATCCCGGGACCGAAATATTGCTGACAACAAGCAAGCTTTTTTTGGAAGCTAGCCTTGTCACCCAGCCCAATCGAATGAAACTTATGTGCGGATTTAGTGCTATTTATGTGCTAATTTGTTGCCCTATTCGCGAATTTGTTGCTCATCCCGGGACCGAAATATTGCTGACAAGGCCAAATTTTTTGGAAGCTAGCCTTGTCATATAATATTTTGCCATTGTAATGTCTAAAAATAATCGTTCCATTAGTTGCTAATTAGTTGCTCAACATAAAATGTATCGCGGTATGAAATTTTTGCGAAAAAGTGTCGTTGAGAGGAAATTATAAACGCTGAAATGGTCATCTTAATAAACATATATTGTTTAAGTAACTTTAGATGTTCAAACGGTAAATAGAAATGAGTTTTTAATTATTTTTTGTAAGAATCATTTTAAAATGTTATGTACAGCTAAACAAAAGTATGCAGCATGCAACGCAGCACTTTCTAAAAAGATAAAAATGCAACGAAAAAAAAATTTGTAGTTTTTGTTCTGTATTAATCATAACGGTCGTTACGGGATTATCTTGACTGAATAAAAATTTTGACTATTTTGGCAAGTTCTGATTGTCGTCGTTGTTGATTTGGAATAACTTGCTTCTCACACAAATTACGACTAAGAAGGTAAGTAGTAATTTCAGGATTCTCTGGAACATTAAGATCAGCAAATAAAAAATCTTAGGGTTTCGTCTAGCCCATTAGTCCTCAGGAATTAGTTGCTAATTAGTTGCTCCTATTATGATGTAGTCGAGTACTCGATATTGCAACTATTGTACCAAATAATCATTCTAAATGTAACTAACGCATAAAACTTATAAAAAAAATACAATTTGTTTCAGCTCCTAGATTCGTCATAAACTACTTGCTGCCGTTTTGATACTGTATCAACGAACACTCGATATTACAATAAATTAGAGTACCATGGAATCATTCCGGTAGTACCTAGAGCACGAAATTCACGAAATAATAAAATCGCACATTTTTTCCTGCTCTTATAGTTTTCAGGAATTTTTCGCTCCTGTTCTAATACAGTTAAGCACTCGATATTGCAACTAGTGTACAAATAAATCATTCTAGATGTATATAAAGTATAAAACTGATAAAATAACAAATCAATACACTTTTTTTCCTGCTCCTATGTTCCTCAGAAATTAGTTGCTAATTAGATCCTCCTGATTGGATACAGTCAAGCACTCGATATTGCAACTAGTGTACCAAGAAATCATTCTAAAAGTATCGAATGCATAGAAGTTATAAAATAAATATAAGTAATACTCTTCTCTTGAGCTCCTAGATTCCTCAGTAATTAGTTGCTGCCGTTTTAATACAGTCGAGCACTCGATATTGCATCTAGAATACCACTAAATCATTCCGGGAGTACCTAGAGCACGAAATTCACGGCATAATAAAATCACACATTTCTTTTTTCCAGCTCTTTACCTTATATGTACGTAAGAAAAATGACTTCATAACGAAAGCAATCCTAGATATTGTAGTTGTGTTTTCATAATTAAGTTGACAACCAAACATATGAATTTTCTAATTTTATGTTGTATTTTAAATTCTTATCAATTATAGTTTTACAAAATTTAGTAAAGTAAAAATAAAAAAGTGTATTGATTTGTTATTTTATCAGTTTTATACTTTATATACATCTAGAATGATTTATTTGTACACTAGTTGCAATATCGAGTGCTTAACTGTATTAGAACAGGAGCGAAAAATTCCTGAAAACTATAAGAGCAGGAAAAAATGTGCGATTTTATTATTTCGTGAATTTCGTGCTCTAGGTACTACCGGAATGATTCCATGGTACTCTAATTTATTGTAATATCGAGTGTTCGTTGATACAGTATCAAAACGGCAGCAAGTAGTTTATGACGAATCTAGGAGCTGAAACAAATTGTATTTTTTTTATAAGTTTTATGCGTTAGTTACATTTAGAATGATTATTTGGTACAATAGTTGCAATATCGAGTACTCGACTACATCATAATAGGAGCAACTAATTAGCAACTAATTCCTGAGGACTAATGGGCTAGACGAAACCCTAAGATTTTTTATTTGCTGATCCTAATGTTCCAGAGAATCCTGAAATTACTACTTACCTTCTTAGTCGTAATTTGTGTGAGAAGCAAGTTATTCCAAATCAACAACGACGACAATCAGAACTTGCTAAAATAGTCAAAATTTTTATTCAGTCAAGATAATCCCGTAACGACCGTTATGATTAATACAGAACAAAAACTACTAATTTTTTTTTTCGTTGCATTTTTATCTTTTTAGAAAGTGCTGCGTTGCATGCTGCATACTTTTGTTTAGCTGTACATAACATTTTAAAATGATTCTTACAAAAAATAATTAAAAACTCATTTCTATTTACCGTTTGAACATCTAAAGTTACTTAAACAATATATGTTTATTAAGATGACCATTTCAGCGTTTATAATTTCCTCTCAACGGCACTTTTTCGCAAAAATTTCAGTTGTTCATTTGAGCAACTAATTAGCAACTAATGGAACGATTATTTTTAGACATTACAATGGCAAAATATTATATGACAAGGCTAGCTTCCAAAAAATTAGGCCTTGTCAGCAATATTTCGGTCCCGGGATGAGCAACAAATTCGCGATTAGAGCAACTAATTAGCACATAAATAGCACTAAATCCGCACATAAATTTCATTCGATTGGGCTGGGTGACAAGGCTAGCTTCCAAAAAAAGTTGGCCTTGTCAGCAATATTTCGGTCCCGGGATGAGCAACAAATTCGCGAATAGAGCAACTAATTAGCACATAAATAGCACTAAATCCGCACATAAGTTTTATTCGATTGGGCTGGGTGACAAGGCTAGCTTCCAAAAAAAGTTAGCCTTGTCAGCAATATTTCGGTCCCGGGATGAGCAACAAATTCGCGAATACAGCAACTAATTAGCACATAAATAGCACTAAATCCGCACATAAGTTTCATTCGATTGGGCTGGGTGACAAGGCTAGCTTCCAAAAAAAGCTAGCCTTGTCAGCAATATTTCGGTCCCGGGATGAGCAACAAATTCGCGAATAGAGCAACTAATTAGCACATAAATAGCACTAAATCCGCACATATGTTTCATTCGATTGGGCTGGGTGACAAGGCTAGCTTCCAAAAAAAGCTAGCCTTGTCAGCAATATTTCGGTCCCGGGATGAGCAACAAATTCGCGAATAGAGCAACTAATTAGCACATAAATAGCACTAAATCCGCACATAAGTTTCATTCGATTGGGCTGGGTGACAAGGCTAGCTTCCAAAAAAAGCTAGCCTTGTCAGCAATATTTCGGTCCCGGGATGAGCAACAAATTCGCGAATAGAGCAACTAATTAGCACATAAATAGCACTAAATCCGCACATAAGTTTCATTCGATTGGGCTGGGTGACAAGGCTAGCTTCCAAAAAAGCTAGCCTTGTCAGCAATATTTCGGTCCCGGGATGAGCAACAAATTCGCGAATAGAGCAACAAATTAGCACATAAATAGCACTAAATCCGCACATAAGTTTCATTCGATTGGGCTGGGTGACAAGGCTAGCTTCCAAAAAAAGTTAGCCTTGTCAGCAATATTTCGGTCCCGGGATGAGCAACAAATTCGCGAATAGGGCAAAAAATTAGCACATAAATAGCACTAAATCCGCATATAAGTTTCATTCGATTGGGCTGGGTGACAAGGCTAGCTTCCAAAAAAAGCTAGCCTTGTCAGCAATATTTCGGTCCCGGGATGAGCAACAAATTCGCGAATAGGGCAACAAATTAGCACATAAATAGCACTAAATCCGCACATAAGTTTCATTCGATTGGGCTGGGTGACAAGGCTAGCTTCCAAAAAAAGCTAGCCTTGTCAGCAATATTTCGGTCCCGGGATGAGCAACAAATTCGCGAATAGGGCAACAAATTAGCACATAAATAGCACTAAATCCGCACATAAGTTTCATTCGATTGGGCTGGGTGACAAGGCTAGCTTCCAAAAAAAGCTAGCCTTGTCAGCAATATTTCGGTCCCGGGATGAGCAACAAATTCGCGAATAGGGCAACAAATTAGCACATAAATAGCACTAAATCCGCACATAAGTTTCATTCGATTGGGCTGGGTCGTCAAGGCTAGCTTCACGGACGTTTAAAAAAGATAATTGATAAAGATATTTCTCCACAAACATTGTTATCTGTTTTAGAAATAATAATACACTGTCGGTATTATAATAACTTTAGGGGTAACTATTATTGAGATCATCAAAAAATAAAACACATAAATTTATGTATTTTAATAACTATTTTAAGCAACAACAACAATACAACGCAAAATAATATCACAGCTATAAAAACATTCATCTAATTTCGTGAAATTGTACAAAACTTGTTTTACAAACTAATATAAAATAATTTTGGTAACTCACTACAAAACCATTGCTTTTTTAAATAGCTCTTACACACTATTAACTAAATATTAGTCGATATTCTAGTTGACTCTGATTGTATGTGTGTGTACAATTGGGCATATGATTTTAATCAGTTCACGTAAAAGTTACTAGAACTTAGCCTTAAGTGATAAGTAATGACGGGCTTGTTTCCGCAACTCGACGTCACTGTGCGCCTATTTTACGTGGAACTTACGGCGAGTTGCACGAAACCGTCGCTAATTTTCCATTAGTTAAGTTGAAATTAATCTTAAAATTAGTTGATCTCATGATTAAATTTAAAGCTGTTGGAATTAATCATCCGTTAGACAGGTCTTTAATTAAACTAATTTTCTTTTAACTTAATCAGATTGTAGGTTTCGTGCAACAGAGCCAACAGATAATCACGATTCTTGTGATTAAATTAGTTTAATAAACACTTAAATTTTAAAATTTGTTTCGTGTAACTCGGCGTTAGCCTTCAAACTGAGCTAATGCTCAACTTACGGCCTGTCTCAATAACCAAACTATCTTATATCAGTTTATATTCTCCACATCTGTACAGTCCCTAAACTGTTGGCAAGAGAAAAGTCTATAACTCGTGTGGAATGTGGATATGATGTAGGTACCTATAATTATAGCATAATTAATTCTAATAAATCTAAATTTATAAATGTAATGGAGATATAAGTTTCTTCCATAAAAGATCAAATAAAAAATTGGTATCTTTCTGAATATATATATCGAAAATTAAAATTGATGAGTGTTGGAATATACAATTAGTGTTAAAATAAATTACAATAAAAAACATCTAACTGATAATGAACTGAAATTACAAACGTCAAAGTTTTACATATATAATTTTATAATTTATTTTAATTAACTTCTAAGGTATTTTTAGGGTTTAAATTATTTGAAAAGCTATTAGTGTTCTAGCTATGTAAATAGCAGCGATTTTTGCTATATACTTCTATATAACTTAGTCGTTATCTATCTGATATTATATTTAAATTAAAAATCTTTAGGAAGACACGAAAGCCAAACCTGAGCTACTTCCATAATTTTTATACAGAAACATTAAAGAAATGTCGCAGGATCAATCAACGTCATGTTAGCGTACTTATTAAAACTTAAGGGCCTGTTTCACCGGTTGCTGATAAACTAACTGACGCTTAACGGTATCCAACAGATTAAATTTTATGGTATATTTTCTTTTTATCATCAAACTTTGTTTATCTGTTACATATTTTTATTCAGAACCTGTGGACTCAAAAGTTGTAGTATGTTATGTTTTGCAGATTCCTAGTATTTCAACTCAACTATCCTGCACTTATCCAGCTGATAACGATATAGTAACTTGTGTTCCAGATAGACTTTATCAACAACCAGTGAAACAGACCCAAACAATCTCCATTTCTATATTTATATTTAAAGTAAGTAGTATATATATACACATGTGTTTACATTGAATTTTTTTTATAAGTCCATAAAGGATCAATATTATCAGATTAACGTAATTATCTAACTGAGAAAGTATAAGATGATTTAAGGAAATCACGTCAAGTTCTTATTTATTTTCTGCGCTTTTCCAGGTTCAGCTTTCGTGTAATACACAAGTTGAACTGTTATTAAAACATTGTAGTGTAGAGGGGACTGATTTATTAAATAGTTCCGTTTTTTACCACTAATGGCGCTGGCGTACTTTAAAGTAAGCTATTACATTCTTCTATTTTTTTACGATTTTGCTTCTATTAAATTAAAACATTAAAGTCCGGTTGCTATATTCAGAAAATTATTAGTTTCACGAACCGTTCAATTTGAAATGAGTTGTGACTCTAAATATTACCAATAAAAAAAACTATTCGTTTGCTGTTGTATCGATAGTACGAACCTATCTAAAACTAATCGTTTTCTAAATATAGGAACCGGGTTTTAAAATTTTAATTATTAATATCATAAGCAAACTATATTTTACAATATTTTTTTAATTAACACTAACATAATTTTAACAATTTATCACTAAATTATTTCATAATTTGATATGGAGTTGATAAAAGGTATGATACTAACGACAACTACAGATACTTATAGAACAATAAATTACATATGTATGTATATTAACTAGGTACTAATCTTTAAATTATATATATAAATAAAATCTACAAAATATGATAATAATTTAAACGGTATACGTACTTATTTCAAATTACTTTAATAGGTACTGGAATAATATAGACAAGTATAACATAAAGATTCCAAACATAAAAACTAATATGTTTTATATATAATATGTAACTATAATTATATTGTAATTGCGTTATACTTATTAATGTTGGGAAATTATGTAAATATTTCTTATATTAATACCATGATGACAAATGAACTGAACTGAACTGCCTGTAAGCGTCCTACTGCTGGGCAAATTACTCTGCTCCATATCGGAGAAGGGTTGGAGCTTAACCCATCACGGTGCTCCACTACAGGTTGGCGGATAATTTCCTTACCATGAGTAACGATTGTTACTATGTGTCTATGATAACAAACGGGACCGACGGCTTAACGTGCTTTCCGGGAAACAGTGGTTAGTCCCACAAGGATATAAATCCAGACTCCTACGGGTGCGTCGGATAGGGCAGAAGGAGGCCGACAAGCGGAGGAGAGAGGAGGCCGCAGACGTGGCCTCCATCCGCGGGCGACGAATGGGGGTGCATAGGAGGCGCTACTTAATGCGCCTCCAGTAACTCCCCTGTGCCCGTGTCGGGCCGGAATGGGAACCCGGTCCTGCTAGACACGACGTCGTCGGGACTGTTCAGAGGTTAGCCGGACAGTCCCCATGGAGGAGAAGTCTGGCCTTTTCGATTGTACTACACCAGAACGGTCGTGAATGAAAAAAGGAACTCCTAATATTTAACGGTCCTGGGTAGGATGAAATCCTGTGTCCGTAAAAATATATACAACACGAACGCCCAGACCCTGACCAGCTACAATATGTATGATCCATATAAACATTTGTCCCAACAACCAATCGTTGTCACCACTGAGCCGAACCGGCGTCTAAAATAATTATAATACTTTCGCGTGTAATGTTGAGCTGTTTAATGTAAAACTACTACAACTTCCGCCGTTGGATGTCCACTGCTGAACATAATCCTCCGACATCATCTCTGGGGGGTTTGCCAACACTCGCCACGCTTGTCAGGCGGATTGGTGAGCGCAGACTATTGTGGCAGCATGGCAACGGTATAAAAGTAATCTATATTCAATTTCAAATTTCAATACTAAATAATTTCAAAAAAAAAAAAAACAATCACGATAATTAACTAAAGATAATTATAAAATGAGTTCTATAGTAACTTAAATTATCTTACATTATTAAATTTCGTATAAAATAGTACGACTAATTTATAATTATTATATCCAGTATTAAGTAATGTTTGAGTGAATAATGATTTTGTGCGTTTTAGTTACTAATTACGTACATAAAGCGCGCGTTTTTATTATTATTTTTTGATGTTTTTAATTAAAATATTCTCTGAACTGAACTGTACTGAATCAGCCTGTAAACGTCCCACTACAGAGCAAAGGCTTCTTCTCGACTTCTCGAGACGAAGGGTTGGAACTTAATCCACCACGCTGATCCACTCGGGGTTGACGGATAATTTCCCTACCATGAGTAACGGTCGTTACCAGGTGTCTATGATAACAACCGGGACCGACGGCTTTACATTCTCTCCGAGCATAGCAATTACATAGACCCAGAGGGGAAAAAAATATTTGCACAAGTATAAATATCTGCCCTGAGCGGTAATCGAACCCGCGATCGCAGACATTGAGGCGACTATTCGCACTACTATACCAGAACGATCGTTGGAAAATATTACCCCATGGTGTGTGTTACGAGAAATTATTTACATGTCATCAATAAGCCATAAGCTGTAATGATTTCGAACTTTGTGATTCACAATAAAGTTCAACTGTCGCTAAGCTCAAACATTTTTATCATACTTTGATGTTCTTAACGTATTACACCGTCCCAAGTTAAGTGTCCTTGAATATATTGTATGGGTACATATTTAGTTCACAATAGTTCAATTAAAAACATCATATATAGGGGAACTATGTACAAAATGACATATAGTTTTGTTTTTGTATCATAGCTTTTTATTAATAGTTCACAGCATATCCATAGCTTACATCAATTATCTTTGGTCCTTAAATTATCGAAACTTATAAACATTTTAAGCATAGACTCTACAGAAAAAGAAATAAAATGTACTTAACTGAGATCAATCAAAATCCATTTTGTCCATATGCTTCGGACAAAATGACATATTGCTTATGGACAAAATGAGATACATATAATACCTACAAAATTATTGGCATAATTCGCAAATGAAACGCTTAGTTCTTCGTGGAACATCAGCGCAAGAAGCGTGAGCCCAAAGCGAACATTGTAGGCATCGTAACCAGTCCTCTCCAGGCTTAGATCTTGAATAAAGGTCGTTACAATAAATGCAAGCACAGTCCTCTTCATCATCATTAGAAATATTAGGAAAATCTTCTTCCTCATCATTTTCTTTGAATAATTTTTTGCTGACTTTACGTTTTTTCTTAGTTGGAGGAGTTTTGAGCTCATTTTTACATTTTATTTGCAACATATTTGGAGTAGAAGTCAACACCAACGAGCTCTGTTGATTTTTTGATTTACGTTTTCCTTGGCCACTAATGAAACAACCTTTTGGCACCGGAGAGAGTATTTCAATAGGATAAGCAAGAGTAGAAGATGATGGAAGTTCTTTGGTAGCAGCAGCAGTGAAAATAACTTCTGGAACAGAGTGCGTTGTTGTAACCTGAGATGATTTTCCAGCTTGTGGGTTTGCTAGTTCTGTGATTTTGGCTAAATTATTTTCTTCAGATATCGTATCATGGTATGGCTGAACGGGAGGTGACGCAGCAGCCTTCGCGACCTGAGACGTACTTGTCACAGGAACTAAATCATCTGCTTGTTGTAAAGGTTGTATCAAAACTTGTTCAGCCTCGACAGAGCTTATTACTGTTGCAGGTAGAGGAAGCTGTACATTTGAACTGTCTTCCAGCGGTATGTTTGTGGTTTCAGCGGGCTCGTACATATAATCCGGAAATATATCAGGGTTGAGCGGCCAGATACCAGTGCTTTTAAATCCGTGACATGCATTTTCTACCGTAGCTGCCTTGCCATATGCTTCGTTGAACAAGCCCGCTATCTGCAAATGTGTAACAACCCGTCCAGGATGTGCCTTCAGCCATTTAGCAATTGCCTGATTATAGTAGGTCTTTAAAGGCCCAAAAAAGGCGACGTCAAGAGGTTGCATATGATGAGTGCTATGTGGAGGCAGACAAATAATATTAATACCATTTTCTTTTGCATATTCCAAAGTTTTAATGCCTTTATGACTTGCATGGCCATCGACAATTAGAATTACTTTATCCTCAATGCTTGCTTTTACAAAACTTTGGAAATGCTTTATCCATTTAAAAAATATTTCAATTGTCATCCAGCCTGATTGTTGAGCTACACCTAAAGTTCCAGGAGGAGCTTCATCTATTAGTTCGTTTTTCATATTTTTTCTAGGAAATATCATCATCGGTGGGATGAAAGTTCCGACAGCATTAACACAACAAACAACAGTGGTGTTTGCTCCTCGCTCCGCACTTGTTATAACTCCTACTTGTTTCCTTCCCGTGGTTGCTAGAATCTTTTCAGGTTTTTGTACAGTAGATAGCCCAGATTCATCAGCATTATAAATACGGTGCGGTCTATAGCCAACAGATTCTAGCAAACTTCCGTACAACTGATAAAACTTTTGGACTTGCGGCCGATTAAAAGCTTGAGCGCGAGCTGCTGAAGTAGCTTCTGGTTTGCGCAAAGATATATCTTTATTGCGTCGGAGAAATCCATCCTACCAGTCTTGCCCTGCCTTTTGCTTTTGGATGTTAAATTTATGAGCGAAACCGTTTTTCTCAGCCATCTGAAAAGCTAATTCTTGTACCGATGCTCGTGTCAATCCGAATAAACGAGTTTCAAGGAATTTTATATGCTCAACTAATTGCCTTTCCACATCAGGTGGAAACGTAGCTTTCCAACAACCAAGGCCTTTTGAATTTGACTCTAAAGTTTTATTAGTGCCTAAAACATGCCTGCGAAGAGTTGCTTGAGGAACGCCAAATGTTTTTGATGCCAATAACCAGCCCATCTTCTTATCTCGAATGGCCTCAATGGATTTCTTCATTGACTCCGTACTCCAAGATTGCCGATCATTTGTTCGTTTATAATCGCGTGGCATTTTGGTATCTGAAATTAAAGAAAAAAGACAAAAAATCGTGAAATATTTTATTTTGGATAAATGATATCCGTGTTCTGATCAAGATTTCATTAATTCGTTTTTTTCAACAAAGTCACAAAAATCAGTTTACAATGATCGCAATTCATTATAATAATTATTGCATATCCCATTATCAATAAATATAGGTACTGATATAAATTAATTAAAAAAATCAAAAAACCCGACTGCGTAAAATACTCTTATTATAAACTAAAAAGAATAAAACCATTTACTAGCTTTCATTTGATACCCATATTGCTACAGTAAGAAAAAAAATTCAACTCCCCCCTCATTCCGCCATTTGCGGGCCCCATTTTGAAAATTTATATAGCCTATGTCAAAAACCGTCCAGCCGTTTGGGCTTTAGGGCGTGCCAAAGAAATGGACATACATACATACATATATACATACACTTGAAAGAGATAACCCTCCTTCTTTCGCAGTCGGGTAAAAAATGTTACCTAAATATAACCAAAAATCTATGGACAAAATGACATACCTATGCCATTTTGTCCGTTACATATGTATGTCATTTTGTCCGTAGAGCGTTTTAAAACAATAAAAATTGTAAATATATATATAACAAGCTTTTTTTCTTCAAATAAATTATTTAATTTGAAGATAAGTGTTTGTGGAATGAAACAAATTCTACATAAATAGGTACAATAGCAAAAAACTTACCATTCGAAGAAAAACTTTGTCACTTTGAAAAAAACTTGTATCGTGTGAATATCTGTCATCGTTCATGACACCAAGTCGAATGAAATGTATGCGTTCAAAATTTGACAGATTATAGAGTGCCGTTAATATCGCGAGGTGTCACTGTCAGTTTTGTTTCAAAGTCCGCCAAATTTAAAATAACCCGCCTATGTCTTTTTGTACATATATGTCATTTTGTACGTATTTCCCCTATGTCACCGTATTATTGGAAATATCGCTGCTTATAATCCATCAACTATATTACCGTTAAAATTGGAAACAGTTCGATTAGTGAAAAACTTTTGATTCTCAATTTACCGGTTTTCAATGGATATATTATAAAATAGCAATGTTTATAAAAATATAGGGACATATTGTTATACATTAAATACTAATCAAATATTTAATTATTAATATTATAATAAAAAGTTTAAATTGAAAACAAGACAATTTCCTAACATTGTTCTTTTCTTTTTTTTTTTTTTTTTAATAATACATATAATATAACCTGATACACGAAAGCTGAATCTGTTAAAGTGCAGGAAATAACAAATTACATTATAGTGTATCTAATACAACGCTGCACCTGCAACTAACTAAGTTTGATACTTTAAAATAATATTATACATTTAAATTATTTTTAAAATTGTTTTCTTTAAAGAAATTTATAGTAATTTTGACGTGATAACGTCTAGTAAATCGATTAAAGCCACCAGGTACTTCACGAAAACGCATTACTCATTGTCACGTTTCTCGAGCGAGAGCGCGGAACAAGCGATAGAGGCACGATCGGCCTCAGCGTTCGGCTCACGATCGGCCTAAGCGTTCGGCTTATGACGCATCTATCTTTTTTACACTCCATCGGACCGCGTCCGAGTAGAAGAGACAGCGGCAGCACGCCACGCAATCTACACGCGAACTATTTTTATAAATTTTTTCTTATGACTTTATCACGTAACTAAAATTATCGTCCGTAAACCAACTTTACAGACAACCAACATTTTTTTTTTTTTGCTGCATTATATTAAAAAAATATACTTTAGTATGCTTAAATAAAGTTGATGATAATATTTTAGTAATGTCTATATTAAAAAGATGTGATAATTAAATCGAAAAAAAAATATGTTTCTTTGCTCGTATATAAATAAAGAATTTTTGTCGTTTAATTATCAAACTTCAACGATCTTACATGCGTATGAACTCTGTAACACAATTTTAATGTTGCCATATAAAAAAATCGTCCAAGTTACGTTCAACTTTCGCGTCTCAGATTAAATACTTTTTGTATTAATTTGTAATTGGTATACTAATTAGATTACTAATATTAAGTAAAATTAGTATTATTATATTATCTTTATAACAACTATTAATAAGATATTAAGGGCCTGTTTTACCGGTTACTGATAAAGTTTATCTCGCACATAAGTTACTCATATAATTTATAACTAGAAGGTAAAATATGCGCTTAAGACCTCTTTCAACTCAAGTAATAAACTACGAATTTGCTTTTACATAAAGCGAATAGATATATTTGACAGATAAACTAGAGTGTGATGATTAAAAAGAAAAATAAATCATAAACTTTTATCAGTTGGATACCGTTATACGTCAGATAGCTTTATCAGTAACCGGTGAAACCGGCCCTTAATATAAATAACAATTACGTTTCAAAATTAAATGATACTGTTTTTCTTTTTTTTCTTTTTTTAATATTTATAATATTTCACAATTTATATTAAATCTAATCACTTAAGCTACTGGAAGACTTTCGTGATATTGTTTGTTGTGATATTTCTTGGTTGTTTTAACCTAGTTCTTATATATTAAAATTAATATTACAATACACTTAACATTTTATTTTATTACTATTATGAATCTTCATACAAACTATCATAACCACGGTATCAATTTTGATTTCAATAATATTAATTTAACCTCTCATCTATATCTCATACATACCTGAACATATTATATGTATATTATAGATATATACATATACAATCACGCATACAGTCATGCCATATTTCATACTAAGGAAATTTTTTATACAAACCTGACCAAAAATTAAAAAATAAATACACATAAAAAATTAAAAATAAATTTAAATTTATCCCATAGTCTGCCAAACTGTCAAACGTCAATATGGCGGATTGTTAATCGACTTAAAACAAAACCTTTTTGCGAAATATTAGATATTACTGACATGATTATTGATGATATATTAAAATAAAAGATTAAACTACTTTTTCTTTAAAAAAAAAAATTACAAATACCAACAGCCGCCAGACCATGTAGGCATAACATAGACCAGACATTTTATATTTAATATAATTATGGTCGTATTTAAAACACGGCTTTGCGACAGTCGTTTGTCGTAACGTAAATAGCTTCTTTATTTCCATCTTAGCATAAATCAACTAATTAAATTAAATTTGCTTTGTTCATACACTTTTAACCTTATATCTTTGTGAATAAGATTCGATATAGTATTGTTTATAGTATATAGTGCAGATTTTTATCTAATACCTATCCTTAGAAGTTTTAGAAGCGCCTTATTTTTTTACAAGTTTAGACACATAAATTATGAAATAAATCGAAATTAAAAGTATTAAAAAAAAAAAATACTAACAAATTCCAATCCAGTCCTTCCATAATTTGTTAAATTTCAATTTTTTTTTTTTACATTTTTATAAGAATAGCTGCTGCCGGCAACCTTATTTGTGTTGCAATTATACGGGAAACGTACATTTTTCAGTGGTAAAAAGTAATTTTGTACTATTCCAGACTATATTCTACCTCATTCTGTCCTGATTGTAGTAAGAAACCTCCATCCAAACTCTCGTATTTATATTAAATATATTGTATAATCAAATAATATAATATAATATTATTTTTTGTATTGTTTTTTATTGTACACCTACATACTATACTTTCTTGCACATACCAAGGTTGGCTGGTAGAAAATGCGTTAGCGTTAAGCCCGCTTTTTGTGCACACTTATATTAGTCTAATTATTGTATAATAAAGAATTTGAATGAATAATACTAAGATTACAAACACGGAGAGAATGTTGTGAGTTCATTTATCCGGAAGACTATTAGTTATAAATGTTAACCAATATTTCGTATATCAAAACACAACGTGTGTAAAACCACGAGGAAAGTCTAAACAAATTAATATGTATTGAAGTTAAAAAAACTTATTTTTTTAAATTAATTTAAGAAAAATTATCATAAGCCTCAAAACAACGAAGATTTTTAACTGTGAAAATGTCCGACATTGTCCGTTTGCAAGTCTTTGACTTTGACTTTAATTAAAGTAGCTAAATTAGTTTTGATTTAGTTTGTGTGTGTCATTGAAGTCGAGATGACAGTAAGTTATTTTTTGTTTTTAAATATTTAAATATTTTTTAAAGACGTATTTTTGCTTATTATAACAGTTACAACGATAACAATAAAATTAACTTGATAATAAATAAATTCCGTTAACGATTTTCGTAGCTGTTTTAGTTATTTAATTTTAAAACTTAAAATATGCACAATATTTTGTAAAGTATTTCTAAGACTAGCAATACCAGTGACATATTTTTATTATTCAAATAAAAAAAAATACGTTTTTGTCTATGTACATATTTACAAAGTAGAAAAACGAGTTGCTTTTTTTTTTAATCGACTACTCAACCACTAATTTCACGAATATTATAAATTGAAAAATTTAGGGAGTCAAATTAATTTGCCTTTGACCTTTTTGTTATTATTTTTTTAATTTGCAGCCACAGACTATGTGTTGAGGTCTTGGCAGTAATTGACTGGTAGGTTAAAAGGAAAAAAAAATATAAATAAAAAAAAAATAATAAATGAAAATAATTTAATAAAATTGAATGTATCTAAAGTACATTATATATAGGAAAATAGTTTTTTCCATTGCTAACATTAATTAAATATTGTCCTTCGCACAGTCGTCATATATATACAGATAAACCTTATTTTATAATAAAGATTTTGTGATCGATTAAAAATTCAAAGAATGAGAACTACATTAAAAATTGTGTTAATTTTTTTTCAAAGCGTTACATATTCTATTCCTTTCTTTTATGCAGTTTTATATAAGAAAGAAAAGGATAGATATATCGAGGTGATAATGACAATGAATTTTCATAGGTCACAAAATCTTTATACTTAAATTTTATAGCCATGTACTTACCTATGTATATACTTAATATTATATATTATTATATAAGCGGTACATTAAACGAAGTTACTTACCTAAGCGGTCAACGAACTCTGGTCATGCGTTTTTTTTAAAAAGTAATTTAATATATTATGTTTTACAATTATATAGCTATATCTTAATCTCATAATAAATGCAATATTTATATATTATGAAAAGACAAAATTATTTTTATACATTAATTTTCATATTAGTTTTTTTTTTCTGTGCTACATTTTTCTAATATAATATATTTTAATTATTAAGATTTTTAATTGTTTCTAAACAAAATATTTAAGAAGAATTAATTAAGAAGTAATAATAACAGTATTGTTGTGAATTCTAATTACAATTACGCTCATGGTATGTTTGGTCTTTTCGTTCTTTTCTTTGGTCTTCTTGGTCTAGAGAAAGGGTGCTCTGTCGCAATTACATGCAGCGCCCCCTTGTCCCTGTCTGCACTGTACGTTACACCATGACTTCCAACCCTGTGAAGTATTCAGGACCCTCGTGGTGAGCTGAGCTGGTCCGAGCTTTGTGTCATCACAGACTGGACAACCTGTAGAATTGATTATGATTTTTTTTATATAGTAAATTAGTTATGCAACGCGGTTTAATCTTTCACCACTTATTCAACCTCCTTACGGAGAAAGTTTCCTAAAAACCCTTTTCTTAGCTGACGTCTTACCAACGCATGACGCATTTAACCAAGGAATTTATATCATAACTGGAACGCTCACTTAATAAAATTGTTTATTAAAATATGCACCTTGAAATATTTTATGTATATAGTTTATATAGTTATTGTTTAGGATATTTTATATTTGTATTATGAATTATAGATACTATCTATACTCCATAATTTGTATGCAGCTGCGCTGCACCATATTAATATTTTTTCATATTGTAAATCTGTTTATCTTATTGTAAGTGAACATCCGTTCTTATGAGAATAAAATGTCTTAAACTGAAAACCGAAATAACTGACCTAAGATAGGTAAACATTAGTTGGTTGACATTTGTTTTCAACATGTAAAGTGAAAAATCGTTCCGAGCATTTCGTTGACTACTGGTATTTTGTCTCTTTCTTACGAGTTGCCTCGAATCATGGTAGAAAGATATGCAACCGCTCTCTTCGAATTATTTTTTGTGTGCGCGTATTCCATTCGCATTCCAGTTTATATATAAATTCCTTGTATTTAACTCTTTAATTCTCAGTGTCACTTGTAGGCACGAGAAACTTATTATTTATTTTCCACCACACGAATATGTTTTTGATAAAATTCTGCCATCATTAAAGCATAGACAATTACTCTCTAAAAATAAATGAGCCATATAAATAAATATTATTATAAGAACTGATGTTTTATTGCTACCGAAATAATGAGAGAAATCGCGTGTCCTTCCGAGTCTTAACTGCACAATACCCTGTGTCACTTGTATATTACCCATGGGGATAGTTTAGATTTTTTTTTTGTCTTATCCAAATATAGCTAAGCTATTTTATTTAAAAAAAAAGATTTATTTTTACTCACTTAAGACATGGGAATTGACGAGTTAATATATTATGATATGAGATGTGGCCAACAGAACGATGTGCATATCTGTATAAATAACTTCTACGACTACTAAAACCAATTCAACAAAAGCAATATTATTTTGGAAGTTTGTAGATTAAATTTTAAAAATTAAAAATGTTAACCTAAAAAAGCTTGTAGATGTTAAAAATATATTTTGAACTGAATCGGCTTGTAAACGTCCCACAAGGCTTCGACAAGACAAGGGCAAAGACTTCTTCTCCATTTATAAGAAGGGTTGGAGCTTAATCCAACACTCTGCTCCACTGCGGGTTAGTGGATAACTTCCCTACTATGAGTAACGATTGCTATGAGATTTGTATGTTAACAACCGGGACCGACGGGTTTACGTGCTCTTCGAGGAACGGTGGGGCGATCCACGAGGTCATACGCCCAGACCGGAAATCAAACCCGTGACCGTCGGTTTTAAGGTAAGTCGCACCACTACAATAACGGTGTCAAAATATAGTTTAATTAATTTTTATTATTAAAATATATTTCTCGATACATATTTACAAAATTTATTCTAACCTTCCGGAAGTATTTAGTAATTTTTACAAGTATTGTTTCCTTTTTTTTTACTAGCGTGGGTTTCGTTGCTACGTGTCTACGTCGCTACGCCGAACTTCGTAGCCGTGCTACGTATATATATTTCACGCAAAATTAAACCCATGGTATGGAAAAGTTAGTGTATAAAATACTATGTATTTTTTTTTAGCTACGACACTATGACGTTATTCCGATTCAAATGATGAAATTACTGTAACTGTAAGAATAGTCACTATGTAACTGTCCCACTGCTGGGCAAAACATCTTTTTTCAATTCCTACTATTAGTTCACACTCTCCCTATAATGTATTGTATCAGCCTTTAAACAACCCACTGCTGAGCGAAGGCTTCTTCTCCATATAGAAGAACGGTTGGAGCTTAATCCACCACGCTGATTCACTGCGGGTTGGTGAATAATATCCCTAGCATGAGTAACGATCATTACCAGGTACAACAACCGAGACCGATGGCTTTACATAAACGCCGAGGCGCGGTGGGAAAACCCACAAGAACATACACCCAGAGCGGAAACAAGTATTTGCACAAATACAAATATCTGCCTTGAGCGGGAATCGAACCCGCAACCGTTGGCATTGAGGCAACTACTCGCACCACTACACCAGAACGGTCGTCAATATGTAGAAATATCATTATGCAAGAGCAGTAGAGCATTGTGGTTGGTGAGTAATAAAAATAGGAAATACTTATTAATGCATGTACAGAAAAATGTTAAAAAAAATAATGTAAAAAAAATATATAATAGAATTAAGTGGTCAAACTGGACTCATGGTTCCAGAACTAGAGATCCTAAGTATAGTTCATAGGTAAATAATGATAATATATTATCTGCTGATGTAATAATGCCTGTGTAATAACAATATTATATAAAGGCAATAAAAAGGGTACGAGCGGGAAAGCTCGTAGAGGAATTTTAATAAAAAAAAAAAAAAAAAAAAAAAAAAAATATATATATATATATATATATATATATATATATATATATATATGTAGAAATACATCTGTAGAAAAATCCTATCTGTAAAAATTTTGTTTATTTGACTGTTATTATAACAAGATATAATAGTCCGATTTTGAATTTTTTTTTTTTTTAATAATGCTTACTGAGGTTATTTACAGACATAAAACAGCGCGATATGAATCACATGTAATGTGTGATTTAATAAGACGACTTGTTTGCTCCAAAATTCGTTTATTAATACTCATACGGCAAGTTGCACGAAACCGTCACTAACTTTCCGTTAGTTAAGTTGCAATTAATCTTAAAATTATTTGATCTCATGATTAATTTAAAGCTGTTGGAATTAATCATCCGTTAGATAGGTCTTTAATTAAACTAAATTTTTTTGTTAACTTAATCGAATGTAGGTTTTGTGCAACAGATAATCACGATTCTTGTGATTAAATTAGTTTAATTAACACTTAAATTTAAAATTTGTTTCGTGCAACTCGGCGTTAGAATAGCACATTTTATTATATACCGGGAGGCTTACATATACACACTACAACAGGAACAGAGCAGTAATCAAAATGCCTACCAATTTGATAAGTCGCAACACTAGAGTAAAAATTTACACTTCTTTATATATCGTGGTGACGTTGCTGAGGCCTTTAGCAGATTAAACCACACGGGACTTTATAGTGTATGGATATAACACAGAGGTTCCCAAGTTTATTTCATCTAACGCCCAGTTTGAAAATCAGTTATTTTGTAGCGCCCCCACCCGCATTTTTTTTCCCTAAAAACCTCAATAACATATAAGTCTCGCCTGGAGTTTAATTAAACCTATGTACATTCTAAACGAGACTTTTCTTACCAGAGATAGCAATAATAGTGCAACTTTACAATATCTTTTATTTATTTATTTTTAATACGTGTCTTCGGCGGTGGGGACCTCATCTGCGACACTCGATGATACGAATATTTTTGGTGTTCGTTGTTAACGCTTTAAAAATAATAAATGTTTAATATTTATTTAATTAAAAGTCTATATCGGATTTTATAGCGTTTATTATATGAACTAATAAATGGATTTTGTGTGGAAAGAGGATTTCAATTTAAGTGAATTTTAAAATATGAAGTAGCTGAAGTTACAAATCACCCATCAGCGTCCCCCTATTTTTTCTGGGCCCGTTACCGCGCTTCTAGGCCTCCAGCGCCCACAAGGGCGCGTTATCGCCCACTTTGGGAAATACTGATATAACATGTAAACTTACCATACAAAACGTATCCGTCTGTGTCACAGAACGTCCCGCAGACACCGTTCCAGTCGACTGACTCGACAATCTCAACGTCGCAGTTGCAAAGAGGTTGACCTGAACGAAAACAATGTTATTAACGTATCTTTGAAAGAACTACAATAAGCTGTGTTATACCATTAAAAAATAAAAAACAAAATAAAAAATAAAGTAATATAATGGGGTATTCCATGCCAACTATTCCTATCAATTGATTTTGCATCTCCGATTTCGCTGAATTTAAGTTTAATCTCGTAATGGGATAGTGATGGGTTATAATTTTTTTTTAATTTTGATATTAATTATTATTATTTTTTATGTTTTTTTTTAACTATTTATGTATTTACTTAAACTTTTACCATTTAGATGGTCTCTCATTCTTATTATCTGTCGCCAATAATATTAAAAAACAATCAAATTCATAATCAACAATTTTTTCCATAAATTTTTTAGAAAGTTCATTTTAATGAAATTGAAACACGAATTAAAAAAAAAAAGACTCAAATTGAACAATTTTCCACTAAGTTATGACTATATAAAAAAAAAAAATCCCATAAATCTCAAAAAAATTTATCTCCCGATTGGCTGGGTGAAAAAATTTGAATAATATCATAAAAATCTTTTTCAAGGGGTACAAAAAAGTGCCCCAATTTCAGCGAAATCGAAAATGGTGATAGGATGGCTGGTTCATTTTTTGCCCAGAGGAACAGAATTGTGATTCAACGTTCGTATGTTATTAAAGAAAATGTAATAATAGTTCAAGGATTATATATCATTAAAGCCCAGTTCCTATATTCAGAAAACGATTCGTTTTCTATGAATCTTTCATTTTGAAACAAGTTGTGACTCAAATCTTCCCTATATACAACTATTCGTTTGCTGAAAGCCTCATTTTGGGAGATCTCGTAGAACGTTTCGTAGTAAAAATGTATTGGCCCTTCCACCTACGATTGCTATAAATATTTTGGTCACTACTGGGTTGTCTTAGATAGGCTTTATCTCTGAGATAAAAGGGTTGGAACTTAATGCATAATGACGTTGTCGGATCCACTGAGGCGTCGTCAATATGTATATATATTTTGGTATTTACCTAGTCCATTTTCACAAAGCACAGGGCAAACGGCGTCCCTAGGTTGGCCATATTGAAGGTCTGTCTTGTTGCCATTGTCAAGAGCCATCGTGAGACCAATTGGTACCAAGTCCAGGCATGTAGAACCACAGCTCGATCCTCCGAGACCTAAAAATATCATTAATAATATCATATGTGTATCTTTATTTTAACTATTATTCATAATAAATATGTAAAAGGTCCAATTCTGTATATTGAAATATTTAGAAAGAAAATTTCGAGACACAATATGTATTTTTTTTATTTCTAACTCTCTGTCTGTCCATCTGTATCTTGATTACGCATCACACTAAAAGTACTAATTAGATTTGAATTATATTTGGTAATACTTGATTTCATACTACGGGGTATTCATTCCGGTTCCCTTGGGAGGAGGGGGGACAATAGGATTAAAAAGCATGACTCGAAATAACAAATACAGTCTTTATTTCATCAAAATCGATTCACTCTATCAAAAGTTATTGTAATTTGAATTTTGTGTTTTAAATGACGGCGTTAGAGAAGTTTAGGTAAGTCAATACATTGAAATGTGATCCAGTAAACCGGTAATAACGTTGTGTAAAATAATATTTTATAACAATTAATAATTAATATTCATATTCAAAATTCAGTAAACGAAAAAAGGACAAAAGAAAAATGTCAAATTGCGACTAATTTTTTACTCTTGTTTGAAATACAATATTTTCATAATAGATGGTGATGGTGCTTTCTGAATTAGGATTATATATTACATACCAAGTTATAATAATATCAGTTCAATAGTTTATGCGTGAAAAACTACAAATGTCCATCAATTTATTCCATACGGCACGCCATATAAATGTATATATAAGATTGTGCACAATACGTAATTTTACCGTCCGATATTTTACTTTTTCCTATTCATTTTTATTTCATTTTGATTCATTTTTTTTCTTGCCACATAGGACCGTAAAAAATCGGACTGCTGGTAAAATTCCTTGTAGTGCACAAACGCCCTTTGTGTTTAAAATAGTGCTGTAGCAGGATGTTAAAGATAGTACGCATTATTTTAGATCTTCAGCAATCTACAATCTATACTTAATTTTATCACAATGAATTCAGTAGTTTTCGCGTGAGAAATAAAAGTGTATTAATCGTTTGATCTTCACAAGCATTTTCCTTTAAATTAAATAGGTCGTTACAGACAGAAAGACAGAATTAATTTTTAGATAACTATTGCTATTATCGATTTGTTGTTTTGTAATTTTTATCAGTTATACAAAACTGGCTGTTGTCCAAGATTCCGTTTACAGTGAAATTTGGCCACGGAAACTGTATTTATCCCGCATAAAAAGTGGTCTTGTGTTATTCCAGATTATAGCCTATTTCTGCGTTCTGTTATGAATAATTATTATATTGTTAAAATGCAACAAAAGCAAATGGAAACTTACATACAAAATGTTTAGTAAGCGATAAACCCCGTCGCTTCCACATTTATACCGAACTTATAAAAAGGCAAAATACATTTTATTTAGTCAGTTCGAGTGTTATTTTTGAGTCCATCAGTTTGAGACAATCAGTCGTGAGTTAGTATAAGTTCTAGTTCGAGTCCGGTCTTTTGTAAAGAACAATTTAATTAAATTAATTTACAGCAGTAATAATAGTGTTTTTTTAAAAAGGACCCACGGAGTGCCATCCTAACAGTTCGATATCATCCGGATACTTTCAGAGGTTCTCCCGTGATTAAGTAACAAATATCAATTAAAAATTTTGCATTATAATAGTGTCGTTAAGTAAGATGTTTGATTCAAAACTCCTTAAAAAAGTACCAATAAAATCTATTTCGATTACAATTGAGTCTTCATCGTAGATATTACTAAAAAAAAAAAGTCATAACTTGGTAAAGGAATAAAAGTGAGAATAAAAATATTGTTTCAGTTATTATTTAAAATATTAATAGTAATAGGTACAGATAATACTTATAAAGAAGATAAAGAGAATTGAACAAGTCTGTAAAGATATCTTCTCTTTTATAGAAGGACTTTTATACGTCAAGATCCGCCAACCCGTAGTGGTAAGGGAAATTATAATTTCCCTACCAAGAGGAGCCATCCATATCAGGTGTTATATTTATGATTAAAGAACCTTATTTCTCATTAAGAATTTTAGAATTTCACTTACACGAGAAAGGGTAACTTTCTTAAAAACTTTAATTAAAATTGAAAACAATATTAATATAAAAAAAAAGACTGACAAAACAACATTTCATATCACTAATATAAAAAAAATTTAGTCTCTATATTTTTTTCTGACATAACGCTAAAAAAAATTCGGAGTTTAAAAGTTTGAATTTCTTATTAAAACTAATTGAAACGCCCTTAAACACTTAACTTAAAAACTTCTACATATATAAATACCTACCTATCGTTCGTACAACTGTATAATGCATGTTAACATTATCGAATAAGTGGAAACTTAATTGAAAAAATATCAAAATACAAGAATTGGGCACGTGTGTATAGATTTGGTTTTAAATTCTTACGTTTATTTTTAAAAGTTGTAAATCTCATAGATAAAATTAGTTTGCACAAATTTTTTGCATTTAATTCAATTTTTGTTAATGAAACACAGCGTTAATTTAAGTAAAAACATATGTAGAGACAATTTTAACTGTGGGCTATATTGAAAGGTTGGAAAAGATCGCGATACTAACGATACAACCGACTTTGTACATTTTTTTTTTTATATTTTTATTATCTGCTTTTTAAAAAAAAATAAAACTTAACACGTTTTTAAAAATATATTAATATTATTTATAAAATGAACATACCTTATCAATCAATTCTCGATCCAAGCCAAATAACGAAAACACAAACACAAAAACGAAACAAACGGAAAATAAAAAAAATAAAAAAACCTGCGCGACACAAGTCCGTACACAAGTTGCGTCTAGCCGTCACTGAGGGCAGCCATCCCTTGCTTTCCTTCCTAAACTGAGTCAAATATATCTTATTCAGTTCCCCGTCGTTATATTTCAACTGTAAAACCACCTCTGGCGTGTCTCTTTGCCTCTCTCTCACACCGGGCGCGCTGATTGGCTCGCTACTCGCGTCAGAGCTCGCTGATTGGTCGGCTGCGATGATACAGGCTGCTCGGAAAAGCAGAACGCCCAGGAGGGTGAAAATCGTTTTTCCTTTCATCTAAAACAATGGTGATTTTGGGTTCTGATTAAAATGTTTGCAGGAATGGAGGTTTTCTTTAAATGTAAATGCTTTGACATTAAAATTTGAAAAGGAAAAATGTCATTGCTGGCAATCTTAACTGTCAAGACGGTTTTAACATAATTATTTAGTTTCTAAGTTACGCTAAATATGACTAAAATATACTTCGTGGGTAGAAAAACAATTAAACAATTGATTGTCTGTAAAGTCGGTTTACGGACGATAAAATTTTTCGTGATAACGTCAAAGAAAACATTGATTTAAAAAAATTGCATCTTTTATGAATTATTATCACTGAGTTATCAATATTTTGTATAATACAAAGAATGAGTTAATTCAATTAAATACAATTTTTTTTTTTTGAAAAACTCTCTCTCGTCTCTCGTAATTCAAATATTTTATTACTTAAATTTTACAGATTAATTACAAGTAACAATGTGCTATTAGCAATTTATTTACAACTTATATAAATGTGTGATATTTAAGATCCTCCAATCTGCGTTATTGTTTTTCATTTACAAGCCGAACGCTTAGTCCGATCGTGCCTCTCTATCACTTGTTCCGCGCTCTCGCTCGCGAAACGTGACAATAGTTTGTGCGGTGCAGCCAGCATTCATCGATTTACAAGACGTTATCACGTCAAAAAAAAACGTATTTAATATTGAGGCAATGATTGAAAACAGTCCACTGGTCAGCGTTGCCAGTCGTCCCTATTTTGGCGGGATGTCCCGATTTTTTAAATCAAAATTAAATGTCCCGCGCGGGACATTCTAAGTCCCGCTTTTCAGGGATAACTTGACCGTGCGTGCAGCGTGCTGAGGAAGCCTATGTGGGTGACTTACGGCGAGTTGCACGAAACCGTCGCTAACTTTCCGTTAGTTAAGTTGCAATTAATCTTAAAATTAGTTGGTCTCATGATTAATTTAAAGCTGTTGGAATTAATCATCCGTTAGATAGGTCTTTAATTAAACTAATTTTTTTTGTTAACTTAATCAGATGTAGGTTTCGTGCAACAGATAATCACGATTCTTGTGATTAAATTAGTTTAATAAACACTTAAATTTAAAATTTGTTTCGTGCAACTCGGCGATAGACAAGTATGGACTGGCCGCCCGCCCTTTTATTTCAGAAGACGAATAAGACTCAACTATTTAACGATAGGGTAAATCTGATTTCAAATATTAATTTTTTTTAAATACGTTTCCTATGGCTATTTTTGCTATCTATTGTTACGTAAACGTTATTTGGATTCAAATAAAAAAGATAAATATTTAAAAACAGAATTATATAAGTTTTTTTACTGTGTCCCGTTTTCGATGAAAGAATCCCGCTATTTCTCTCAAAAAGTTCCAAAATCCCGACTTGGCAAAAAAAATATCTGGCAACGCTGGTGGACCAGATCAGACCAGATAAATATCAGAATATTTACATATTTAGACATTGAGTAATTACTAATTCTGCGTGGTACGATTCTCAAATTGATAAACAGTGAATAGTCACCTAAATTAGTGAAATTTCACTAATTTAGGTTTTAGGTGTTATACCGGTTACTGGCACCATTGCCAGGATCCGCCTTAACATCAGCGGTCGTGGGCTCGTTTCCTCATAATACATAATATCATATCTATATTTACACATCACATATTTTTTTATTTATTTATTATCTAGATACCGGAATATATTCATTAGAGTTTAAATTGTGATTTCGTCAGGTCATTTTCTGTCTTTTGTAACTTTTTTTTTTTGGTATTTTTTTTATAAGGATAAGGGCAAGAGTATCTTTTCTTTCCTCACAATTTTATTTGCACGCATATCAATGTTTTTTCCTATACGTCCTAAGCTTGGTTTGTAGATATTTCTTTTAGCATTAAGCCAACCTTTTGTTCAATATATATATATAAAAGTTTATTATGAAATAAAGTGTTTAATATATAATAAAAATAATAAAACAATCTGTGTATTCAGCTATTTTATAATATAATAATAATAATTGGAACCTACAACACTTTAAAATTCAATAAAAATCTAAACATATTATCATAAAGTTCAAAATCGTGAAACATTCATTTCTATAAAGCCTCTGTAAAGAGAGAAAGAGTGAGTTTGATAGAAAGAGATAGCAAATACGGTATTGATCGAAATTTCTAGTATATAATCCTTATATACTTTGGTGTGAGCTATATACAATTTTTATATGCTGGAACGACCTGCTCGTTATACTAAAACTTATTTTGTTTACAAATGTTCATGTACTTGTCATTTTCAGACATATTGTCATTAAGACTATACTTAGGGAAAGTACCCATACTACGTGACCTATTTTCTACCCACTTCCCCCTTCTTTGACCGCCCGTAGAATTAGTTAAGAATACCCCGTCCCCCTCCAATTTTCAAGTAGTGATTCATAAATATGTCTTTAAATGGTTTTTTTTTTGCGAACAGAAAATTAAAAAAGTGTAGTCAGTAGTGGTAGTGTAGCGTAGTGTTGTCACCTCTGAGCTTAAAAATTTAGCAATTTGAATACCTATAGCTGGAAAACGCGTGAAATGTCTCTAGAGGATATTGACTACGTGACGAAAACCCACGATCCTGGTATTCTTAAAAACAAGCCCTTCCCCCCAATTCTGTACAATGAAGATATTTTGAATCTTTGTTTTCTTTTTTTTGTTTTGTTTTTTTTTTTTTTTTGTTTCGGGCACTATAATCGATACTGTGTATCTATTACTTAGACACTGAAATCCGATACCGAACTTAATTAAAACAAAAATTTGCTTCAAAAACTAATCTAATCTTAAATAATTTATTTATTTATTAGATCACCAACAAAATACACACTAAAAACATTGCAGTTACATAAATACTACAATAAAAAAAAAGAAACAAGAGATATCTTAATTAAAGGTGATAACAACATTGACAATATTTGGTAACAAAAAAAAAAAAAGAAATGAGTTGGCTGGGCTAGTTCCAGGTAAACTAGTTTATGTTTATGGGCGACGTCGACCACTTACCATCAGGTGGCACGTCTGCCAGTTTGCCTATCCAACTACCAACCAAAAAAATCGCGACTTTCTAAACATAAAAAGATTAATAAAAATTATTATTAAAATAATATAATAATAGTAAATGGATCTTACATTTGGAGGCGTTGTCGTTCACCAACGCACGGCGAGTTAATAATTCGAATGTCCACTGTAACCGATTGTCTTGTAAATTAATAATATGCACAGATAAATATGAAACAGAGAAAAACAAGTAATATATTTTTTAAATGAAATTTACTATTAAGATTAACATTTAAAATAATATTTTTATCATCATCATCATATCAGCCTTTGGATGTCTACTGCTGATCGTAGGCCTCCCCCATCGACCTCCAGAGCTACTGCTCCAAAGTAACCTCAGTATCCAGTGGCTTCCGGCGACTCTCCTGAAGTCGTCTGTCCATCTCGTGGACGTCCGCTCTACGCTGTGCTTTCCGGCACGTGACCTCCACTTCTGTAACACAGGCTATTAAAAATCACATAACAACTCATAAAAGCGGGAACGTTGACATTAATCTCATTGCAGATGAAACCGTATTGTGACGTCTAGTCTAAAGTAGTCAGATATATCTTCATGTGTTTATTTTTAATAATAATTGTTACGTTTTGTTGTTATATTACTGTTACAACAGCGATTTATTTTATTTTACGTCTGTTTGTATGAATGAGCAAAACTTAAAAAGTACAGAACATATTTTGATAAGGCAGTAGTATATTTACATAGGTTATATAGTCATATTTTAAGCTATAAAACATCACACAGTGACTCTTATAAGCGGAGCAATAACCATTAATGTAAGTGTGGTTAAAAGAAGGGTTGGAACAGTTAAAAAAAATATTATACTTTCTAACATTGAAATTTTTACGTAATATTATTTATAAAATAAAATTACTCTGTGTTAGAATTTATTACGAGTGAATATTGATAAGCTTCTATTGACAGAGCTTTTCGCTTTAACAAGCTTTTAAGATAGCTTATCTGATTACACACGAATTTTAACCTTGACTTATGAAAACGATAAAACAAACAAATACACTTAAAGAACTTAATACACATAAAACCTTACTGGAGAGAGAATGTTATATAAACGTATATCCTTATATATGTCGTGGCCATATCGTAGAATTGGCCACATCATGAAATGCTTGAGAATATGTTATGTTAATATGTTAGGTTAGGTTAGGTTAGACCAGTGTTTCCCAACGTGGGGCCCACGCCCCCTGGGGGCCAATTTGATAGTTAAGGGGGGCAATTTAAAAATGGATTCGACACGACTTTCACCCTTTCGCTTTGGGTTATTTAAATGCAATGCTATACCTTGTCCAACCGTTTATTATCTTTTTGACAGCTTACAAACACTTAAATTAGAGTTTTTATTTTTGGAATAATGTACTACATTTTGAATTTCAGTTTTTTTTTCATTATATGTTTTGAAATTTTACTTACGATGTTTTGATAACAATTTCATAGTGATTTCTTCCTAAAACTTATCATTTATATTTCTTTAGGGAACAAAACAATTTTAAAGGTTAAAAATTATGCATGGAGGCATAAAAATTTAGAAATATTAAGGTGGGGCATGGCCTAAAAAAGGTTGGGAAACACTGGGTTAGACTTTTTTTTATCATTTATCTTGCTAAGACATATTATGTTGTGGCCAATGGTCAGTGAAATATTACATGAAATGCGACCAGTTCATGAAATTCTCGAGCATTTTATGATTTGGCAAATTCTACGATATGATCACGACATATACATAGACATAACTATAATTGGGGGGTAGAGGTAAGAAGCACTATCTCATATGGCTGTTTGACACAAAAAGTTTTTTTTTTTAAAGTTAATCTTGTATTATTTAGGCTATATAATTATTATAATATAAGAGAAGCTAACTCACTATCGACATTTAAAAAATACCTTAAAGATCACTGTTTTAAGCTGGCGACGATTTAAATCAGGGCTGCCAGGGGAAAAAATGTCGCGATCGTACAACAGCTTAAAAAAAATCGTACGCCCAAAGGAATAAAAAATAAAAAAATGTACATTATTATTTACCCTTCATTTACTGTTTATGTACAGATTTGTCGCAATAATTTTTAACATATTATCTGTCGGCTTAAAGTCAGTACAGTCTTCGGTAGTTCTGATAAGTTGTTTTGCCTGTAAGGTCCCAAATGATTCTAATGCTCCGTTTATTAGATCAGACAAATGATCTGCTGTTTGGAATGCTATGTTATGTTCTGCTATGAAACTTGCCAATTTAATTTCCGTTGCTGTACTATTTTATTTTTGGGTAATTCTTTTGTAACATGACATAATAGTTCGTTGTTTTGAAGTACCTAATCAGTGCGGTAGACAAAGCCTTAATATATTTTGGCGTGAATCATGTGCCTTTAAAACAGTGTATTTGGATACTAATTCCTGCAAACTATGCACTTCACTTTATAATTACTTTTACCTCATTTCAACCAATCTATAAAAAAATTCATCTTTTCCCAGTCTGGGCGGTATCTCTGAGCCCTTTGCATATCCTTTTTAGAAGCCAAATTTCGCCTCTTCTTGCTTATTTCTTCGTAGAAGTACGGAAACCCTCATTTTCACTTTCGTCACTCATATTAACAAAATTAACTACAGCTGCAGATTACAACTTCTCTTACTTGTTACGTTTCTCTTACGTTTTAACTTGTCTTTACAGTTTAAAAAAAAACTACAGTAGCAAATCACCATATCAGCAAAGCAGCTTATCTCAGATCAGGCGCGAAGGAAATGTACCACAAACAAATATAAACGCGATTGGGATTTCGCAACCATAGACTAAGTTTAGAAAATGAAAGACTGGAGTCTCAAATAAGTGTTGCCAAATGTCATATTAAAAAAATGGCCAAATATCGTCGTAAGTAGTCACAAATCGATATTGAAAAAAGTCTAAATGAAATGAATGTAAAAAACCGTACGATTTCAATGTTTCGATCGTACTCGCGTGGAATCAGCAAAAAATCTTACAAATACGATTTAAATCGTACCAATGGCAGCCCTGATTTAAATAAAGTTTTTGTAGCTACAAAGGTTTTTATCTTATAATTTATTTCATGTTTGTACAGAATGACTGGTGAATTACTATCAATATTTAAGGAGAATACTCCGTACATGATTCTCATTCGAATTATGTAAAAAAAATAGGTACTTGATTTTTGAGCAAATTTCAATAAATTTCAATTCAAATAAATGAAGCGTGGACACTTTTCCAGTCATGCCGGCAGTGCGGGCACAAGTGTTGTAATGTGTCGCTTGTTCACATCTAAAAATTGCCAAAGTTCACATCATTTACCTAGTCAACAAATTTGTTGCTTAAACGAGTAAAATATCTTAGTATTTTTGCCTATCCTAAGCCAGGATTAAAGTATTAAGGGGGATTGGATCATGCTTGTTTATCAAAGGTGTTACCCTGTTAACACGTGGCGGTGTTTGGACGTAGGTAAACTACCTGTTTTGTGTCGACAGTGCAGCTAGCTGCTAGGGTGTCCAGACGACGCGTAAATAATTATAGGTATAAATTCTTGAACCATTTCGATATTATCTATCTTTTCTCTTTCAGTAAAATTTTCACTGCCACTTACACTTTCACTTTCCAAATTCCATTCCGGGTGTTTCACAAAAAAAAAAGTTATAAAGAACAAACGATAGTTATAACTCTTCTTCTTCTTCATTTGGTTTAATGGCTTACAATAGTGCTAAAAGAGCACAGATGATTACGACAATATCACGTAAAATGGAGAGATGTACGAGGGGTTCTATCATTGAAACACAGATGGGATAATGTGTTTAGTAAGGACCAGAGTAGATGATAATAATGATAATTTACGTATGATACAATACAATATCATCCGCATATTGCAGAATGTTACTAAAAGTATTCACAGAGAATTCGAGATCACGATTGTATATGCTATAGAGTAGAGACCCAAAAAAACTGAACCCTGGGGGAGACTTTTCTAAACAAGTCTGAGGGGAAAAGAAAGGTGCTAGAGTTTAACTACAATGGATCTGCAAAATAACAAATTACAAATAAAATTAACTATCCTCGGAGGAATACTCGGCTGCAGCATTTTTTATCTGTTGGCAGAAAAATAACATTGTCATATGCAGAAAAGATATTGATATGTATGCAGTTAAAAAAATAACATTTCCATTGCAATGGTCACTTTATTACTGTCTTACGAACAAAGGAATATCTATTTAATATTGGTGCACGGCTTTCGTACGCATCAGACCCTCATAGTGTGCGTATGCTGCATTTACATCACTCCTTTACCACTAATTTGAAAATCTGGATAGCAATATTTAAATAATTTAAAAATACATATTAATTTGAGCTACTATAGCTAAGCTGTTTATACATATACCATACTATACTAAATTTTATAACTAATATACGTCCAAGAGGTAAAGATAAAATAACGCCCAGGTGGATTCGCTTCGCTTGGCAACTTGTCGCAAGAAAGGGCCTCATACTCATTAAAATTTAAATTTCAAAATACATTTATTTCAGGCATACATAATAGGTCGAAAAAAAAGTCTTTTCGTATTTTGTATCTATAAAATTGCAAAAAAATCACTTTGTTTGTACTGTTTGTATCTGGCTGATTTTAATATGAAAAAAATATAGGACATTAAGAAAAAGAAAAAGTAAAAAACAATTTCTCGCCATTTTTAAATTGTTTTTCTGACCATCAAAATGAGTGAACGAACTATAGAACTATAGAAACTAACGAAGAAATCCGATAGATTCGGAAGTTTTACAACAAAAAAAGGGAATAATGTGACTCAAGCAATTCTCAAAAAAAAAAAAATTGTGGCGGTTATGGACCTAATGCAGTGTCAGTAAGAGTAGCACGAAGTTGATTCAAGCGTTTTGAGTCTGGGAATTTTGATGTTGAAGATGCAGCTAGCTCTGGTCGGCCTTTTTTTTTACGCAGGGGAATCCATTTAC
The DNA here is from genome assembly GCA_036937285.1 of Euphydryas editha. Taxonomy (NCBI): domain Eukaryota; kingdom Metazoa; phylum Arthropoda; class Insecta; order Lepidoptera; family Nymphalidae; genus Euphydryas; species Euphydryas editha. Next base: position 10,161,938 of record JAUPFZ010000031.1, on the reverse strand, counting down.
GGATGATATCCAGGACGCCCGGGTCGGCAGTCCTAGACCTATGTCGGACTTGGCACTTTGGGAGTGCAATACCGTACTAAACCCCTGCGGGAGCCTTCAGCCGCTTTAATTGGAGGGTCCCGGATCTGCAGGCAACAGGATCCCTCCAGCGACAGGCTGGCCTCGGCGAAAAGGCCAGACTTCTCCTCCATGGGGACTGTCCGGCTAACCTCTGAACAGTCCCGACGACGCCATGTCTAGCAGGGCCGGGTTCCCATCCCGGCCCGACACGGGCACAGGGGTGTTACTGGAGGCGCATTAAGTAGCGCCTCCTACGCACCCCCATTCGTCGCCCGCGGATGGAGGCCACGTCGGCGGCCTCCTCTCTCATCCGCTCGTCGGCCTCCTTCTGGGACATTACTGTCTCGCAGAAGGAGACCATCGCCTTCCAGGACTCGTCGTCGCCAAGCATCGCGGTGATGACGCTCGGGAGCGACAAGTCGCCTCCGACGACCGACGTCAGACCTTGACGCAGCACCGCCCATCTAGGGCACACCTCGAGGGTGTGCTGGGCAGAGTCCACCGCTGCGCCACAATCGTGACACTCAGTCGTCGGCTCCCTTTGGGCCGTCCGACACAGGTAGTCACCAAAGCAACCGTGCCCGGTGAGAACCTGTGTCAGACGGAAGGTGAGGGGCTTGCGTTTTCGACGCATCCACCGCTCAAGGACCGGGCGAATGGCAGCCGTTACGCGTGTGCCATATGGCTGCACCGCCAGGTCCTCCCCCCACCTCCGCATTAGCGCTTCCTGCCCTATTCGACGCACACGTAGGGTTCTCACCAAGAGCCCTCCTACCCGAGACGTATGAGTAGGTCTCGGCAAGAACCTCCGCCACGAGTTCCCACGGGGGGTCGCCGGCTAGAGCAGTAGCTGCAGCCCACGATACCGTACGGTACCCCCGAATCACCCTCACCGCGATTGTTCGCTGCGCAGCGCGCAGCGCCGGCTTATTTTTCGCGGTGAGGCGATCCGCCCAAACCGGGGCACCGTACGTCGCCATACTCCGGCAGACTCCGGAGTACAGCTGCCTGCAGGCGGCGCTGGGTCCTCCGAGGTCCGGGAGGAGTCTGCCCAGCGCACTCGCCGCCTTCACGACCTTCGGTCCCGGCGGGTAATAGCTGCCTCCATTTCAGCCTCCGCGACGGGTGACGGAACACCCTCCTCCGTGTCGGCGTCTGCCGAGCCATTCTGGGGGGAACGAAGTCCTCAGTTTCGTCGGGGAAGAGTTCCCTAGTTGGTCCGGCTGGAGCGTATCGCTGATTGGGGCCGACTGGGCGCGAAGCTTGTTTCTGCGCCCACATATACGGTCGGCCCCAGGGGTCCCTTCCCCACTAGCTCCAGCCAGGCCTCCTCCTTGGCTTGGCATATGGCCTGCTGCAGGATCTTCGTCTTCTCCACGTAGATCCTGCGCAGCCTATCGTCCCTGTCAACGTCCTGCGGGCGTCTCCGCCTGCTCCGGGTATATTCCCTCCTGGCCCCGTTGCAGGCGGCCCGGAGACCGGCTATCTCGGCCGAAGCTCTGGTCGGCCTCATACGGATAAAGTTTGGCCACAAATCAAAAATTGAAAGAGCTTGGTTGGGAAGTGTTAATGCACCAAATAGTCCTGACCTTGTACCCTCCGATTTTCACCTGATTCGGTCTTTCGAAATTCTTTGGGTAGAGTTAGTTTAAAATCAAGAGAGAACTGTCAAATCTACTTGTCGCATTTTTTTAATCTAAATTCCTAAGATTTCTTTAGAAACGGGATAATGTCACTATCTATAAAATGGTAAAAAGTTATAGAACAATATGGACCATATATATTATAATTAAATGTAATTAAACTTTAAAAACTTTTTCCTCGACCTAATACATGAAATAATTTTTTGTCTAATTTACAAATTACTAAAAACAAATTTATAATACTTTACTTACTTATATTTTTATAAATATGAAAATATTAAAATTGATGCAACTTTTAACATTAAAAATCAATCATTAATTATTATTATTATTATTAAAAAAGCTTATAAATAAATCTAAACAATTTCAAAAATAAAAAATTAAATTTAATATTGGATACATCTAAATTAGACGCAGTTACATGCGACTCAACTCCCTACCCAAATTTTTAATTTTCCCATATTTCTCCTAAGTCTATATTTTTCTTTCCCATATTCTTCTTGTCTTCTATTAGAATGTATCAAAGAAGATGACAATTGCGATGAAGGAGGTAGCAACTGCTTGTACTAATTTAAAACCCTATCACCATAATTGTTATCTATACATATAATAAAATGGTAGGAAAGTCAAAACTATACATAGAATTTTTTTTTATAGAATACTTGGGGTGTGATCTACAATCGATACCGAAGCCAAACATATAGTTTTTTGAATTTTTGTCTGTTTGTCTGTTTGTCTGTATGTATGTCCGGGATAAACTCAAAAAGTACTGCATGGATTTATTTCAAATTTGGCACGAATATTATTAAGAAGTCGAGTCAACATATAGGCTACATTATTATATCACACTGTCACCTACGGGGAACGAGCAGTGAACCTTTATTTCTTCAACGCATTCTGTAACAACGTGTAATCTAATAGCGTTCACGCAGACGACATCACGGGCAGCAGCTAGTTTGTATATAATAATAATTAGTCAAAATGTCGTTTACAGGGAGTGCCTAAACTTTTTTAAAAGTCGTACTTTTTACTTCCTGAATGTTTTAAGACCTTTCCTTTATCTCAAAATGATTTGCGATTTTTATAACATTGAATTTAAATTCTTGACCTATTTTTAATAAGCGACATTTATTGTATATCTTATCAACAGATGAATTACACTCCTGACTATCGCAACGCTGATGCATTAAAAAAAATTATAACAAGCAAAACTTTGTAAATAAAATTTTACAATTTATTATCATCTAAACCAATAGTTGTTTCGGACGACGGGTGACATGTCCAATGCCCGCACTGTCGTCCTGGGACAATCTCCCACTTAGTTGACGTACGCCCTTGTAGTACCTTGCGCTGGTTACGTACGCCACCACGCAGCCCTGAATGCGTATATACTACACCAGGAACTCGGAGAGACGAATTAAATGAAACAACAATATTTCTTCTAGATCCGCAGGTTTCGGCTCTTGAGTTTCGTTTCAGATTCCTTATATGTATGTATAATTCGTTCGACATGTATTGACTTAACTTGGGGTCTCGTCGCCGACAATAGTTGCTGCCGTAAACCAAATATCGAAAAAGTTATTAACTCGTTGCTCTCGTATACATTTCGGAACACTCGATCCATTTAGTTTACGACCACTATTACTTACACCTTTTGTTTAATTGTCATATGTCGATGGTATCATGATGTAACCCAAGAAAAGCGTGGAGTGGAGAAGCGTGCGGTGGTGCAGATTATATTCTGCGAAGACGCAACAAGCGCCGATCATTTGATCATTCTATACCTCTGTCTATGCTCGGTCACCACATGAGCGATCGCTCTACTTTCTTAATTCAAAATATCCCTTAATTCTTATGCAATAGTAAAAACAATTTCTTTCTATATTTTTATGTTCATTTCATCTTTTTCATCAGATCATTTTTACATAAGAAATATGGTAATATTTTTGTACATTAAAATTTTCAAGGTCAACTGTTTTTGTATATAATATTTTATTATCTTTAAGTTCTTATCCTTATCCGTGGCTACTTGAAAATCTTATTAATCTCGCCGCCGTCATCTCTGAGATATCTATTTTCTTGCAAAATATTGTTAAAGATCGGCTTGCGATCGGCTTATGCGATTATATTGCGGATTTAAATAGAGTGGTGCTTATGGATTATGGATGGTGCTATGGATATGGAAGAATATATGAGTATCCCTGCGAAAACGGATTGAGACACACTTGAGTTTTTTTCCGGAATTTGGAAACATATACTTACATCTTTATATTTACGAAGACCAAATATGAACCAAATGCAAAGATTTTGAAGATGATCAAGTTTATAAAATTGCTCTTCTTTCAAGACAACATAGCACGCATCGGCGTAATTGACAATTGGTAGTAATATTGTTTGTGCTACATATTTTTGGTAGAAATGGGTAGAAAATTGCGCAATCTTCGAAAAGAACTAGTAGCTGCAATTTTTTTTTTTTTTACTTCCCTAACTTACCTGCGGATCCCGGGAGAGGTGGATATCAAATATAATTCTTAGTTCCAAGTTCTTAGCTTCAACAATGTATAATATGACCACTAACCTTAGGTAGGAAAGAAAGAATAGAAATAGGACGATAGTCAGCACTTGATGGATTGGTTTTTTTTTTTTTAGGAAGAGATATACATATTTCGGCATTCTTCCTGAAATCAGGATATCAACTACAATTAATGGACTGCTTAAATAAAATCGGTTTACGGACGGTGATAACGTCATATTGAAAAAAAATTGCATACTTTTATGAATTGAATAATTATTACTGACGAGTTATCATTATTTTGTACAATACAAAGATTGAGGTAATTTAATTAATAACATTTTTGAAGAGAAACTTCTTTATCGGGGTTGGAAAAAATTTACGCGTTACGTCACATTTTTTCGTTACGCGCCATCTTGTAAAACTGTATTTACTCGACTGCGACAGAAGAAGGGTTATGTTTTTCGAGTGTATGTATGTGTGTGTATGTGTGTATGTGCGTATGTGTGTATGTGTGTATGTGCGTATGTGCGTATGTGCGTATGTGCGTATGTGCGTATGTGCGTATGTGCGTATGTGCGTATGTGCGTATGTGCGTATGTGCGTATGTGCGTATGTGCGTATGTGCGTATGTGCGTATGTGCGTATGTGCGTATGTGCGTATGTGCGTATGTGCGTATGTGCGTATGTGCGTAAGTGCGTATGTGCGTATGTGCGTATGTGCGTATGTGCGTATGTGCGTATGTGCGTATGTGCGTATGTGCGTATGTGCGTATGTGCGTATGTGCGTATGTGCGTATGTGCGTATGTGCGTATGTGCGTATGTGCGTATGTGCGTATGTGCGTATGTGCGTATGTGCGTATGTGCGTATGTGCGTATGTGCGTATGTGCGTATGTGCGTATGTGCGTATGTGCGTATGTGCGTATGTGCGTATGTGCGTATGTGCGTATGTGCGTATGTGCGTATGTGCGTATGTGCGTATGTGCGTATGTGCGTATGTGCGTATGTGCGTATGTGCGTATGTGCGTATGTGCGTATGTGCGTATGTGCGTATGTGCGTATGTGCGTATGTGCGTATGTGCGTATGTACGTATGTGCGTATGTGCGTATGTGCGTATGTGCGTATGTGCGTATGTGCGTATGTGCGTATGTGCGTATAATTACGATCGTATAAAAAGTAAACTGTTTTTATTATAAGTTTCACTTCTTACGAGTGTACACGCACAATTATTTTTTTTTGATAAATTAACATTTATTTGCACTCGTTAATTCAAATATTTTATTACTTAAATTATAGGTACAGATTAATTAAAAGTAACAATGTGCTATTAACAATTTATATACATGTGTAATATTTAAGATCCTTTAATCTGCATTATTGTTTTTAATTTATAAGCCGAATATTACAAGAGCCCGTGAACGCCAGACCTTCGTTATTTTATAAAGGCTGAAACTTTCTCAGCGCATGCTCCAAACACAGGTAAGAATAAAGATATTTAATATTTCTATGGGTAAGAACGATGAACAATCATGAAGTTTGGGTCATCGTGGCTTTGGCAGGTAAACGGTACTAAAGCTGTGTCAAATACCAACTTACTGTCGTCGAATCATAAAATGTGATTTTTTGATATTTCCTTCAGAATGTTATTAAAAATCACGTGTCATTCATTGCCAGACAGCATCGTGGCAAACCCTTAACTTCCCTTTTCGGAAAAATACGGAATAATAATCACAACCTGTGATCGCATGGAATCCTGGCGAAATCCTACAAAAAAAATCTCCTAACCTTATGTATATCTTAATGAGGTCTACATATCTCAATTTGTTTCCAGTGCCAAATAAGTGAATCATTTTGTAGATGGTGCACATGATGATAGCTGCAATGACTGACCCGTTGGCGTAATTTGCAGTGACTCTGTTTTCTGCTCCAAAGGTTGTGGGTATGATTCCCGCCCCGAGTTTGGGTGTAATACATGTTTATTTCTGGCATTCACGGGCTCTTGGGCTAGAACGCTTAGGCCGATTGTGCCTCTCTATCGCTTTTTCCGCGATATCGCTCGCGACACGTGACACTTCTTCGTGCGTACAGTCGGCATTCATCGATCACGTAAAAATGTCATTGATGATAGAAATCACAACATCGAGTATTGGAAGGATCGTTTTACGACTAATGCAATCAGAACCAATCGCATCAGATTTAATAGCTAAAATATTCTTCTTAACATTACAAAAATTGAAATGGTTTAAAAAAAATGTAGGATAATTAGTTGATTTAACAGAAAGTTCTTTTAAAGTGTTATGTGTACGCTGCTCCACTACGGGTTGGCGGATAATTTTCCCTATCATGAGTAACGATCGTTATCAGGGGTCTATGATAACAACCGGAACCGACGGCTTTACGTGCTCACCGAGGCACGGTGGGGATACCCACAAGGATACACACCCAGACTGGAAACAAATATTTGTACAAATACAAATATCTATCCCGAGCGGGAATTGAACCTACGACCACCGGTGCGCGGCTTTGAGGCGACTACTCGCACCACTACATCAGAACGGTCGGAGATTAACCAACTCCTAATGCCTTAATAAATTTAAAAATTTTGCAGATTTTTCTTCTTCAGCTATAGATTTATAAATATGACGTCGTTTAATGACTCTACTCTACCTGTAACAGTAATTTGAAGCCTTCAAATATTTATCTCCAGCGGCATCATTAGAATTTTAATAAAATCTAGATTTAGCAATATTATTTTTTCCTGAGTATATTTTATTTGAGTTGTAAGTCATGGGGCTAGTAATTTTTAATGCAGATGAGTCGAATTGGTGCATGAATATCATACTGTTTCGATGACAAAAAATTAAAAATTGTCACCTGTTCGTTGACAGTATTGGCATTCAACAAGAAACTCCAGTTAATATTGATAGCAACTTCTTGCAGACTGCTTATAACCATTTAACCAAAACTCTATTGGAGCCTATTATACAAATGTCGTCAAGAAAGAGTAATACGTCAAATACGTCAAATAAATAATCTACAGATTACTAATCTACTAGACGCGGTTACATGAACATATATTTTGAACTATTTATAGCAGTAAATTTTCGTTCTTCTTTAGCGAGACTTTTATGAATACGCCTGACTACAATCCAACATAACAAAACCTTCTCTGCCACCTAATTTAACAAAAATATTTTTTATTCGCGGCAAACGTGTATTTACCTATATATCTTTGTTAACATTTATAGAATCATCATGATCATCATTATAACAGCCATTGGATGTCCACTGCTGAACATAGACCTTCTCCATCGATTTTCAGAGCGACCGGTTTAAAGCTGCCTCCATCCATCGACTACCGCGACTCATTCCGCCGACCAGCTTACTAGTTATTACGGCTAAATATAGTTTATTTCTCAAAAGAATATACAATAAATTCACTTCTTGAAAACTTAGGAAAAAATTTAACTTTATTGTAAATACATGGGCACATACACATTTTACTACTTAGCTAACGTTTAGATATTCTAGCGTCATCATTCTTATCACGCGTCCTGCCCATCTTAGGCATCGTATCTTAATGTGCTTAATAACATTGGGCTCATCGTATAGTAGCTGGTATATTACCTAATTGAGCTCATCATTGTATCGCTTTCGCCATTTCTCATCTTCTCGAAATGAAGGATAAGGAGGTATAATATTATGACCATTATAAACACAATTTTTTATAGAACACTTATCTGAAGTAATATTATGAGAATAAACAGTTTTATAAATTTTCAGATATAACAATTTACTAGATCCTGATTCAAGTTCCATGTTTTAGTTTTATTATTTACCATTTATTGTATACGGTAACAAAACATGACTGATGCATCTTAACCGACCGATTCCTATTCATTTAACTGAACTAAATCAGCCTGTAAGCGGCCCACTGTTGGGCAAAGGCCTCCATATAGAAGAAGATTTGGAGCATAACCACGCTGCTCCACTGCGGGTTGGCGGATAATTTTCCCTATCATGAGTATAGATTGCTATCAGGTGCTTATGATAACATCCGGGACCGACGGCTTTACGTGCTCTTCGAGACACCCACATGGGGAAACATGGGGAAACCCATAAGAACATACCATAACATACAACCCAGACGATTGTAGGCAGAAGTTTCATAAAAGGCCCGTAGTCGATTCGCGCGAAGCGCTGATTTCACATATGATTGAATGAATTATGGTTTATGTCTTTTTCAAAATTCATATGTAATGTTCATGTTTTATATATCATTTTTAGTAACATGCCAAGGTAGGCAGTGCCTTTCTGCCTATATGAAATGCACGCTGTGGGTCATAAGAGTCATAGTTTTGGGCGAGTGGAGTCAAGCTCAAAGATAAAGTACGTAAAGAACACGTAAGGGGGAGTTTCAAAGTAACGTCTATTACTGAGAAAATTACACATTCCAGGCTAAGATGGTACGGACATGTTATGCGTAGACCCGATGACCATATCGTGAAAAAGTGCCTTTCCAAAGTTACAAAAAGGAGAGGGAGAGGTAACCCGCAAACTACCTGGATGATAAATGTCCGAAAGGACATGCAAAAGCTAGGCTTTAGAGATAACGATGCTTACCAGCGAAGTGAATAGCACCGAATGATTAAGAAAGTTGACCCCGCGTAACGGCAAGAGGCGGCAAAATAATAACAATAATGTTAATGTTCATGTCGCTTTTGACATATATAGTGCTAATTTAAATTAATTAAGAGACAAAATCTAAGCCCTCTTGCATAAGTATAATACATCAAAATATACACGACATAGCAAGGAGTATCAAATATAATTATTCTGATATTTGTAAAATTCATATATTAGGTTTTACAGACTAGCTATGATATATTTAATTTTTCAAATTTTAATTATTCAAGTTCGTTTATAAATATAAAGAGAGAATGCTTTTTATGAAGTTTCATTAATAATGGTTTGAAATGATATATTATGTACCTAAATCACTTCAAGATATTGTTGCACTATCTATTGGGCGTACTGTAGAGCTGTCATTTGTAAAATTTCAGCGTTACATTATACTTTGCGAACTTTACTCTATTTGAGACAATTATGAAGGACATTTTAAAATCTTACTTGTAGTTGAATACGTAATAGTTTGTGGTGATTATTATGTAGATATGTTAAAGGAAACGACTGGAAATAGATTGATTAATTATTTTGGATTATTTGGCTTGGACACAGATATTGTGAGCCAACTCGAGTTATTGACATTATCTACTTGTAGACGAAATGTTTTCAGTAACTTTGAAATATATTATAACTGGTTTAACTTTCGATCACTTTGGAAAAAAAAATTCTTTTAGAGAAAAAATTACTATAGGTTCACGGAAAGTAATATGAAGACAATTACAACACATAAGATAATTTTCTTAAAGGATATTTTGGCGCAAAAACATGTAAGTTAGACATGATGGTCAATGATCCTAATATGTTTTATCTACTCCCATGCTTTAAATCCTCTATAAAAGATTCTGAAATAGTTAACTTATTGCTAACATTAAAAAACCCAATGTCGTAATAACCATTATATCATCCAAACGGACGATATAATGTTGTACTGAATTTCATAATAACACTCCTTTGTTTTTTTGTTTTTTTTTTCGAGCCGTTCTGCCTAAATGTTTTACTAAACAGACAGCCACATTCTTACTGCTCCGTCATCCGTGCGTGATATCTGAATGATTTTCAAAAAAAGAACATTGTCATTCACGTGCGTTTCATTATCAGAATGCCGCGCGCCGTAAAAAAAAAAAAGGAAATTAAGGCTAGGCTGTATGGACAATACTCCTTTGCTTTTCCTTATTGGGAATAAATTTTAAATTAACAACAACGTAAAAAAAGTAGGTTATTAAAATCCCCGCCATTTTTCTTTGATATTTTTATAATTTTGTTTGGATTTAAAGCATGGGAGTAGTTAAGTTTTGTATGCAACTGTTGATAATTAGGTAATAAACCCACATTCGTGTTTTAATACCCCTTATTATACAACAGTTGCATTAATAACTATTATAGTTCTGTTTTCAAATTTATTATAAATGAATTTTGTGATTGTATTTAAATTAAAAACGTTTTATGGGGGCCACTCAAAACATTTGTAAGAGTAGGTACAAATTGTATGACGCAATTGAAACATGAAACATTTTTTTTTAGATTATACATATTAAACAGTATTGTAAGAATTTTAAAGCCGTTTTCATGACTCGTAAATCAAAATACATTAAAGATAAAGTTATTAATATCGATGATAAAATCAGGTGCACGTGAAATATTATCTGTGGGAAACAAACAAAATTTGCCAGTTGTAAGTATTAAATATATATATTGTGTTATTTTAAATTCACAAAATGAATATGCAAATGTTTTTAAAATATTTTTTGATAAAATACCGATTGACATACAATAACATCCCAACTTAAATCATTCTCACTAAATGCTACTAAGCTTCTTAAAAATAATGTTCGTAAATGTAATGTAAATTTTTTTATAATATCGTTTAAAATACTAATATTAAGAAAAAAAGAGGAAAAAATAAAGAAAGATCTTTGGAGCATTTCAATTAAATTAATAAATAGTAAAATTAATTTTATGATATCGCTTCCTATTTAACTTCAATATTTAACAATTATCTTAAAGTGGGTTTTAGTTTCCAGATTTATTAAAATATAGTAAAGTATTACCAGTTTTTAAGAAGGAAAAAGAAGTGTTTTTTTTTTTCATTTTAATATACATAAATAGCAAAGCTCTTGATCTAATTGCTTCATATCTTTCTAAAATAATTCCATATCTCTCAGTAGACGGGACAAAATCTTCTGGATCAGTGCTAAAAATGGGCGTTCCACAGGGTTCACTTCAAGGTCTTTTTCTTTTTTTAATATGTAAATGATCTTATTCAATATCACAGGTATGAGTGATATCGTATTGTTTACTAAAAAAAATACAAGCGCTATCACAGCTCTTATAAAGCAGAACAGGGAGTCAAAAGTTTTCCAGAGACCATTGGGGAGAATCCTTCTTGCGGAACTTAAGACAGCGTATGGCAGAATCGCTTGCTCTCGCCCTCAGATCCAGGAAGAGGTCGAAAAATTTTATGGGCTGCTGTACTAGTACGTCGAGCGCACATAAGCCTAAGACTTAGAACACCGAAGATCCACGTGCACCACTGTTGCACCATTAGGATGATATCCCGGATATCAATGTTGATGAGATTAGTGCGGCGCTTGGACAGTCTAAAAACGGGAGGGTCCCGGGGAATGACGGAATTACAACTGAAATCCTTAAGACCGCGGAACGACCTGTCCTATAAGCCTTAGCGGAGCTCTTTAATGTCGTCATCCAGCGGGTTTTGTTTACTGATAACACTTCACTAATTTTTAAAGTTTATAGTAAAATGTTAAATTTGACTGAGCTTTTAACAATTGGATATAATGACTTTTTTAAAAGCCTTTCTTGCCCAATCTATATTCCGATTCGGTGGTAAGGTTGGTACTACGTACACAATAACTATAATCATTATATTATATTAATTAAAAAAAACGCTTAATACTTTGTTCAATGACGATTCAAAAATGCTTCTGAAGTCTACTTGAATAATGAAATTATTTATTTGGGTTTTTTGAAAACGTCAAGTAAAGTTATGGAACTGATAAACGTCACACAATGATCTGTCAAGTTAATCTAAATATAAAAGGAGTTTATCTGACAGACATTTTATCTTATAATGTTCGGAAAAGCATGGTCATGATTAAACCAATAAACGAATAGATAAATTGCATATAAATGTAGCTTGAAAACCAGGTACTGGTCATTTATTTGTCGTGGTTTCGCCGTTCGTGTTCCGGTTGAGTGTTTCCAGACCTCCGACACTTTTCATCAAACAGATTTCATCATTCTAGGAACCGTTAAGTATGACGTTTATTTTTTATTTAATTCTTTTTTTATTTTTTTGTTCTGAGGCTTAATCCTTATTTTGAATATTTATTTATTTTGCTACATTAAGTACCTAAAAATTTAATTTATTTTTACTGAAATGAACTAAATTATCCTGTAAACGAGTGAGACGTCATAATTATAATTTTTATGAAATAAAGCCAGCAATATGGCGGATCAATTGGTATTTACTATTTAGTGATCAGCGCTACTCAAAAATATTTACATTACTAAAAGAGTGACAAAGGCATTGTTATAAAGAAGAACCTTCAGCTCCAATTATAATTTGAATTTGAATTGAATTAATCTGTAAGCATTTTATTAGTGGGCAAAAGTCTCTCCTCCATATCGGAGAAGTGTTGGGGCTTAGTCCACCATGCTGCTCTACTGTGTCGGCGGATAATTTTCCTACCATGAGTAAAGACGTAATCGATGTCTGTGTTAACAATCGTGACCGATGGCATAACGTGCTCTCTAATTCACGGTAGGAAGACCCACAGGGACATATAACCAGACCAGAAACAAATATTGCCACAAATATAAATATCTGCCCCGAGCGGGAATTTTAACCCGCGACCGCTGGCGTCGAGGTGACTGCTCGCACCACTACACCAGAATGGTTATCGGTTTTATATGTGTAGCCACATATAAGTTTACCTAAAAACGTCCGCTTTTATACGTCCTAAGGTTAGCTGATAGAGAATGCTAAAAGCATAAATTTTGTACAATTCAATAATGAGTTGTGCAATAAAGTATTTATTAATAAATAAATAAGTAACCTTAAATTATATAGAAAAGATTTCTCAATAAAATTCCTAAAATATAGTTAAAATTTTAACTAAACCTAAATATGAATCAGAGAACGACAAATCGTTATCATTTACAATCAGTTACATGATAAATGATAATCTCTAAAATTATTGTTCCACGTAAAATAAGCATATTACGTAAAATGACATATATTTACTTATATATATAAAATTATAATAAGTGTTAAAGGTCCAATTCTGTACATTTAGGATATTATGAAAAATTATTTTGAAATAAATAAATAAATAAATAAATATGTTTAACACACACACAAAGTCGTCCGCTCCTAAGGTAGGCAACTTAATGCCTGTGTTTTAGGTAACAGCCGACTGATATTCTTTTTTTTTTTTTTAAATAAATATACATATAAATAATACATACAAATAAACACATATTACACCAAGACTCGGGGCGGGAATCGAACCCACAACCCTTGGAACAGAAAACAGGGTCACTGCAAACTGCGTCAACGGGTCAGTCAAAAAAGCCGAAGCCGTTAAAGCCGTTATAGAATCGAAACTGAATCCAAAACCGTTTTTTTTTTCCGATTCTCCTTATTTCGACTGACCGACGACGGTTTTGGTGTAATATACTTTATAATAAAATGTATAATTCCACCGACATTTTTTTTAATTAGTTTTATGTTAAATATATACAATAATAAACTACCTTTATGTGACCTTTTTTGTCAACCCTACTGATCATCGCGTCGTGACGTCATGAGACTATCGGCAAAGCTTCTGCGCACGGGTAATATAATACAATACGACGACCGTTCTGGTGTAGTAGTGTGAATAGTCGCCTCAACGCCGGCGGTCGCGAGTTCGATTCCCGCTCGGAGCAGATATTTGTATTTGTATAAATATTTGTTTCCGGTCTGGGTGTATGTCCTTGTGTATCTCCCTATCGTGACTTGGAGAGATCGTAAAGCCAGCGGTCCCGGTTATCATAGACATCTGATAACGATCGTTACTCATGGTAGGTAAATTATCTGCCAACCCGCAGTGGAGCAGCGTAATGGATTAAGCTCCAACCCTTCTCCTATATAAAGGAAAGGCCCTTGCCCAGCAGCGGGACTTTTACAGGCTTATTCAGTTTAATTCAGTATTTTGACTATCTATCGCGCCGTATGCTCTCTATGTACAATGAAATTGCACTATTTAATATCTCCTTCTACTACAAACACAGAAGAGTCTCGTTCCTCGACGAAAAGACACCCTTTTTTAAAGTCAAAACTCTAATTTAATTAAAAGTCTACCCCGGATTTTATCACGTTTATTATCTGGTGTAGACTTTTAATTAAATGAGTAAAATTCGCGTCAATATAAAAAAAACACAATATCAAAACTCTAAACTCTCTACGTACTCTCTAACTCTTGCACGGACTATGAACAAACTCGCCGCGAATATTTACTGTTTTCTGCGTAATACAACCAGTGAGTTTTCAAATTTAAAGTTAAAAGTTTCTTTTATGATAAGGGTGCTGCGCAGACCATTGCTTATTATGAGAAAAAATATTATTACATGTCAAGAATTAGTCGGCATGTGTGGCATGTGATTAAATGCCAAGAATTAGTCGGTAGTCGGCACGTATGGTAATAGCGAACGGTCGCGGTTATAGCTTAAAAATAAAATTACAAATATATTCACTAGAAGGTAAATGCAGGTTTTTGCGATTTATGAATATATTATCTTCATGCATTTACCATGTCGCTGTGGCTGCTCCACGACGCCGGTTAAGCTATTTTCCCTTTCATAGGTATATACATATAATGAGATATTTACAGATTGTAATAAAAGTAGGCTATATAACTACATTCTATAGTCATCCAAAGATATATCAGATACTTTATAACATTAAAACGCCCAGTAGTCTTTATTTTATTATATGATTATACCAGCGAGCCGCATCGGGTGCGCCCGGGGTATGTATCTATATGTACCTAAACCTTCCTCGTGAACCACTCTATCTATTGGTGAAAATCGCATGAAAACCCGTGGAGTAGTTTTTGAGTTTATCGCGAACAGGTAGACAGATAGGCGGAGGACTTTGTTTTATAATATGTAGAGATAATAAATAAATATAAATTTATCATTAATACTGATGTTTTGACTACTTTTCCGTGCTGGAAGCAATAGTCTGTAATTTCCATTAATAAACATATTATGGAATAAGAAAAGAAATTCGAATAGCTCTCGCAGATCGAGATAAGCTCGTTCGAACAGACAAACTCTATCGCTTTGTCAGAATGACATTAATATAAGTATTTAATAGTTTCTAAACTCATATAAAATGGGATTATAATATACCCACATACCTTTACTAAGCTATATGCTACCCCTTAGGGCGTGGCCCCGCCCACTGACGTCACACGCCCAGGGAGGGTAGTGGAAGGGGATGAGAGGTTAGGTGGGGTAGCGTGGGTTTAAGTACGCTGTGATTTTTTATGTTTATCGGTCTCTATCGAGCGACGCCATTTTCCTCTGATTTTATTGAAGGAATTAGTTCTTATTATATAGACAATAATTTTTAATATGTTTTTTTTTACGTTAAAAGAGCGTGTTATTATTTAGATTCATGTAAACGGCAAAGATTTATATTTATTACCGGTTTTTCTCAGTAGAATTTACATTCTAATTCCAAAGTAGTTTTTATTAACATAATATATTATTATATATAAATGATGAATCAGAAAAAATAATTACAGGAGTACAATTTTGATTTTTGATTTGAGTTTTTCGCTTCCTTTATTTCCTTTTTTTTATTTAATGCATACTTTTAGTAGAGGACACGTACGATAATCACATTATTTATGACTGCTGCACTCCCATTGATCATAACGTGATTTATTATAGCCTATGATCCCTTAATTAACAGGCTTTCTAACGAAAAAAGATTTTTTGTAAATTAGTACCAGTAGTAGTAGTAGTAGAGTCTAAGATAGTTGCGTTCAAACAAACCTAATCTCCGAACTTATAATATTATTATAGATATATAAATAAATACATAAAAAAATCTTACGAACAGAGAAACGTGTTAATCTTAAAATGACGAAAAAATTTATTACTTTTAACAATATATTAATTTGTGTTAAATATCAAAACGAAAAAACTAATTAATTATATATTTCATAATTATTAAGTAAAGCAACAGGCAAGAGCTAGTAATAATACAAATAAAAACATTCAACTATTAAATTTATAATTATATTTATAATAGAAAATATGCCTGTCCGTTACTGCGAAGCAAAATTGTAGAGCTTGTGTTTGCTTTCATTTACAGTTCTCTTGTTTGATGTCTATAAAAAAATTAATAAAAATTAAAATTAAAATTCTAAAATTCATTAAAATTCTTTTTATTTGTATTTTTTTTTTCTTTGCTTTTATTGATATATAGTCACACTCGTTTAATTAAAAGTCTATAACGGATTTTTACGCGTTTATTTAAAAAAACTTTACAGTTTAACAATTTTGTTTTATAATAAATAAACGCGATAAAATCCGTTATTGACCTTTAATTGAGTAAAATTCGTGTAAATATAAGAGAACAGTATAGTCACACTGTATAAGATTTTATTTAGTTAAAAAATAAATTAAATTAATATTAGGACACATTTCACACACGGCTGGTTAGCTCCATGCTAAACTATTTATAGTTTGTGTTATGGGTGCTAACACAACTGATATACTACATATACATACATACATAAATACTTTATATCGATACATATTGAACACTCAGTGATAATAATAATTATAATGTGTAGATTTAGTGGGCCTACGTCTTTGAATATACTTATTTAGGTATTTGTAAAAACTTTAAGAAAAGAGTAACTATTGAGTTTATGTCATTCTCTTATCAGAATTTTCATTCCAACGTGGTAATAGCTTCTTGATAATTGTACAATAATTCACAAAAATTCACTATTCAAGAGTAATCTTTAAAAAAATATTAGAATTAATCTTATATTGACCTTTTTTTTATTAGTATATTAATTAAATATAATTCACATAAATTAACTATTCAAAAACGATCTTATAAAACTAATAGAATTAATATCTTATATCGATTTTTTTAACTACTATATTAAATTAAATCAAAGAGCACCTTAGTTTTCAGTTTTATTTGAAAATGTTGAGATAGTAAAGTAGAACAAATATTTGATATGATTTGACAAAATAAATATATAAAATAAAACGATAGAGTTCGTCGTTGTGGACGCATCACGGAAAACTACTGGATATTATTTGATATTTCAATTGAATCTTCAACGTTCCATTTTAAAGAGACTTGGCCCGTATCTTAAAGAAAATATTACGAAATTATTACATAATATAATTTTACAAATGTTTTAAGAACTGACGATTTTTAGGGTTCCGTAGCCAAATGACAAAAAACGAAACCTTATGGATTCGTCATGTCTGTCTGTCCGTCCGTATGTCACAGCCACTTTTTTTTTCGAAACTAAAATAACTATACTGTTGAAACTTGGTTAGTAGATGTATTCTGTGAACCGCATTAAGATTTTCACACAAAAATAGAAAAAAACAATAAATTTTAGGGTCTCCCCATACTTAGAAATGAACTCAAAAATTTTTTTTCATCAAACTCATACGTGTGTGGTATTTATGGATAGATCTTCAAAAATGATATAGAGGTTTCTTGTATCATTTTTTTCTAAATTGAATAGTTTGCGCGAGAGACACTTCCAAAGTGGTAAAATGAGTGCCCCCCCCCCCCGTAACTTCTAAAATAAGAGAATGATAAAACTACAAAAAACATTACCGTACAAACTTCCACCGAAAATTGGTTTGAACCAGATCTAGTAAGTAGTATTTTATATATATATATATATATTAAAGAAATACACTATTATTAAAACATCGATCAAAGTAACAACGAACTACAAGAACTTTTATATGATGTTACTTGCTGCTACGGAACCCTTCATGGGCGAGTCCGACTCGCGCTTGTTTAATTTTTATAAGCACTCCAACATTACAGCGTTCAGTCATTCGTTTGTTCTTATCGTGGAGTCTTCGATGTTATTTACTGTGTTGTGTTAATGTAATAAGTAACAAGAAGAAGTGATACCCATCAGCTAAGTAATTTATATTTTTGCTATCATAATAATATATTTAGGTACTCTTTGTAACTTTTAGTTCTCAATAGTTGCAACTTTTTATTTATTTATTCTATAATCTTACATCTAACATTACAGGATTGTTATCCTAATGCGTTAGTGTCGTCGTGTTAGATACGTGTCATATTAAGATAAAAGCAAGATAAAAGTACAATAATTGACATTATATTCAATTCTATTTAGTCATTCAACTAAACAAAAATTATTAGTAAAAATTTACAATAAATAATCATATTACATAATCAATATTAATAAAAACAATAATAATTCAATCAATTCAATAATTTCCATTAATATAATAATAAAATAAATTTAAAACCTAAAACTAAAATCCAATTAAATACTAAAAATGCAAGTAATACAATAAAAAAATAAAAACATTAGTATTTCTTTATAATAAAACAGATTTCAAGCCGTATTTGTTGAGAAATTGTGGTATAATCTTTGAAATAGGTGGACCAATTTTAATTAAGTTTTATAGCATATAACAAAATTTTATTTCTTTTCTGGTCTAATAGTGGTAATAAAAGGTGAATATATTAAATCTAAAAGACACGATAGCTCGTATTTAAGGGTGTTTTAATTTGTTTTAATAAGAAATTCATACTTTTAAACTTAGAATTTTTTTTTTAACGTTATGTCAAAAAAAAAATGGAAATATATATTTTTATATTAGTGATATGAAATGCAGATTTATCAGTCTACCGTTTTTTAAATATGTAATATATAGGTACTTATATAATTTCATTTTCTACTAAACATTACTGACTTTTTTGAAAGAACTCTTGTACTCAATTTTATATCTTTTATTCATTAATGTAGTCTTTATCTCTTAATCAGTCTTAGAAAATTAATTCTATAGATATCTGTTCAACTCAACACAGGAGTAAGATCTGTATTTATATTGTACTAATCAAATTATACTGCCCGTAATTTAAGGAGAGTAAAGTCCCATCTACCGGATTTTTCACAAATACCTTAACAAACCTGGAATTCATTCAAATAATAATAAAAAATATTTTCTTCTATCTCTTAGAAATGCAGTTATATACACACAAACAAAAGAATTGTATATAAGTTAGTATATAAGGGTGATAGCTATTATGTAATGACTAATTTATATGTTGAATGGTTTCAGTGTTGTGGGCGTATTGACATTACCTTTGGTGGTGGGCGTAAAGGTCAGGATATCATGACCTTTAGGATGCATGAGCGCTCCGTTTGTTAATAACGAAGAGCTTTTGGTAAAAGCTTCGCTTGTCTTACAAAAGAAAATTAAAGAATACCCTTAAAAATATTAAACATTACGAAGAACGGAGGAGATATAAAATTATGGAAATAAATAAAAATTAAGTCGTAAAATAATAACTGCCTTGTATAATATAATATTAAAAACGATTTCTTTTTAATTATAGCTAAAATCTATAAAAAATAAAAAAATTAAGGTCTTTAATTTTAATTTTCTAAAATTCTGTGTAATTATTCCGGGCAACAAACAAGTTCTTTATCATGGCTCACTCAAAAGAAATATATTATCTGCACTGACTCATGGGAGCGGAATAGTATTAAATAATACTAATTTAAACTATGAGTTGAGTTTCGACTGGAATTCGATTCGTATAAAACCGAAAAGGACGCCTAGTCTCAAGTAGAACCAATCAGACAATCTTTGATAATAAAAATACCATATCACTTATACATTGATAAAAATCTTTGAAATATAATTATCTAAAATAGTAATCTATAATATTTTGATAAATATCTTAAAAATATATCGAATCCACATCTTACGTTTGCCAGCGATCGATTTTAAATGTAGGCTGACCTAATTCCGTCCATCCCCCCATTTCAACCCCCTTCACCTACGACCTTTGCAATGCGCATGCGCGTTTCATACCCTAGGTTACCCTGAAATAAATACCTCAGTCGCTGACCAACTATCGTGGCGAACGCCGCTTAATATTAACTATTAAATAATATATATAGCTCTACATATATGAAAAACATAATTGAAATTTTACGAAATAGCTCCGTAACGAGTTTTAAATTTTCTAACGATCCTTTCTGTCACATAGTAATCCGTTTCTCGACGAAAAATATATCATATAAATAGTGATAAATAAAATATATTTAAATAATAATTATATTAATATATAACTAAGTTTATTTAATCTACGATTTATAAAAGGTTGGTATGATGTATTTATTGTATATTTACGTAGTTTTTCATAATTCCATCTTCCTTTTCATTCATTATTGAACGTTAAATCATTGACTAGAGATCATTACAATATTCGTAAAATAAGTTTTAGTTTCAAACATGGTAACAGTGAAGTATAATGAAATATTTATTTCGTTTATAAAAATATGATTTCGTAATTTTAAAAAAAATGTCAAGCCGTTCCTTTCGCAGCCTCGCATTTAAAAAAAGTCTAGTAAATTAACATTTTTTTTTCTTTTTACAGACTAGAAATAAGAAATTGAGGTTAGCAATGTCTAAGCTGACACTGGACGGCTTTTTTTCCTACTGCAAGCAAATAGCAGAGCACATACAGTTGGTTCGTCCTATAGCCGCCATTTTGTGATCGCCGCCATATTGATTTCCGCCATCTTGTCGCTTGCATGTTACATAACCTTTTTTTCGCTTTTGATATGAATTAGCTTTGCGAGTTTTTTTCCTAGGATTTTATAAATAGCCTTCTTTTTATATTCAATCTTATTTTATAGCTATCGATTATTTTTTTGTTTTTAAATATAATATGTAGACAGTGCCTAATCTAGATTCATACAAATATGACACTATGAACTAAGGGATTTTCAATTCATTTTAATCTTTATTTGCGTAACATTGTAACGTCAAACCAATTTAAATAAATCTAAGCAAAAAAAAAAGAAGTAAAATATAGTAAAATACCTACATAAAAATATTCTTTTGTTTGAACAGGTTAGTTATATTACAGAAAATACTGGAAAATACTTTTACATAAATTTGGTCGCTGGTTTCGTTCATTTTCAACACGATTGGTCATTATTAACTATTCGTTTTCGATTAAAATCAATTTTTAACAAAATTTCAAAGCGAAATAGCTAAGATAAATTTTGTAAGCCCTTAAAGTTTATAACGTTTGACTTATTCTCCTACAAGCAAGAAAAGCAACAAGAGTGACAACGATACGCGACTCAAAACATATCAAATAGTTGTTTTACCTATCTATAAAACTTCTATCTATAAAACTTCTTATACTATATGACTTATCTATAAATCTTCTCACTCCTAAGCGTCGATATTTGTACCAGTTGAATGGTCTGTGGTCACGACAAGATTTCTTAGATCTCAGATTCAATCTCAAAATATGTTTGAAAACCATGAAAATCATTCATTTGGTTTCCCATGTTGTTGTGTTAATTCACGTCACGCGAAGCATTAATCGCGTTATGTTGCAACAAATAGCATCGCTTCGCATCGCATCGCAACGCTTATCTAGCATTACGATTAAAGGAAACGGCAACAGGTTCTTAACATAAAATTGACAACCAGAAAAACCAAGAGCAACAAATTAAATAGCAAAATTAAAATTGTTTGCGTAATTTTAAATTACAGATTCCTCAATTGATTTCTCATCCCCTTTTTTATTAAATTTAATTGATTCACTCTTAAATTAAAGGCTAACTATTATTAAAGAAGAATATATAACTAATTTCGATATTCTAATTTCTAAACAAAGGTCTTATGTTCTATGAGACATTGTTGGGATAATATATATTTGAACTTCTCAGTTAGATTTCTTTTAAAAGTGTTAAGCATTCTGATTGCTTGGTACCAGTTCTTTCGCCATAAAATAACAGCCCTAGCTTACGCGTCAAAAACAAATACGCTCAAGATACGTTATTTGATGTCTAGACCAAGGAATTTATATACAAAATGGAATGCGCACGTGCACTCAAAAAACGTTCCTAAGAGAGGGATTGCATCTCTTTCTACCATGGGTTCAAGGCAACTCGTCAGAAAGAGACAAAATACCAGTGGTCAACGAAATGCTCGGAACGATTTTTTCACTTCACAAGTTGGAAACAAAAATGTTAATCTTAAGTCAGTTATTTCAAGGTGCATAATTGAATAAACAATTTTATTAATTGAACGTTCCAGTTGTGACATAAATTCATTGGTCTAGACACAATGAAGCGATTATCCAATTATCTTGTTAATAAATACAAAATAAATGACAGTATCATAAAAATTGATGTCACGTGACATTTATTTTAATATTTTCATACATTTTGATTTGTCAATTAACAAAATCATCAACCAATAAATCGTTTTGACTATCCTCACTAACCCTATTTCCCTTGTGCGTACGCCTCAATGATATAAAATTTTCGCGTCTAAATACTCCTTGGCGTGAGCTTTAACAGACAGGTTAGGAGATGAAATGTGAAAATTATGATAATATACATACAGTTAGGACAAAAATTACCTATACAATTAAAGAACAAGATTAAACAAAGCTAAACAGTGTTTTAAAGTACAATTTAAAGATTTGCAGAAGATCCAATTGCTTTTTCATAGCATTTGCTAATTTTGGTCGGTACTATCTAAACATGAATCAGTGGAATTTCCCTAATTTTAACTGACTATTCACTATTTATCAATGTGAGAATCGTACCACGCAGAATTAGTAAATATTCAATGTACTAATATGTGAATATCAGAGTACACTGATTTGATCATTGGAATATTTTTATGTGTATTAGTGAGTATTCATTAACATGTTATTGAAATTCACTGATATGTGTAGAATACAGCTTCACTAAAGCAATTAATAAAAAATTCACTGATTCATATTTAGAGAGTATAGTTAAACATCACTATTATTTATTATAATGAGAACTTTGCCTGTGAACAATAGCTAAGAAAGAGAACGTCTATGAAAATCTGTTGAATATTTCATAAGTAAATTTTGTAACGATTTAACATATTAATGATCGATCGAAAAGAATTCGTTAAACGCTAAATGATATTGTCTACCCTCTGAAATTTTCAAGGACTAACGCCATCTATCGGTTCTGAATAACAACTCTCTTGAAACTTTAATATAACGTTTATATAATATATTGTTTTTAAAGTAAAATCTTTGTTTGTTCATAGGGCGACAGAATGGCATCGCTTTCAGGACAAAGTACTCCCAAACTGACATCGGGCGTCGGCAACTTATATTACGACTGTAAGTATTATATTTTTACTTTTTTTTTTAAATGTGAAACATCTATAACCCTGGGGCACTCTAACAGAAAATGCCGTTTATTATCGCGATGAACGTAGGTGTAGCCACGACTCATCGCGATAATTTTACAACGGCATTCACATTGCTGTTTGAGGTTGATAGTTTAAGTATCGGTGTAGTATTAGCGCCTTCACGTTGAACGTTCAAGTGTAACCACTCATTTTATCGCGTTAAAATTAACGTAATATTTATCGCGATGATAGGCATTGACGTTTCCCGTTACTGTGGCCCCGGTAAAACGGCGGGTTAAATAGACCGACTGTTGGCGGAACGACGCGTCGCGACATGCGGCAAGCGTCACTACGCTATTCGGCGATCCGCCATCTCTCTCGCCGTAATAAACTCGAATACCTATAATGTCTACACTGTATAGATGGCCTTGGCTGGCTGCTTTTCATAAAAATTAGGCCGTACTTTAATTTCTGCCGCCCGATTTTGTTACTTTTTTCATATGAATTGTCGTTTTTAGTTGCTGTTACGCTCTTTATTTATTGTATCACTAGTTTATAACCGAAATTAATGTAAGATCTTTTTTAAAGCAGCCAGCTCACTCTTGACTATCGAACAAAATATTTAGCTCTAATACATTAACTAGATAATGGAGATGGCTTCACCTGCGTTAATATTTTGAATTATTCAAGGCCCCGAAACTCCGTATTCACTTTGAAAATATTTACTAGTATCTTAGTCATATGTGATGAAATACTTTGAGATTCTCAATGTGATCAGTATTTTCTGATACACATATTCACATCCGACTGAGGCCCTTTTGAGCGTGAAGCGCTTATTATTATTCTCAGTATATTTCGACGAGGAAATGTTGATAACCCTAGTCACATATATAAAAACTTTTTCAAAAGAAGAAGTCTCAATACATCACGTAACATTTTATAGAATTTGTGTTCCCAAACATTAGTAATGAGATCCTATTCATGTGTGGTTTTCATATATCAAATTGATTTGATAACATTTTATTTATTCGTTTCTACTATTTGTTTATTTAATCTATGGTACACAAAAATAAATACACAATGTAGTTATATAATTGTAAAACTAAAGCTATTTAACAACAGGTGATGTTATCGTTAAATAGCGTTATCTTACAGACAACCAAGGTGAAAGATATAATGTGAAAAAAGCGGAAAAGATGCAAAGATAAAATAAATATATTGTTATGTATTACATAGATAAAGATAAGATCGTGATCAACCTGGTCTCGTGTGTAATTCTGAAGATACGTGTGTCAATCGTGTTCCGTACCGAGCCAACCCTTCCTAATAATTTGCCTTTGCACAAAAAGTGGAAAATTTACAGTCTGGTACATTAATTTCATTTTTTTTTTATATAATTACATAAATTCTACACAATCATATGAAATAAAATATTTTTGTCTTCTCAATAATATTACGATTTAAATAACTTTTAAGGACAACAAAAAATAAGCTATTTGTAAAGTTTTTGAAGGAAGATATACAAAGAAGAAATTGTCAATTAGTCTCTTAAATAGTCGAGTTGAGTGAGAGGCATTTATTTTATTTTATTTATTTATATAATTATCTTTTTTTCTAAATATATTAGCGAAAAACTTTAGGTATAATAAATATACCGATCATCACGCTACGACCAACAGGGGCTGAGAAATAATAAGAAACGTTACAAAAACGGAAAAAAATATCCTTTTTTGAGAGCTTCAGTTGCGTACGCTGCATAAACGGTTCAAGTTACGCAAAAATCATGTATGATCATTGCCTGCCTTGCATGATTCATCGCCATAAAAAGTTCTAAATAAAAGTCCACCACAGCATATATTTATGAGACTCCTTGCTCGGCAGTCGCACTCGCCACTGCTCGACCAACGAAACGGGCACTCTTAAAGTAATGTTTTAAAAATATTTAACTATGTTTTTTCCTCAAATTAACGGCGAGTCAAAACTAGTATTACTATAGTTTGATACTCGTAATATATGTTATATGATTTCTTCGAATTGACACACCTAAATATATTTTTATAGTCATAATAGAATATTTATCTACCCTCCAAACCACGCGTAATTTCCTCCCCAACTCCCCGGACGGTGAGATAAGCTGACACGATTATGATGTAACTCGACACTCGCTTTCGGGTTATCGACACTTATAAATCATTGGTATTTTAATTAAAAAGTAAGCTTTTGTAAGCGGCAAGATGTATAAAATATTAAAAAAAAAAAGTTTTGTTACATGAATTAATTTTGATGTATTACTTTTTAACGATTATAGGTACATTTTATGTTATTTAAAATTATTTATTTTACTAGGTATATGTATTTTCTATCGGCTAGCCCTATTTAATTTTAACCATTTACTAAAGAACTTAATAAAAATAAAATTGACATTAGTCTTGAGAATCGAAGTTTTAATCGACTAACAAAGGAGTCTCTTCCTTTCGAAGATATCGATTTTTTTAGATGAGTTTCAAGTGTAACGTCTTAAAAATAAAATTTATTTGCTTAATTGATATATTCAATAGTTTTTTCATGATGAACTCTCTTAACATGAACTCTCTAAATATGAATGATATTTTTATTAATTACATCAGTGAAGCTATATTCACTACATATCAGTGAATTTCAATAACAAGTTAGTGAATACTCACTAATACACATACATAAATTCAATGATCATATCAGTGTATTCTGATATTTACATATTCATACATTGAAAATTCACTAATTCCGCAGAGTATGATTCTCACATTGATAAATAGTGAATAGTCACTTGAAATTAGTGAAATTCTACTGATTCATGCTTAGAGAGTACGCACAACGCCAAACCTGTCATTTTATTTATATAGATCGAAGCGTTTTATGGACTGTACCAAACATTAAAAAAAAACTTAAAAATTTAAATGGTCTAATTTTTTAAAAAAAAATAAATGTATGTAAAACTAAGAATACCTATGTCAAAATCAGGGATCATAATTAATGAAATCCTGACACTTTAAAACAACAATTAATCACAGCTGTGAATGCATTAACGGGGCGGTCTGCATCACCATCAATTAACGGAAACTGGCTTGATTTATTTTTTTGCTTTTTGACAATTAATACAATACTCTGTTCCGCGGTTTTACTCTCGCAAGTTATTCTGTTGCAATAAAAATATTAGCTTTAAATAAATTTACTCTCAATATAGTACATGAGAACAAAAATTACATGAAAAAGAAATATTATATGGCTATTCATCGCACTTAATTACACTTGATAAACAGCAATAAAAATATAAAATAAAAAAATTATGTATTGATTAAAAAATGTCCACCATAATCACTACAATAGCCGTCGGATGTCCACTGAACGTAGGCCTCCCTCATCATCTCTAGGGGTTTTGCTAATATTCGCCACACTTGGCAGGCGGGTTGGCGAGCGCAATGTGCTGTCGCAAAGATATGGTGACGCTACCCATCACTGGGTGATGTACAGTTGTTCGTAACACTATGGCAAGAAAAGGGTGCCACAAACGGCTGTCTGCCAGTTACCGTGCACGGCATTTAAAAATATATATATAATTTATCAGAAACTTGTTATATGAAAGTAAGTCGAGTAGTTTAGTTTCCTTAAAAGAGAGGATTAAAGTCGAAACATGTAATTAGTAACAAGTTAATGAATACTCACTAATACACATACACGTATTCAATGATCAAATCAGTGGACTCTGATATTTACATATTTATACATTGTATAGTCACTAATTCTGCGTGGTACAATTCTCACATTAATAAAAAGTTATTCACTTAAAACTAGTGAGATTCAACCGATTCATGCTTAGAGACTACCAACATTAGTAATTTTCGATCATCTGGAAAGTTAAAAAGTCTAACAGAAACGACTTAAAATGTAGTGTTAAACATTATAACAGACAACAATAGAGCAATCTAATTATTGTGTAAGTAGAATTCGCACTTGAACGGAATGAATATTTAGTTGAATTGAATATTTAGTTTTAATTAAAATATTGCACAAATTTTCACAATGCCCTTGAGGCATGAGGGTTTTCACAAGTCCTCAAGTGTATGTACTTTCCTAAAAATCGTCTACTTCACCTATCACACAATTTATTTAAAGATTACGATGAAACAGTTGTTTATCCATTGACAGATGTTTTTTTTTCATCAATCGATCAATCAAATTATTTTTTTTTTGTAACAGATTTTTTAAATTAAATTTTATTTGAAACATATCGTCAGATAATAAGAATTATCATCGTATTCTTATTATTTTCATTCTTTCAGCATTTTATCATTGAAATACAATTTCGATTATCTGATCTAAAAATTAGTTAACCCACCTGTCACCAGTGACTCAATTAAAACAATATTTTCATATACTTACCTTATATCTATATACAGGTGACTGGTAAATTACTATCAATATTTAAGGAGAATACTCGGTACATGATTCTCATTCGAATTATGTAAAAAAAAGGTACTTAATTTTTGACCAAATTTTCATAACTTTCAATTCAAGTAAATGAAGCGTTGACACTCTACAGTCATGCTGGCGGCACGTGCACAGGTGTTGTACTGTGCCGCTTGTTAACATCTAAAAATTGCCAAAGTTCACATCATTTACCTAGTCAACAAATTTGTTGCTTAAACGAGTAAAATATCTTAGTATTTTTGCCTATCCTAAGCCAGGATTAAAGTATTAAGGGGGATTGGATCATGCTTGTTTATCCTGCTACCCTGTTAACACGTGGCGGCGTTTGGACGTAAGTAAACTACCTGTTTTGTGTCGAAAGTGCAGCTAGCTGCTAGGGTGTCCACACGACGCGTACATAATTGGATAATTGTTGAGAAACTTTACTTAAAAGTTTATTAATATTTACCTGTTTTTTTACATAATTCGAATGAAAATCATGTACCGAGTAGTCTTCTTAAATATTGATAGTAATTTACCAGTCATCCTGTATATTAACTAGCAGTCCGCCCTGGCAGCGCCCCTTCCTAAATCTTTCTCATGAATCACTTTATCTATTGGTGAAAACCGCATGAAAATCTGTGCAGTAGTTTTTGAGTTTATCACGAACAGACAGACAGACGCGGTGGAAGACTTTGTTTTATAATATGTTGTGATAACATTGGTCTAGCAATTTTCAAGCGATTACAGTTCAATTTTTTTTTTAATTTAATCCAAGAATTAAAAAAAAATTGTTGACGACCGTTCTGGTGTAGTAGTTGCCTCAATGCTGCACGCCGGCGGTCGCGGGTTCAATTCCCGCTCGGAACAGACATTTGTATTTTTACAAATATTTGTTTCCGGTCTGGGTGTATGTCCTGTCTGTGAGTCTCCCCACCGTCCCTCGGAGACCACGTAAAGCCGACGCTCCTGGTTATTATAATGGACACCTGATAGTGATCATTACTCCTGAAAATTATCCGCCAACCTGCAGTTGATACATGAAGAGGCCTTCGCTCAGCAGTGGGTGGTTTACAGGCTGATAGAGTACATACATACAGTTGTTAACTGTCAATAAATTAATTATCAAAATAATTTTTAGAGGGTTCTTCTCATCATAATCTACTTTCCGAATCCGGTGCTAACTTCATACTGACTATAGTTTAAGTTAGTTTAATGATTTAAAAGTTCTTATTTTTTTAAATCCTACTATTTATTATACATATAATAGAAAACATATCGAAAGAATGGAAAGGAGATACGAAATAAACTGAATAACACATGAGAAAAAAAAGTTACATTTGTTAATGTAGATAATATTGAGTAATTATTTGTCAGAAACAAAATAATAAGGAACCTAATTTATTACGAGTTTCACAATAAATCGTAACATAATATGAAACAATTACTCTGGGGTCGTAAAGACCGCGAGGGGAGTTGATCCGACTAGCGGTAATGACCGGGTTTAGTTCGAATCCCTTATTTGTGAGCGTCGTCTTGATACAGGAATGATCTATGTTGATTGAGTTTTTTTATGAGATTTTTCTTTGTCTAATATAGACACGCTATTTATAAAATTAATAATAATTAAACACATAGAATTTAAACTGATTGATGAATTTCTTTAGTGACTTCTCCGTCCTACGTGACATTGGCGAAATCATGGGTGCTATTTTGACACTATTAAAAGCCATTAATCCAAATGAATTTATACAATTTTACCATAAATACAGACTGCGTTAAAATGTATCGCTAGTAACATTAGAGGTTAGTTATTGAAGCCAGACGGACGACTAAATTATTCCTGGATAATATAGCTTTCTAATTGTAAAATAATTATAGTAATCGTTTCGAAGTCTATGTACCTGTATTCTAAAAATTCTAGTATTTGTTTTTGAAAAAAAAAAGTGTAAATAAGATAATTAACAAAATCTTAGAAAACAAATCATTTGAATCATCATTTTGAAAACCACAAAAGCTTTATCTCTAAGAAATGAAAATGACATTGCTACTTTAAAAGCACAATAAGAGAGAAAAACTCTTAAAAAAAATCTATTCCGATCTAAATCCACATGATCCCAGTCTATCAATCCTCGCTAGGGCAGGACGGGCTTTAATACCACAAGGGGCCCGTCTGATACCAACGGAATTTGCGGGTTAGTTCGGCTGTTTGAGTTGAGTATTTTATAAATATATTTTCGGGTGATACTTGAGATGTATGTTTATAGACTTTTACCCCGCGATAGAAAGCTTTTACATTTTTAGTCTGTGAGTAAAAATATTCATTTTTGTATCAAAAAAAATACACAGCAGTTAAAAAAATTAGTAATCGAAATTAAAATACATTCATTTAAAAAAGCTTCCACTAGTGCTAAAATAGTACAGATAATTTTGCTAATGTCACGTTGAATTGAAAAGACACGAAGGAGACTAACCGGTGGATTACAATCCAATACAATTTTTAAGACTGTATATGATAGTGCATATTATTTAATGTTAAAATGATAGTAATTCAATTTGTTATGAAGCTTCACAATTCTCTTGTCATTATTAAATCCAATATGGCAGATTTTATACTTTTTTTCACATCTGAAAAAAATTGTCGTATAAAAACTGTCATAAACAGAATCAGCCTGTAAACAACCCACCGCTGGGCTAAATCCTCTTCTCCATATAGAAAAAGGGTTGGAGCTTAATCCACTACGCTGCTCCACTGTGTGCTGGCTGATAATTTTCCTACGATGAGTAACGGTCGCTATCAGGCGTCTATGAGTTATGGCAATAACCAGAATCGGCGGCTTTACGTGGTCTCCGGGACATGGTGGAGAGACCCGATCCTTAATCATACTAATATTATAAATGCGAAAGTAAGTTTGTTTATTACGTTTTCACACGAAAACTACTAAACCGATCATCATGAAACTTTTTACACATATTCTTGGAGATATGAAAAGTACCATAGCATACTTTTTATTTTATTTTTTTTTACGAAATGTGGGCGAAACCGCGGGTGGATGCTACAATAATTATATGAAATCGTGAAACCATTACATCCGCAACATTTTTTCGAAATCTTTGTTTCAATTCTAGTATATTATAAATAATTAGCAAGTATCTAATTCGTTTTCAAATTAATTTTTCTATCTACTAGGTTAACTCTACAGTTTTAAAAGGTAGCGTGTTATTTTAATTTGAATTTTTATTCTGTTCGAACATTCTGCGAAGATATTGTACGCATGACTAAACAGAGAGAGTAGGGTTGTCACAATATATCATAAATAATATGATGAGTAGACTCAGGGTATTAACATATTCATACATTGAATAGTCACTAAGTCTACGTGTTATGATTCTCCAATTGAAAAAAAAAGAATAGTCACTTAAAATTTGTAAATTTCTACTGATTCATGTTAGTATAATCTATATCTCTAATAGAATAGTATAATCTGTATAATATAACGCGATCAATTTAATTATTTATTTTATTTTTATTATTTATTGCACAATATAATTATGTAGCACAAAATACGAGCTTAATGCTAAAAGCATTCTCTACCAGCCATCTTAAATAATATAGGTATGTAAAAGAGGAAATAAAGAATATATTAATTTTTAATAGGCAATAAAAGTAAGATAATTTAAATAAGATATAGATATAAGATATATATAAGATGATATAAAATAATCAGCAAATTTTATGATAAATACACTAACAATATTTTCATGAACAAACAATCATAATACGTATATACAAACATAACTTACATGGATATATACATATATAGTACATACAAACTCACTTTTTTGTATTAATATTCTTAATCTATACATAACAAAAAAAAAATTAAAGTGTTTACTTGAAATTTAAATAAAATAAATTTTATTTAAACAAATATAAATTTAAAAATCTATGCGAGTGAAACGGTACGTACGCGATATTTGCTGTTAACCCTGGCGTGTCTAAGGTTTTAAGTGAAATTCCTGGCGTTGCTGGGGTCCGACCGGCCCCTATTGGTATGCTGTAATTATTTCTTTTGAAAAATGTTCTTACGTTCTTTTGAAAGTTTATTTTTTATGGTATAAAATGATTTTATTTTATATTTATTTCATTTTTTATTTATTTATGTAAATATTTATGGTGTACAATAAACTATAAATAAATAAATATCTTTTAAAGAATCTTTTTTAATTTTATAATTTAGTATTAAGTGAATTTAACAATAAGTGTTGTAAAAATGTTTTTTTTTTTACAATAATGATATTTATTTAGCTTTCTAACGATAATAATATTTATTCGTTAGATTCTTGATAAAAAAATGTATGCTACTTATTATTATTAATTTCTTTTAAATATAGTATCGATATGAAAATCTAAAATAAAATAAAGTATAAAAAAATATTAGAATCCATCATTTTGAAATAAAATTACATTAATAGCTTTTAATATTCGTGAAAACAAAAAAAAAATTCGTTACAACTACAAGCAGATAGATAATAAAGTCAATTATTTGTACAAATAGAAGAAAACCTCAAAAAAGTGGATTCACCGAACTTATGTTAAAAATTAAATTATTATAAACATCACACGTGCAATATTACTTTTTTTACCAAAAGTAATAAAAATAGATAACTAAAAATACACAGCAATTCATAACCTTTCCAAATAAAATAGACAAATAAATAAGTGAAAAACCATTTGCAACGAAAAGCTCTCGAAATGTACAACTCAATAGCAATCGGCTTATGACGTCGAAAACATAAGTTCATACTAAATCTCATCTTTTCTATCCCATGGAATTCACACCTTAATATAAATCTTAACATATAAGATATAAGGTATAATTTCAAACGTAGATACTCTGTATGGAGGGTAACATCTGGTCTGCAACGTAATGCCTGACAAATAAATTTTCTCGATATAGGGGTAGCGAAATATTTCTTAAATATTCGTTGTTGATTGAATATGTATCTTAAGTTAATAAAAAGTAGTTTCAAAGTCTTTTGATGGTCGTCATTGATCGTATAACTATTGGAAGAGGCTTCGTAAGTTTTTCTAGAATGGGATTTTTTTTTCAACAATTACATACTAACTAATAATAAGATATTTACTGCGATAAAAATTTCAAAATGTTAATAGTTTTATAAACATTTTAATACAGATTGCTTGTTATTAATTAATTTATTTATATATAATATCGATATGAAAATTAAAAGTTAAATAAAGTGAAAAAAAAATTACAATCTGTTATTTAAAAATGAAATTACGTTAGGTAATAACTTTTAATATTTGTGATAAGTTATAAAATGTTTTTGACAATATTTCCCAATTATTTTTTAAATTATAATTGATATAATAATATTAGTTTAAAAAAAAAGACAAAAAAACTAGTCAGTATCAGTAATATTATAACGTATCAATATATTGATCACTATTATACAGAAAGGTGATTTTTACGTAAATAAGGTCGTTATATATTTTTTTTTGACATTTCTGTCTTATTATAAAATAAATTTAAGTGTGCAGAATATAGCATAAAATTTAATAAAAGTTTGTACATCAATGTAGTAACATCGCGAGTGCGCCTGACAGGCGAGTGATAGTATTGAGGATTATAACAGCTGGGGTCAGAGAAACCGCGGCGGCGCGTGGAGGGTTCGTGTCGAGATGTAATGCTAAAAGGCCAAACTTTAAAAAAAACCCGACTGCGTAAAATACTCTTATTATAAACTAAAAAGAATAAAACAATTTACTAGCTTTCATTTGATACCCATATTGCTACAGTAAAAAAAAAATTCAACCCCCCGCCCCCTAATTCCACCGTTTGCGGAAGCCATTTTGAAAATTTATATAGCCTATGTCACTACTACAATTTAGACAAATCCAACGACACCTCATATGTCAAAAACCGTCCAGCCGTTTGGGCTGTAGGACGTGCCAAAGAAATGGACATACATACATACACTCGAAAAACATAACCCTCCTTCTGTCGCAGTCGGGTAAATACTACTATTTGTTTATAATATTATTAATAGTCCAATAGCTAATAGCTTTGAATATTACATTCCATTTAACAGTATTTTAACAAAATAAAAATAAATACGGACTTATTATATTATTTCATTTACATTACATTTGTAGGTACTAAGCACAAAAATTATCAATATTACTTATATATGCGTTTTATATGTCATAACAGAAACAGTTTTTTTAAATGCTTTTCTAATTTTTTTTAATTGGTTCGTTAGTGCAGTTCACAGTGTCCCTGCTTTCTTCTTCAGCGTTGTGGATTCTATTCCCACCATGAGTCTAGGTGTAATATACATTTATTTATATATGTATTATTTTTATATGTACATTTATTATATAGAAAATATGTATATCAATAGTCTGTTACCAAAAACACAGGCATTGAGTTGCTTACCTTAGGAACAGTCAAACGTGTGTGTATTTTACAAAAAAAGAGTTCTTTTTACACGAAGTTTTTATATCTTTAAAATATTAATAAAAAAAAAACATATATCAAAATGATTAAAAAAAACTCAAATACCTTAAGAATTATAAAAGGGACATACATTTTTAATCAAAATCTAAAAAAAAAGGGTCGTTCCCTTTTCCCAGTCAAGTTCTCATCTAGTTTTTAATTTTTCACCTTTCAAACGAAAAGGGCAAACAATCAATGTATGAACAATGAATTCACTGATCACAACACAATGGTGTAATCTCGACTTCATTCCTACAAACATATTATAATATTAATAAAATAAAATATAAAGCTTATTTCGAAGTAGATAAAGTAGAAATTTCTTTGTTTATTTTAATCACAAGTACATATAAAGTTTGGTCTTTTGTTATTGAAAATCGGATGCTCATTGTTAAGATTCCTGTGCTTAGAAGAGGTTAGGTTATGTTTTCTGATGGTATTTCTTTGCTTCCGTGCTGATTAATATTATATGTAATTATTGAACTGAACTAAACTGAATCAGCCTGTAAACAACCCACTGTTGAGTAAAGGCTTCTTTTCCATATAGAAGAAGGGTTGGAGCTTAATCCGCCACGCTGCTCCACTGCGGGTTGGCGGATGATTTCTCTACCATGAGTAACGGTCGCTATCAAATGTCTATGATAACAACCGGAACCGACGGCTTTACGTGCTCTCCGAGGCATGGTGGGGAGACTCACAAAGACCAGAAACGCAGACCAGAAACGCATATTTATACAAATACAAATACCTCAATCTGCCCCGAGCGGGAACTGAACCCACGACCGCTGGCGTTAAAGCGACTACACGCGCCACTACTCCAGAACAGACTAATGATTATTATTTTTAATTTACCTCGCTCGCTCATACTCTTCAGCCTATCGCAATACACTGCTGCACATAGGCCTTCTCAAGTTCGCGCCAAATATTTCGGTTGTACGCAATGATCTTATTGTTAGAAGAAAAAGAGTAGATAAGTTATACGCGCATCGCAAGTGGCACATCAAAACTTTGCGTATTAGCAAACCTTAGCTCAGTCGTTGCAACTCTTCTTTCGTGTCAACCGTCTTTTTTTCGCGCGCTACTATAGCCGAGGTTATAGGTACACCGTCCTTCACCCACACTTACTTTCTTTTGTGTGACATTATAATACTACCAATACGTTTTATGTATGTGTGAGTCATGCGGCGGCGACCTAGCGTGCCATTTGTAAACAGCGAATGTGATTTAAGTAACCTATCTACCTCTTTTTCTTCTAAGATCATTGGTTGTACGCAATCCTCGCCGTCGTCGCGTCGGTCCAGTGGGCCGGAGGACTCCCCATACTGTGATAATATCATTTCTGATTTTATCCTTGATAGAGACTCCTAGCACAGATCGTTGAGTGACTTTAAATTTGTGTACTAGTCCCGTCGTCTACCAAATGCAGCCCAGCCCAAATTAACCCTATCGGCTTCCTTCTTTTAGTTGTTTCGGCCTAATTGGATCATATGGATTTTTCATGATGGATTTTGGATCCTAATTTATGTATCATCTATATAAATATGTCAGTCAATATAAATGTCCTATGCCCAAAATTATACTGGAAGAAATCGATCTTTTAGCGATTATTTATTAAAAAATATATATTAATATATCTACTTAATTAGGTGATAGATATATGTAGTTATCGAATAGTTGCAAATCTTTTTTTTTTTTTGTATAAAATCTGAAGTAGAATGAAATCATGTATTTTCCGAAAATACACACGACACAAACGCAATCATCCAAACAACGACAAAAATCTGTATAGCTTTTACATACACACGTATATATGTCATGAACGGTGATAGAATCGACGACTTATTGCAGCCAATGACTACTGCATAACCTGTCGTAAAATTTTACTCTACAACAGCGATTGTCCTAGTAATGCTTGTCATTTGTACACCATTCATCATTATCATCATCATATAAGCCGTTGGATGGTCACTGTTAAACGTAGGCCTCCCCTTCGACCTCCAGAGCCACCCTTTCAAAGCAGTAAACCGTGTGTTGCATGTACATTGCACACCTTTCTTATTCTTAATCTTTGTTCCAGCCATCCTTCCATATCGAGAAGATGCCAATCCCCAAACACGCGAGTTCCTCGCAAGAGTTGTGGATGTGCTCCTCGATTACATCCAGAAAGTCAACGACAGGAATGAAAAGGTTAGTTAACAAGCAGTGTTTTGAAACATCATATATCCTATTATTATTGATATTATAGAATAAGCCCAAATTTTTCTGACAAGTAACAGTTTCTACTGACGAACAGTTACATCCATCATAGTGATGTTTGTCTGTATGTAAGCGTTGATGATGATAATGATGATTATGAGCTATTTGCTTTGTTGCGATGGATGGATCAATTCCATTTTTATATTTAGACTACATACTAGTATAATTTTATATATTAATAGGTACTTACGTATAGCTTAACTACAGTGTACAGTAAAACTAACTTTTGTTTATGGGGCACTGGCTATATATATTTTAATGTATAAATAAATAAAATAAATAAATAAATATTAATATTATAAATGCGAA
This sequence comes from Euphydryas editha, assembly GCA_036937285.1. Lineage (NCBI taxonomy): Eukaryota > Metazoa > Arthropoda > Insecta > Lepidoptera > Nymphalidae > Euphydryas > Euphydryas editha. The sequence continues at coordinate 10,125,018 of JAUPFZ010000031.1, read as the reverse complement.
AGTTTGTCTGCATGTTTGTTACTCTTTCACGTAAAAACTACTGAACGGATTTAGGCGAAATTTTACAGTAATATAGCTTACACTTCACAATAGCACATAGGCTACAATTTAAAAAGATTTTATGTAATTTGGCCATAATAAAAAATAGTTTTAAATTATCATATATGAGAAACACTAAAGAAAACTATTCTCTGATTTTCGATCAACATGTTTCTTTAAAAAAATTACTTAGTTGGAGAATATTGACGCCGTTCCTTAAAAAAAAAAAATATATATATATTGAAGACACTCAGAATGAACTGTTCTCTCAAACCAAATAAAATTTCTTCCCTCAGAAGAAATTTTATTTGATTTTAAATGGCGCAATTTCAAATGTTTCTGTGTCACTTCGTAGTCGTAGAGTGATCAATGACAAACCAAAATACATTTAAAAAAAAATTTAATCGGGCAACAAATTAGTTTCGAATTTTTACTTATTTTAAAACTATCTTTGAAATAAAATCACACGCGTTTTCTTTTTTAACAAAAACAGCCCTAAAAATCACTCATATTATTAAAGAATTTTTAAACTCAATTCATAAAACAAGAAACTCTTATTAAAACTTCTTTTGTTTTTAACTTAAACAAGATTAAAAAATAACTCAGTTATACAATTTATATATCTGTAAATAATCATTGAATACTAATGTTCAATGTTCTTAGGTTGTGGACTTCAAGATGCCGGAAGAGATGAGCAAATTGCTAGATCTTCATCTCCCAGAAGAGCCCCTCCCTCTGAAGCAGCTTCTTGAAGACTGCAAGATCACTCTTAAGCACCAGGTTAAGACTGGTAAGTTTTAGTTATAATGTTTATAAAATTTTCATCCGTATTTAGCCCTAAATAAAGTTTATTTCATTTAATCACAATATAACGAATTAATTCATCTACTACTACTACTACATCAGCCTTTGGATTTCCACTGCTGAACATAGTCCTCCCCCATAATCTCGGAGGGTTGCCAATAGTCGCCATAGGATATGTGACGCAGCTGACCATCACCATCCTGATACAATTGTTCGCACCATTATGACCTTAGTCGTCTTTTACGACACCTCGGCAAGAAAGAGGTCGGGACGATTCTTTTCTGCCGGTCACTGCACTGCAACTCCTTAATTTAATAACAATTATTCTATAACAAAAAACAAATTGATATTAATCATCATTATTATTATATAATCATTTAATCATTTTTAACGTTTCATATATTTTGCTTTCATTGCATTGTTTCAATCGTTCAAGTATTGAAAAGGAAAGAGACTGCCTGAATATTCAATTGACATCTTCAATCAAGTTTATCAATGAGCATAGAGTTTCAGCCATGTTTGTAAACAATCGATTGAAATAGTCAATCATGAAGAATTGACAATTAAATTGATCATCTCAAGCTTGCTTATTTAAGTTCCAGTATTCCAGAGTGTTGGATTGTATTTTAAACCACATTCTTTTAATCGTTTAAGCCTTTATTAACGGTGTTAGAGTCTAAAAGGGCGAGCGTCACAGATCTGAAAAAAGCCGTTTCCTAATACTATTGGGCTATACGTTTTGTTTTAATATAAATATCTATCAAAATAACTTGTAAGACATTTTAAGCTGTTTTCAGCTCTTTTATCAATTCTTCTTTCTTTGTTAAAAAATATTCAGATAAATCAACGGGCAGTGAGTAGTATGTTTGTAGTTTAAGCACAAAAGAGCCACAAGTAGCGAATGAAAGTAATAGCGGCGATCATTCCACACCGTTTGAAGGCATAATTGAATTGTTTGATGCGAGGGTACGTTTTATTGTTTGTCTACAAGGGTTGTCTCGTGACTCTTGTTGTATTTTACTTGCATTTCCTTACAAGAGATCAAAATTGAGAAAATTCAAAACATTAAATTTAAATAACTCTTTATTTAGAGATTTTGGTCAGAACAATATCTATTTCGTCAGGTTAGAGCAAGAAAGGATGAAAACAACGTAGATCTTCTATTATAGATAGGTATATTGCATTCGGTCAATAGTATGGCAATGATTCTTAAGTACTTTAGCTTTGAAGACTTCTCATTAAGACAATATTATCACTTACACGAGAACACATTAATTGTAACAAACTTTAGAAAAAACAATTCAACATCGCACTTGTAAAAAATAATGATTATGAAGTAATACAGTTATTTCAAATTATTAGGTACACAACACTTTTTTCTCTAGTAAAATAAAGACTAATTTAACGTATTGTTTTAATGTAAGTTATTTATTTTCTAAAATGTACATCCAAATTAAATACTTTTCTAGAACATACTTTACGAGTATATTGTCAATTAAATATAACAGCTACGCATTTTAGACATAAAAGTTCTTTTATATTTTATTAAATATGATGGCAAATTCACAACAATTACACAATTAATTTTTTGAAGTGAAACTTCTTTAGAATCTTTGTGATTTGAAACGGGATGCGACGGAAAAAGCGACAGGTAAGAGACAAAAATACAAAAATGTGTAGGAGAGAATGAGATAGTATAATGTCGCGTATCCTAGCAACGCGTAAACAACGCGTAAATAAGTAATAGAATGTTTAACTATTAATATTAATAAATTTTAAATTGAGTTTGCCAAAGTTGTTTCACTTCTGACATGTGTACTCCGTACACACATTTTTTTTTTTGACATAAAATAGTATAATGCAATGCAAGTAAAATTTTAGCTTACTTAATACTAAATAGACTTAAACATTAATCCTTCACGTTTTATGCATAAAACTTTCATCAAGAAATAGCACTAGAATAGCCGTATTTAACTGAGCAAGTCCCCCATTGTAGTGTTACGTGCTCGACGGAGCACGCAGTAATCGCTCGCAGCTATACGGGCGCTCGTGATTTCACTATGGGACAAACGTTTTTGACATGAAAGACATGAAAAGGGTCCAAGTATTTGTTGTACGTTAAAGAGAGTAGTTTTTTTGGGATCCGTATGCAAAAAAAAAATATTGTAATCTTTCTGTCATCTTTATTGTTTATAACGAATGCAAAATTTTTCCAACTTTTTTTTTTGTTTTTACGTGAAAAAAATAAGGATAAATATCGTCCATCGTTTCTCTTATTCTCAACTTCTGTGAACCGAAAGAGAGATTTAATTTCTGTAGACTTCGGAAGAAATTCTGAAACATTCTTGTAATAGTACTTCTTGTCGCTTCTATTCTGAGATATTCTGTGGTAGATTAAGCTCCAGTCGGTCTTCTTAATAGATGAATAGGCCTTGCTAGGTTAATAGTATGTATATATTTATAGGCCATAGGCCCCATAGAACCAACAACGAAATATTTACAGGATGTAGTAGTACAGTTCTGAGTTTCTGACATTTTTTAGATACATCTGTAATAGCTACGCAGTGTATTTAGTTGGCTAGTTGTAGTTAAATTTTGATCAGTTAAAAGTGACTAGTAATAAATATACAATGTATTAAGTTCTTTTTAATATTTTTGTTACATTCTTTTTTGGTAATTTTTTGAAGAAATATTTTAAAAAAATCCATTTTTTCCACTCAAAAGTATCGTTTAGAAAACAACGAAATTAAAAAGTTAAAATATAAAAATTTCTCAAACTATATTTCACGAAAAAAAAACAGATTACTGTTGTAATAATAATGAAAAAAAAAACATAATTTTCAAGAATAATTTGTAATTAATTAAAAGCAAAAGAATAAATCTCTTTAAAACAAACAAACTCTACCACCATTACCCCTAAGCTCAGCTTAAGCTCGCGGCTTTTAAATAAAAACAATAAAAACTTAAGCTGCATTATAAAAAAGCGCCTTGATTTACACCGAGTGCCCTAATATCACCCAAATCATTGGATTAGGCTGCCGCAGTAGGGTGGGTGTGCGTTCTGTTCTGGCTGAGACTACTACTAATAGCGGTCTAATTTTATTATTAGATACATGTAAGGTAATAGAAGCTGCCATTGAAAATAAAGGATCCTTCGACCAGACGGATGTGTATCTGGTGGGCTACGCGCCACTTAACGTTTGTTGTCGGGTTCTTGTATATATACTCAATCGCTTTTGAAAACTTTGATAGCGCGATGTAAGATGCGTCAGTTCGTATGTGGCGAGATGGTTGTCGCTACATCACATATGTATTATATTATAAATATTATCTTATAAGGAGAATCGCTCTAAATTTCCGATAGCCATTACGTCAAACTATCGTAATAGTTGTCAATTCTCTTTTGCAGGAGACGACAGTACGAAATACCGTTAGGTGTATCAATTTTATCTTATTTGCGATAATATTCTGAACTGAACAGATCTAATCTGAATCAACCTGTAAACGTCCCACTGCTGGACAAAGGCCTCTAATCTATATAGGAGAGGAGTAAAAATTACGATAATATTATATATATTGTTCTATTTATACATAATGTATTAACAAATTTAAAAAAGTAACTACTGAATTTCTTACATAAAATTTTGTTAATATATATTTTTTTTTCATTTCTATAACAAATGTAGATCGCTGAATGAATAGCTTCATAATTGTAGCTTTTATCAGTTTCACTATTCCACTAACTTAATCGCTTACCAATGTAAGCTTCTCTCGAATCTTAAGTCAATAGTTTTCTTTCTACTAATTACGAAATTCACTAGTTGGATTTATTATTAATAAAAGCTCGTTTTTAAAACAAAACTAGTTGTTTTCGTTTCGTGTATTGAAATTTATCCCAGGGGATCAGTACATTTTTTCGGGATAAAAATATCTATTACACCAGACTATTAGTGTGCTAATTAAATCCAGAACACACACACACACACACACAACACCCACACGAACATTCGCATTTATAATAGTAGTACAGATTTTAATTAAATTTTAATTATCTACTCTCCGAAAATTGACTATGGTCTTTGTCACCCTACTTTACGTCACCCCCCTCTCACTCGGAGTGCTATTGACGGCGAATTACCATAGTTTGATAGATCATCCCCTTCAACCCGGATTGATTTTATGGAGTCCATTGTGTGGAGTTGCCATTATTATGGGAGATAGGAATACTTTTATAGTTTGATACATATTAAGGAAGAATTTATGATTTTTTTTATAATTTCAGAAAGTAAAAAGTTTTATTAGAAGCAATTCAAAAGTGTAGGTCGGAGAGAACAACAAACAGCCAAATATTTTCATTCTTTTCAATATTTATATAGATTTTAACACGTTCGCTGCCGGCCACTCGGATCCGAGTATCTCGCACGTTCATTTTCCTTTTCTCTTTTTCTTTTCAAAATCTCAAATCAAAATTCTCATTTCTATGGCACAGGGCACTCAATGTGCACATTGAAATGAGAATTTTTTTTATCCACGGACGCCAATTTTTACCTGGCCTAAGGAAAATGAACGTGCGAGATACTCGGATCCGAGTAGACGGCACCTAGCGCCCGACTCGGGCCGAGTGGCTGGCAGTGAATGTGTTAATGGTAATTTCATCTTAATTCATATAAAAAATAATTTACCTGAATATTAAACTTTTCTCTCATTATCGACTATTTTAGAGGCGATATTACAATAGCTATTAGTCAAAGTATAACTTCGTTAAAACACTACTGATTACAGACAATTACAAATATTTTTACTGCTTAATCGCTGTTTTTTTTTTTTAAAACTAATATAAGTTTGAAATATTCCTACAGATGAGCAAAGGCAAATTATTAGGAAGGGTTGGTTCGGTACGGAACACGATTGACACACATATCTTCAGAATTACACACGAGACAAGATTGTTCACGATCTTATCCTTATCTATGTAATACATAATAATATATTTATTTTATCATTGCATTTTTCCGCTTTTTTCACATTATATCTTTCACCTTGATTGTCTGTAAGATAACGCTGTTTGACGATAAGATCACGTGTTGTAAATAACTTTCGTTTTACAATTATATAACTACATTGTGTATTTATTTTTGTGTACCATAGATTAAATACACAAATAGTAGAAACGAATAAATAAAATGTTATCAAATCAATTTCATATATGAAAACCACACATGAATAGGATCTCATTACTAATGTTTGGTGAACACAAATTCTATCAAATGTTACGTGCTGTATTGAGACTTCTTCTTTTGGAAAAGTTTTTATATATGTGACTGGGGTTATCAACATTCCTCGTCGAAATATTGTGAGAATAATAGTAAGCGCTTCACACTCAAAAGGCCCTCAGTCGAATGTGAATCTGTGTCGAGGATCCGGAAACACACACAACACACACCACTATATGCCATATATTTATATGGCTTATAAATTTATCATTTGCGGGGATGGAGATAGTGACCGCTAGCGCACCAGTCAGTTACCGTCACCACTGCACATATACTAAATAATAATAAACACTTCACACTCAAAGGCCATATGAAAACAAGTATGCTTAATTAAAAAAATCAAAAAACCCGACTGCGTAAAATACTCTTATTATAAACTAAAAAGAATAAAACAATTTACTAGCTTTCATTTGATACCCATATTGCTACAGTAAGAAAAAAAATTCAACTCCCCCTCCCCTCATTCCGCCATTTAGACAAATCCAACGACACTTCATATGTCAAAAACCAGCCAGCCGTATGGGCTGTAGAGCGTGCCAAAGAAATGGACATACATACATACATACACTCGAAAAACATAACCCTCCTTCTGTCGCAGTCAGGTAATTACAAGAAGTTAGGAAAATGTATTTGGATTTTTTTTTTTGCGTACTGTTTTGCTGTACTCGACCCAAGTATATTTGAGTTACATATGAATATCTGAATTATTTTTTTTTAGTATTAATGTTAGATTATTTATCGCTCATCTCCTATAAGTCATAGTGTTATGGTCTACATCGCCCACAATGAACAAACTTTCTTGTGTAAAAATATTTTTTTAAATTAAACACATGTCACTTGAAATAATTTAATTTAAAAAAAATGAGTTCTATACAAATGATTGAGCAATATATTCTTGAGATCGAAAAAAAAAAGCTAGAAATACTCTTTTACTCTTTGATTTCTCTTTATTTGTATTGATTTTTGAACATTATAGTGGTAATATAATTGTATATTGTAAAATTATCAAGCTTCTATTACAGTTCAAAAGATACAGTCGGTCCACTAATGGACATACAGACAGACAGAGAATCTTAGTAGTTCCCCTTGGTATTCTGAGGGTACGAAACCCTATAAACAATCTTGCCATTCAAACAATAGCTCATAACACCATTGTTAGTTAAACAAATCCAGTTTCTCGACAACCACAATGGCCGCTGATTGCTGTCACTTTGACACGTGGCGGGAAAATTATAACCTCAAAATACGAATGATAGGGTGAATTAATTGTTTATATTCTTTTTATATAGCCAGAAGTAGAGGAATTTAATTTTTGTATTACTTTCTCAATTTTTTTTAAATTACTAATAAAAATCGCCATATTTCTGTTATTTTTAGAACGAATTCGTTACTTTTATATACAACTTTCATTTTATTTCTATTTTTTCTCGAATTTTAACACTATCATCAATATTGATACTCGAATAGCTTAAAATAACCTTTATGTCAAAAATAACAAGGATCAAAACCGCTCATCCGCTGTGTATCAGTTTGTTTTTGACAGGCGTCCTTAAGGGCATTCCATAGGGACTTGTGGCGAAAGATAAGCATTTTGAAGGCCGTTCTTTACTGTTTATCGGAAATATCGAGTGTCAGAACATTTATACTGTCTGGAGGATGGAGGGCGTGAGCTTTTTGTGTCTTCTTATCTATGGTTTATAGCATGGGTGACATTTGTTATCTGTGGTTTTGTGTTGTTAATTGAATTATAATAAAAAGTTTTTTTTTTTCATTAATTGATAAATACTTGATGGACATTCAAATAATTATTTTTGTACAAGTACTAAGATTAAGCTCCAACCCTTTTATACGAAGAAGAGGTATTTGTCCAGGAGTGAGACCAGTTCAAATAAGTATAGTAGTAAAGTATTTAAATCATTTTTTTTAAGAACTAAAATTAACTAAAAAATTATACAGTCGATTTTAACATAACTAAATACATGAGTATATAATAAAATATATCATAAACAACGAATTTATAATTTATATAACATACGCACAGACGTTATGACGCCATTAATTACATGTATAAAAAAACTTAAAATCAGAAAATAGAAATCTTAAGCATCTTAAAATTCATCGTTACTATTGCATCGAATCGGACTCCTTGAAAAATGATATGTCAGTATAATCTCTTGATTTTCAAACGCTAATTCCGTACCCCATTCAAGTCAGTCATACCAAATAAACAATCATTCAAGCCATTGCAACCCTCATCCAGTGTTGCCCTCTAAAATTTAGATTAATTCCGAATTACTCCACCTGACTTGCCAGCCAAAATTAATAGCGACCCCATCTGGTTTATACCGAGGGGATTATATTAAATTCCAACGTATATATTTATTTTTTTATCATGGCAACCCCTGACTACAAGTACAACAATGTCGATATTTATATTAGTTTAATTGTTATAAGGTGTTGGTTATAGCATTGAAATACAAATTGATACTTGATAGACCGACGACCGTTCTGGTGTGTAGTGGTGCGAGTAGTCGACTGAAACCGCACGCCGGCAGTTGCAGTTTCGATTCCCGCTCGGGAAAGATATTTGGGTGTATGTCCTTGTGGTTCTTCCCACCGCGCCTCGGAGATCACATAAAGCCAGCGGTCCCGACTGTTATCATAGACATCTGATAACGATCGTTACTCATGGTAGAGAAATTATCTGCCAATCCGCAGTGGAGCAGCGTGGTGGATTAAGCTCCAATCCTTCTCTATATAGAGGAGAGGCCCAGCAAAGGGACGTTTACAGGCTTGCAGGGAGAAGCACAAAGACGTACACAGAAACAAATATTTATACAAATACAAATATTTGCTTCGAGCGGGAATCGAACCCGCGACCGCCGGCGTTGAAGCGATACTCGATTACTCCCACCACTATACTAAAACGGTCGTCAGTCAGATCGAAATTCCATAGGATAGTTTATTTTTAAAATCTATACCTAAAAAGGTTAGTTACACAGGAGTTTGAAAGATGTGCTAATTTTTTTATAGATCAATGACTAAAATTAAGTTTTTGAGGAAAATATGTCTCTCAACGCTTTAATAAATAAATAATAAATAAATAAATAAACACTAATGAAGGTTATCTAACCCTTCATATTTATCTAATCGTTAACATCAAAGTCTTATAACAGGTTAAATATAAAAACTATCAATACATCATTTTGTGACGGAAATTAAGAATATAGCCACGACACACGACAATATTCTGACAATTTCCTCATATCATAGAATAGGGTGACTATATATATACTACCTTCTGTATTATTTTATAAAAATAATTATATTGAAGTAAATATGCTTAACATACCCACTAAGGTAGGCCACTTATAGCCTGTGTTTTAGGTAACAGTCGACTTATATACATATTTATAATGTATATTTTTGTAATAAATACATACATATATAAATATTACACCTATATCCTGGTTGGTAATCGAAACCCCGACCCTGGAGCGTAAATCAGAGTTAATACTAACTGCGCCAATCGGCCAGTCGAGTAGTTAGATATTTTAAATCTTTAAAAAAAAAACGAAATATCAAACAAAAAAGCCTATCTCTACAAGAATTAAAATAATTAGTAAGAAATTCAGAATCTACAATTTTAATACTACAAACGAAACGGGAAAATCGGGACGTGGGGTGACACTATGTTGAGTACGTCCCGCGGGACGATTTATCACAGCTGGGGCGAGAGTAAACAATATCAAACGAGTGGGAATTTAAATTAGTTGTATCGCCCGCGAGTGTTAGTTTTTTGAACTAGACAAATAATGCGGTTTTACTTATGTATTTATATATTAAATATTAGCTGTATCAGCATAAAATTGACTTTAATTGCATTTCTTATCATGTATGTACTTGTTTATAGAGTGATAAATATAATTTTAACCTTGTTATGACGTTTCCATGACAACCGTTCTGATGTAGTCTGATGATGATCTGATCTCTGAGATCGTAGTCTGGGTCTATGTCCATGTGGGTCTCCCCACCATGTCTCGAAGAACATAGATTATAGAGCTGTCGGTTCTGGTTGTTATCATAGACAACACACAGTAAAGCAGTGGTAGAATAAACTCCCTTGACCTAAATAAAGAAGAGATACCAGAGGAACGCTAACAGGCTGTTTCACAATACAACAACAAGGAAACGGAACGGAACCGTCTATTTCAAAGTGGTTGAAGCCTTACGGACGCAATTGTTATTTAATTTAAAAATTTAAATCATTTTTCACTTTAATTTACTTTATCAGTATTTATTCAAACAAAAAAGTATTTGCTATTGATTTAATAATAATTAAATATTATTATCTTATCAGACTATTTATTAAACCAACACAAATAAAAAGTATGGTAAGGTAAAAAGTAAATAAATGAAAATTATATGTTATCTGTATATTTTATTAAATCTATACCAAGGAATTTATATCATAACTGGAACGCTCACTTAATGAAATTGTATATTCAAATATGCACCTTGAAGTATTTGACATAAGATTGACATTGGCTTATAACATGTAAAGTGAAAAATCGTTCCGACCATTTCGTTGACTACTGGTGTTTTGTCTCTTTCTTACGAGAGTTGCCTTGAAACTATGGTAGAAAGAGATGCAATCCCGGCCGTAGGAACGTTTTTTGAGTACACGTGAGCATTTCAGTTTGTATATAAATTCCTTGATCTATACATCGTCGTAATGGCGGCAAAAGGCGACCATATTGATAGCGTCATAACCGCCCCGTATCTTTTTATTATGATTTTTTATGGACTTATCGAAAATGAGAAATATTTTCTATTCATTTTTAGAATTATAAAATAGATTTCTTTGATAATATTATAAACATAACGATGGTAATAAAACTTACAAATATTATTTTAACGGTGTGAATTAAGAAAACATTTTCAAAAAACTTTATAATTTTCAATCTTTAAAAATTGAATTATTGTTTCATATAAAAAATGTAATTACTAATATTATAGTCAAACAATTAAAACTGTAACTACCTATAATTGAAATTATGTGTAAATTGTACTTTAAGGTCCTAAATGTCTAATTTTAAGGAACATATAATTTTGTTGGTAGTTCAATTACAAATAAATAAATAAATAAATAAACAATTGATATGTGTAAAAGTCTAAAAGTAAAACCCTAAAAAACAGATTTTACCGATCTGAAATAAAAAGTTAAGCGCAAGCCAACCAGCATTACGAAACTGAACTGAAACAGCCTGTAAACGTCACACGGCTGGGCAACTTCTCCATATAGGAGAAGGGTTGGTACCTACTTAATCCACCACCCTGCTGCACTGCGAGTTGGCGGAAAATTTCCCTAACATGAGTAATGAACGTTACCAGCCGGCCTAGCATGCTCGCACGACAAAATTTTGTCTACCCCTTTTCTCGTATTATCTCTCTATGTCTACAGTAGCTAACATGCTTGCCCGTGATACTCTTCTCGTTACGTCGATAGAAAAGATAACAGGATATTTCATTAATTTTTAACTTAATGATACCACAAAATGGAACAGGTTTTATGTGCTCTGCGAGTCACTGTGAGGAGACCCACAAGGACATGCACCCAGACTGGAAATAAATATTTCTACAAGTACAAATATCTGCTCCGAGCGGGAATCGAACCCGCGACCGCCGGCGTTGCGTCGGCTACTCGTTCAATAGTATAGAATATTGCAGAAAATATAAAGTTATCACAGAATACGCTACGATTACATTTCAATTGCACTGTTAAGTTGACCGAAGTATTACATCCGGGAGAGTCAGCCGAGTGGATGATTGTTAATCCCGGAACTGATATTGATACACGGGAAAATTGGGGGTTTCATTTCTTTGTTACCAGGGACGCGTGCCCACCCTTTCATCTTTATCACAATGGTCGATCATTGACATCAAAATAGCTTTTTACAGGTTTAGTAGCCTACAAATTCTGTAACGTGATAATGGCGTACATTATGAGAGTAATTAATTAATATATTACAAAATTTTATTATCAAAAGCATCCAGTATACTGTCAATGATCCATCACTGATCACTCACAAATATATGTACAATAAAACCTCGATTTTCGCTATCATGACTTACGCGGTTCGAATCGAATTAGTTTTTTTGTTCTTACCGTTTTCATTGTTATCACAGTTATTACACATGTTTATTCTAAAGTGGGCATCCATTAATCAAGTGAGACTATTTTGGTGATTTTTTTGCCATGCCCCTCCTTCCCCCCTTGGTAAGATGTCATGAGATTTTGCTTTGACTTGACCTCCTCTAATCTCACATATTTTTTTTTTAAATGCATACCTATTTGTAATGTAAATGAGTTAATCTGTCATTACATTAGATTTAATAATAATAAAATATGTTATATATTTTTTTAATTTAATACTAGTTAAGACTAGTATTTAAGATTTTTAATGACGGAAAAAAATTACGTGATATTTGCCGAGACCACGCCTCACGTAATTGATAGAAGCCCCCAAATTACAGCTAATAATATAGTAATATGAAATGAAATCACATGGTTCTTCAAATTTATACATATGTAATGCTGTTTCTCGACTTGGGCGGTTACAGCTCGCTCTCACTTATCGCGTAACTTCGTTCGCGTTCCACCAACTACATTAATGAGAAAATAGTTTGGAAAATTACTTCAATTGCCGCCGTGCGGTGAGCGGCAGGGAAGAATAGTCCCGAACTCTTTCTTGCCGAGGTGTAGTAAAAGGCGACTAAGGCCATAGTGGTGCGAACAACTGTACATCAGCCAGGATGGTGATGGGCAGGAGCATCACCATATCCTGCCAAAACGCACTGCGCTCCCCCCATCATCACATGTGGACATCCAATGGCTGATGTGGTGGTAGATTTTTCCGTTCTATCTTCAAAGAATGAAACACATTTCCATCAGCAGGCTCAATCGATAAAAAACGATATTAAAAACGATATTATTCCCAGGTCATCCCCATTTCTTCAATCAACTATCCTGTGGTCTGGATATCATCTCACTCGCCGGCGAATGGCTAACCGCGGCTGCCAACACCAACATGTTCACATACGAGATCGCACCCGTGTTCATCTTGATGGAGAACGTAGTTCTTGAGAAGATGAGGAATATGATTGGGTGGAAGACTGGAGACTCTATTTTAGCACCAGGTAAGGATGAAATTTGAAAGATTGTTTCACAGACACTATACTAATTAATAGGATTAATAAAAATAGCGACTGAAGTATTTTTCAACAATTCGAAATGAAAATAAATAAATCTCTCACACTGAAAGGTCTCTAGTAAGGAGGTCAACAACACAGGCACAAATGTCCACCAACAAAACAAAAACCAGCCAACAGACGTTTAAGTAACGTTTTCAAAATATCTAAATATTCAATCAAGTCTCGTGGTACCTTTGATTACATCATCATCTAAACCAGAGATTCCCAAACTATTTCGGGCAAGAGATTTTTCCAAAATGAACCTCAGACCCCATAGCCAAAATACTTTAAAAATTTTATGCCTAGTTTTTTTTTCCTATCGATACAAAATACTTACCAATTTATAAACTTTGTGGTTGGTTAAGTGAGCTAACTTAAAACCATTTTCAAAAGTACAAGAATGATACTCCCTACTAAAATGTTAGTCATTCTTATAACAAGTTGGTACACGTAACACAACTTATACTGTATCTTGAAAGTTTCAAATAAGAACTAGTGTTAATTAATAGGGGTCGATTTTTAGACCTCGTCGACCCCCAAAATCAGTTTTAATTTATTTAGACTCCTGGAAAACCGATATCAACCCCAAGGGGTCGATATCAACAATGGCGTAGCTAGGAAACCAAAGGCCCTGGTGCAAAAAATAAACGAGGCCCCCAACTAATCTGTTTAAGTTTTATTAATACAAGCCAAAATATAAATAGTTATATTTAAATATTTTAAAGGTGCAAAGCTACTTTATTATCTGCTCTTTATGATGCGCAGTACATAAGTATAGTGCAGTACATAGCGCAGTATGACAACCGTTCAGGTTCTACACGCAAGCAAATTTCAATATGTAGTTAAATTTATAGTATGTTGGTCAGGTTCTGAGGGCGCTCTGAGCTTGGGGGCCCCGGTGCAAGGCACCGTCTAGCCCTCCGGTAGTTACGCCACTGGATATCAACCACTTTGGGAATCCCTTATCTAGACAAATAAAACTGAAGAAATTTGTCTCAAGACTTACTGGTCCATTTAAAATAGTCATTTTGTGTTAGGTAATAGTCAAATTAATCGAGGACGTTTACCTTAAAGTATTACTAATTAGAATATGAATTAGTAAATAAACGCTTTAAACTCAACAGCGCTCAGTAAGATTTGAGCCTTTGTCGGGATATAGAAGCACACACAAAGACAAACTCACAGACTAAACATCTGCATTGTGTTTACAAACACTGGTCATGAATTCAGGTCAAATATAAATTTTATTGGGTATGCATAATCAACGTTTCACCATATCATCAGGTGGTTCGGTGTCCAACCTGTACGCGTTCCTGGCAGCTCGCCACCACAAGTTCCCGCAGTACAAGGAAAAGGGCCTCTCAAGTATCCCTGGACAACTCGTCATGTTCACTTCCGAACAGGTATTTTCTTAATTTTGATTGTAATTTTTTTTAAAAATGTCCTCATCTAGAAACAATTTTAATGCGAAAAAAAAATTAAAAAAAAGTAAATACATTTTAAATGTTTTGATGTACTGTTATAATTCGTATATAATTAATTATTTAGTTATTTAAATACTTCATTGACTAACAATATTTAAATAAATAGTTAGGATAAAAGGCGAACTTAATGCCTAGTGGCATTCTCTCCCAATCAACCTTTAGGCCAAAAAAAAAGAAAAAAAAAATTAAAGGCGAAAAAATTAATGATTATATTAAAATTATGAATTATATATGTCTAAACTCTTGCTAATTAAAAAAAAATCTTGGCCAACTTTTTGTTATATTCTTATTTTTTCAAATAAAAAAAAAATGTCGTGTGTACGGAGTACACATGTCAGAAGTGAATCATCTTTAGCAAACTCAATTTAAAATTTATTAATATTAATAGTTAAACATTCTATTACATATTTACGCGTTGTTTACGCGTTGCTAGGATACGCGACATCATACTATCTCATTCTCTCCTACACATTTTTGTATTTGTATTCAAATCACAACGATCCTAAAGAAGTTTCACTTCAAAAAGTCAAAAGTATCAAAGATTATTCTCCTGTGCAGTGCCACTACTCGGTTAAGTCGTGTGCGTCTGTGGGGGGGCTCGGTACGGACAACTGCGTGATGGTGCCGTCCGATGAACGCGGGCGTATGATCGCGAGCGAACTGGAGCGGCTTGTGAGATACCATCGGGACAGGGGCGATGTGAGTTTATCTATATTTTTATATCTTTTATAGATAGATTAAATTGTACCTACACCATACAGACAAGTAAGTAATGTATCACTAAATGCAAACAAGTATGCTTAATTAAAAAAAATAAAACACCCGACTGCGTAAAATACTCTTACTATAAACTAAAAAGAATAAAACAATTTACTAGCTTTCATTTGATACCCATATTGCTATAGTAAGAAAAAATATTCAACTCCCCCCCCCCCCTCATTCCGCCATTTGCGGGCGCCATTTTGAAAATTTATATAGCCTATGTCACTACTACAATTTAGACAAATCCAACGACACCTCATATGTCAAAAACCGTCCAGCCGTTTGGGCTGTAGGGCGTGCCAAAGAAATGGACATACATACATACATACATACCTACATACATACATACATACACTCGAAAAACATAACCCTCCTTCTGTCGCAGTCGGGTAAATATTATTATTTATAATATACAATACTAGCTGTGGCCTGTGGTTTCATGCGCGTTAATTTGAGGAAAGAATGTACTTAAATATTTTAAAACCGTTACTCTAAGAGTGCCCGCCTCTTTGGTCGAATGGTTGCAAGCGCTGCTGCCGAGCAAGGGGTCTCAGGTTCGATTTCTGGGACTTCAACGTATTATTTGGTTCTTTTATTTTTCAGAAATTCTCAGTGAATAGCACAGTCTGGAGTCCCCGTGTATGGCAATAAGCTCACCCCCTATTACATGGGACTCAAAACGTCCTTTAAGTAATAATAGTGTATGTAGCACTAGTATTACTTAACGACAGGAATCATACATACTATCTTCTAGATACAAAAGAACAGGACGACCGAAAACCATTATTAGTTGGTATTCGTCACTTCCTGGTTTTTGGTTCTTACGAATGTTGTAGATCGTTATGTATTTACATTTTTGTTTAAATTATCTTAGGTGCCATTCTTTGTGAACGCGACATCTGGTACAACAGTGCTCGGAGCCTTCGACCCGCTCCCGGAAATCGCTGACATCTGCCAGAAGTATGATATGTGGATGCATGTCGATGTAAGTGCATGAATTCCATTATTGAAAACTACATGTTGCTGATTATTAGTAGGTATTTATAAATTCATACGAGACTATATTCAACTCTGTAGTGATTTAAATGTAATAAACTATTACGTCAAATATCAAGTCTAAATACTAAGTAATTTTTAAGGCTACGAACTCAAGGGTTGTGCTGTAGCGTCGCACGCACACAAATATTACTTGACCCACACATCTACCAGTACTACGGTACGGTAGTAATTAATACTAAACCTGAGCGGTCAAATGACCGCTTTTGAGACTTTAATTAAAACTGTTAAATTCTAGGTTTACATTTTCATTGAACTTACTGCATAACCTTTTCTGTAATATGTAGAAAAATGTGAATCTAGAATTTAACAGATCGATAGATAGATAGATAAACACTTTACAGTTTTAATTGAAGTCGCAAAAGCGGTCATTTGACCGCTCTGGTAGGTAAACGCAAGCTATTATAAAGTGACGTACTTCAAAATGTTGTACTTCGTGGAAAAATAAATACTAATCCGATTCGTGAAGCGATTTCGATAAAATAAAAACTAAATGTGACCTTAGGATATGCTTTGTAATTTACATGATAATTTTCTAACCTACACTTAGTACTTTAGCATTGATGTGTTTAAACAAACAGGTAGACAAACATTTGAAAAATGGTAGAAATATACCGCGGGTTAAGAACCAATACCATCTATCTCAAAAAAGTCAACTTTACACTAGAGTAAAAAAACGTTTTACTGCTTAGATTAAATATTTTTTGCGTGTGTTTATATGAAAATAATATATTTAAAAATGCTTAAATAAGATAGTTATAGTAATATTACTTATAAATAATCCGTATCAAAAATAGTGTGAGTTAGGTGGTATTGGTACAAACTATTTTAAATATCTAAATAATTAATAGAAGATAGCCGGTTTTATAAATGAAGCAGTATTTTTTTCTTATACAAGTTCTTTATTAAACACAGTCAAACCTTTCTAAAGAGAGATGGATAAGAGAGAAAAGTATTTTTATTTTATACTAGCATCCGCCTGCGGCTTTGCCCGCGTGGGTGTATTAAAAGAATTTAAAAAAAAAGGTGTTAAAGTCTCGGTGCCAGTAATTACACTGCCTGTCTTGCCCTTCTCTCCGAAACACAGCAAAGCTGTTTCACGGAAGAAACAAGCAAGATGGTGGTACCCATGGAGTCGGGAGCGCAGCACAGCGCATCCCTCCCACCGGTATATTTCCAAGAATATGTGTACAAAGTTTCATGATGATCGGTTAAGTAGTTTTTGCGTGAAAGCGTAACAAACAAACGATTATATGATATAAGGAAGGATTAATATGGAAGTGCGTCATAAAATTTGTAACATTTCTTTGGCATAACTTATTTCAATGCTTGAAGATGTCGGTATTTTGATGCAGATATTGGAATTATATCCGTGCGTAGTGTCGAATAGGACACGTGAGGGTCAAATGATTTATGCCTTTGTGGCATAGTAAACCAATCTTGGTCAAAATTCAGTTTGATTTTTAGGGTGTCATCTTGGTTATACAGAATTCCCCGTATATATGTTACTGTAGGATCGCCTGATTTACGTTCTGGCCTAATCGATTTGTATAACCATGTAGATAAATTACCATAATTTTTGACGAAGTTGTGGTCAATTTGAATCACTTTGTAAGGACATGATGCTCTTGCTTCCTTAGTTGCGGAAACGTCGTCACAAGGCAAATTAATTACGCGATTATACATCTTACGTTCCTATCGCATAGTGTACCGAATCGTACTCCATTTGTGTGTGACGACGTTCCAGAAACTTTTGAATGATGCTGACGTTATCTTTTTTACTGAAAAGAAAGAGCGCATTTGCCACTATAACGTTCCTGTTTTGATATGTGCACTCATCGGAAAAAATTACATTTTTTTTTTTTGGGTAACCAATATCGCTCTAAATAATCAACCACAAATGACTCAAAAGTACTTGAAGTGAGATCTGCGGCCGCTTTTGTAAACCAGGAGCAAGTTCAATGGCACGAAGTCAAGTCACATGGTAAAATTGTGGCATGTCAGCTTAGTTTTGAAATACAGAGCGTTAGCTATTCAGTAAGCGCAGACTTTGATAGCCTCCGAGTCCATTGTTAGTAAAATACATTTACCCAAAGCTGCATCTTACCCTTCTCTTTTCGAGGTTTCGAAGATCCCAGGTATTCTTCACAACGCAGTCATATTTCATTTATTTTGGTGCGAAAACCGGCGATATTTAAACGTCTCGAGTCGACATAGATGGTATTGGCATAAAAATAAACGCGCTCTGAAGATAGGTGGTATTTCTACAGCGTCCTACTAATACAATTTTAAGAATTTTGAGATAGCTATCTCGTCAGGCTATGTGAAAATGAACTTTAAATCAATTGGCATTAAAATCGAAAAAATGAAAAAAATGAGATAGATGGTATTGGTTCTTAACCCGCGATACATAATTAGTATTTTTAGATCCCCAAACAGAAACGTGAAAATTACAATTTTATTATATGTGTATAATACAGAATATCTTTAGAATTCTTATAAGTAAGTCCTTGAAATTGTACAGAGTATCAAAATCAATCAAATCAAAATGGTCACTATAACTGCAAATACTAAGAACAAAATATGTTAATGTTAAAACTTAAAAGGAGTCCTCTTACATAAAGTGTGTGTGTGTGTTTTTTTTTTTTTTTTTTTGTATTAAATAATGTGTTTGACAAGTTTTACTCGTTCTAGGTCGATTTTTGCTCAATGTACAAATTATTGCTCCTTGTTATAGGCTGCTTGGGGTGGTGGTCTCCTGTTCTCGAAGAAGTATCGTCATCCCCGTCTCACTGGAATCGAAAGGTAAGTTGTAATGAGACAGGGACGTAGCTACTGAGCTATCAGCCATATAATTTATACTCGGCGTCGACCTACACTTAATACTATGTATATAATATACATTTCGAAAAGTCACAATCGTTTAGGGCTTCAAGTTGGGCCAAGAAAGCCTGAAAATTTAATACAAGCCCATTAAGTTGTGTCAGTAGATCTTTAAAATAGTATTTTCAAGGTACTCTCAAGGTAAAACTTTGTAAAAGTCCCATGTTCCAAAAGCGTCGGGGACCTTAATCGGTCACGGTCCAACTGTTGCCGGATATTTAACACGTTGGTCCGAAACATGCAGGTCTTCTTCAGGCATTTTGCGTTGTATCTTTTAATATCCCTTTCCATTAAAACAACCAAAAATAATAGATTTAAGAGTCATATAAATCTATAATAGATCAATTTTGATAAATTTAGTACCAAGAGTTAAATTTTTATCTCAATCATAGAAATAGCTATTTTAATGAAAATACTCTTCAACTGAAAAATACAGAATTTATGTTTAGCGTAAAAATAATAAGTTTCAAACTTTAAATACTATAATACATATTAATATAAATATATTTCCACTTAAATGTAATATTAAAAAAACTCCATAATTTACTTATTATAAAATATAATTAAGATCAGCTTAGTCAAAAATTTCTTCTAAGTATATGAAGAAGAGGCCTTCAGCAGTAGATTGCTTACAGGCTGATACAGTACAATACAGTAGTATAAAACACAGACATTTTCTATAAAAGGAAATACATTTTCCCCATAGTTTCTCACGAATAATACTCTCTTTAATCCCATCTTCCTACCATTAGCCTCCATCAATCATGGCTGTTAAATACTCTCACTGCCGGGCAGAGGGATGGGGAGGCAAATGCAGGAGGCGTGCGTAGTGGAGCGAGTGACACAGACGTAGGGCTGCTACCTGATTTAGAAATAACTAGACATCACCTGCAGTTTTTCCCGCATTAACATTTATGGCTACTGCCCTGTTACTACGAGTCGTAGTGCAATTTTTACAGCCTATGTTAATTAGAGATAATGTAGCTTTCTAATGAAGAAAGAATTATTTTAACTTAGTCGTTACTGAATTTATCAACATACAAACTAAACAAAAAGTCTTCCTTATAATATTAGAATAGGGAGGAGTGACTATTCTTATCAAAGTCAAAGTCAAAATATTTTATTCAGCATAAAATTATTATTACAATTACTTAATAGACGTCATGAGTCTACTACCAGTTCGAAAAGAAGAAGCCTCTGACCTGAGAAGAACTGGCGGAAGAAACTCAGCGGGACTAATATTTTTTTTATCGTAATGTTTTTTTTTTTTTTTTTTTAAAGTATATTGAAATTAACAATAATTCTCTACAAGTTGAAAGAGCCTGGCGGCGATCACATCATTCCCAAGGCGTACTGTCTTCTAGAAAATCGTTAATCGAATAATATACTTTATTACACAAACGTTCTTTCACATTTTTTTTAAATTTGGTAATAGAAGCTTTTTGAACGTTTTCTGGGAACGTTTTCTTGGTAGCACAATCTAGTAATATAAAGCTTTCCAAATAAGGGAATTATTAGAAAGTTGCTGCTTAATACGTATCGAATCTGAATTAGAATAAAATTTCATTAACCCGACTTCTTGATTATGTATCGGAATAAAAAATACACAACTCTTAAACAAAGTGTGTAGAAGAAAACTGTGAACACCGCTTCTTATTTCGCAAAGTAGTTTTCGTGTAACTCGCAAGCAAACGTACGGACAACAACTATATTTTTTTGTTCCAATTACGTTTATAAAGATCCTTAACAATTTTTGTTTTATAAACACTTATTTCTTTGTCGTCTATACAAAAATTATAAATTTAAAAATACAAAAAAGATAAATGTACTATTCCTTTCTAACTCTAGAAATTATATATTATTTTTTTTTAATCATCACCAACCCTGTCCAAAGGATTAGTTCGCGTCGGATGTGTTCTCACATCACATCTGTGACAACCTCGAACTCTGACGTTTTAAGTCGAACCTCTTAATACTGACATGGATTTACCGATAGATCTGTATATTGCTAATTACAAGGAAGACTTTCTTTAACTGTTTTCAACAATATAAACATATTCCGGTCTATAGCTGTGTTATGTTAACAAGCATACAAATAAAAAAAAAATAGATATTCTCATAAATATAACAATAGAGCATATTAATTTATAAAATATTATTATTAATTTATTTTAATTTATTTCAAATTATATCGTAAAGCACGATTTTTTTCCATTATAGTGATTAAGGAAAATAATGTGTTTTGAAAAAAATTCTCGATCATTTATAGCCGCCAATCTATAGTGGATTAGTATCGAGGATAAAACCCCTATACTCTTTCTTGTTAAGTAAATTTTGTCCAGCAGTTTAAATACTTTTACGGTAAGAAATTAAAAGGAAGAATGCATTGATAAAAAATCTAGTCATTACATTTGATTAATTGCTTAATAATTTAATAGTAAAATATATATATTAGAAAAATGAAATAAAAAAGATACTTTAACTGCTTAATTCATATCATTCAAATATTTCAATTATTTTGTGCATATATAAGGCTTTATAAATTTTTCTAAAACTTTCCACCATTTTTTATTTTTTGCGAAAAAGCCCTATTTTCCATTATCCTCAAGGGTAGGGCTGTAATCAATTAAAGTTCCCTGAGGGTAAAAAACAAAGCACATAGCAGTACTCGTGCATTTAACACGTGGGAGAAATCGGGTACATGTCACACAGTGATATAATATCGTAATAAACTCTTACACTAATATTGTAACCTTACAAGAACTTGCTAATCTCAGGAACTGGTGATTTCTATGAGGTTTATAAAAAAACTCATGAAAACTCGTTATGGAATAGCGGCTTGATAATAATATATCCTCTAATAATATTTGATGTAATGAAATGAATGAACAATGAATAATCGAATGTTGAAGTCAAAACATCAATTCCCGATAGCGTGTTTATATTGCCAAAAATGATTTGGCATTAAAAATACAATAATGAAAACTAATAATACACATTAATACACACTAAAACTATATACGTAAAAATAGCTGATAATCATAATTCACTGATTACTTATCAGTTATCGGGACATCATTATCGCACGCTCGGCTATCGCTTTTTAAATGCAAATTGGCAGCAATAATTAAACAATTCTTTCTCGGTCACTGCAATTTGAGTTATAGCCAGCTTAGCTTAGATTTTTTGACAATCGATTTAATAAAAGAAAAAGGTTATCGTTTTAGATATATGTTACTGTAAGCAATGTATGCAACAAAATAAAAATATTGTTCGTATCGGTGTAAATGATTCCACTCACCCTAAAATGTAAGCCGGGATTATCGTAAAAGGCGAGCGAGAGAGCGCAACTGTGTCAATAGATGATACAGCAACAAACAAGTATTTGAATATACACTTTAGATTGCAATTACTGTTTTAAAACATTCATTAATTATTTTTAATTGTCTTTTTATTGTTTTAAATTTACAAAAAATTGTTTTAATTTAGCGATTTTAACAGTCAGCAGGTAAATGTTGACAAAATACAAAATTCTTATAAGATCGAGAGATGCAAAGATTTTTGGCATGATATTTGATGCATTGTTTAAAATTATTTAGTTGGGTCTTTTTTTTTCCAAGTATCTTACAAGTTATTTTCAAAATATATATTTGAAAAAAGGTCTAAAAATTTACTTTTTGCTTCAAGTAAGTGATCACGAATCTGTACCTACTGTAATATATTTTTTAGAAATTATTTTACTTAATCATTTCCGAAATATATTTTTGATATATCAATACAAAAATAAAGTATCTAGAAAAAATCATAGGCTATATTTTATCAATCTAAAGTAAAACCAAATAACATTTATAACGAGAAAGATATACGATTCTTTTTAATTATTTTACTTAATAAGAAACTTTATGTCATTGTTGTTCAAGTATCAAACTAAGCTAAAACTAAAATTAGCGATGATTTTTCTGCCTGTAATAATTTCCGCCAGAATCTGCGGTAAATTGTTAAAACTGTCACTTCTGTAAGAAGATCGGTGATTACAATTCTCGTCAAATAACATTATAAACTGAGTGACCCACACCTAAATTATTTTTCTTTTTTTTTATTGTTTAAACTCTAAAGATCTACTAAGCATTCTTAGTTATTATGGGTTTTTCTTTATGAATTAAAAAAAAATCATGTCGCTTTGACAGTCAAAATCAAAAACAAAAGTTCTTTATTCAATTTTTCTTTAAAAGCACTATTAAATGGTTATTTTACTTAGTGCATAATATTCTTAAATGAATTAATTATAATTAATATTAAATTACCACCGATTTAAAAAAGTAGATTCTGCTGTAAATAACCGGCAAGAGTGTTAATAGGCTCAAACATCAGCAGTAAATAAATGACCAAAATAAATAAAGAAATTTTCTGATTTTCCTTTCAATGTTCGGTTTGTTTTATTTTGTAATAATGAATTATTTTTATAGTTATTAATATATTTATTATTTGTTATTAACAGAGCCGACTCCGTGACATGGAATCCACATAAGCTAATGGGTACCCTTTTGCAGTGTTCCACCGTACACTTTAAGCACGAGGTATGTATTTTAAGTTTATTATTATTATTAACACTTTTTATGTCATTTATAAAGAAAAAAGTTTATTAATGCGTAGGTATATTTTACACTTTCTTACGTATTGTTTTAGAATATATAATTGTACAATATGATTCACATTTATTTTAATACTTCGATCAAATGTCTGAATCTCACGGTTAAGTTTTTTTTCGAAATCCTATTTAGGAATCTATTTCGATCATGACGAATTAATACTTTTAATAATTTAAGCTTTGAGGGTCGTAAGGTCTTAAAGTTCGATTTAATGATAGTAAATCAAATACATTTTTGTTCTACGGAAGATTAATTTATTTAAGAATAAAGATTAGTATTAAGGGAATTTTATTTAAACATACACTCACGATCGTCTGCTCCTAAGATAGGCAACTTAATGCCCGTGTTTTAGGTACACACACGACACGCAGTTCTTATCCTAAGCATCGCGGTTCATCTATCATCAACAGTATATTGATTTTCAATTTAAAAAAAAGATTTATATAAACTAAAATACTCAATTATCTTATGTGTGGTTAGGGAAAGTCAATTTTCCCTTTCGAATTACCATAATCCACCACAAGCTACTCACGGACAGACAGTAAACATCTGGACCAGAAGATAGCGACCCCATTGCATATTTTGCATAACAATACGATGACAACATTTATCTGAGGAAAACAGTCCTCGTTTTGTGTAAATTTGTTTGCAATTATTTAACAAAAAAAAAAACCGTCTTTCTTTTGGTATCAGAAATGTTGATAGGATTCGTTACTCATGGTAGAGAAATTATCCGTCAACCCGCAATGGAGCAGCATGGTGGATTAAACTACAACCCTTTTTCTATGTAGAAGCCTTTGCCGTTAATAAATTTAACTCTTGTATTCATATATTGTTATTATAATATTATTTTATATTTAAAAATTCTTTACACTAATTTCTATTTTTGATATTTTCCAATACAATTCTGTAAGGGTCACTTTCGCTTGTTTCTTAGAAGGCTTTAAAGATATGCCGTCCACGTCAGCTCAATATGCTAAACAATAAATCCTTACAAACTCCGCCCTCTTCGTAAACTTTGACGGTAGGGATGAGAAAGTAAAATATCGATATAACATTTTTATCAACACTTGATAATAAAATATTTATTATTATATATTTGTGCAAAGGATATGGAGAAGAAAAAAGAAAAATTGTCCTATATGGAGAAGAGGCCTTTGCCCAGCAGTAGGATACTTTTATACTGGGGCCACACTAGCGGGAAATGCCGTTGACTGTGGCGTTGAACGTAGGTGTGGCCACCACTCATTGCGATAATTTAACAACGGCATTCACGTTGCCGTTGGACGTTGGGCGATAGTTGCGGCCACACTAGCGGGAAACGCCGTTTACTATGGCGATGTACGTAGGTGTAGCCACGACTCACCGGGAAATGCCGTTGACTGTGGCGTTGAACGTAGGTGTGGCCACGACTCATCGCGATAATTTTACAACGGCATTCACATTGCCGTTGGACGTTGGGCGATAGTTCAAGTGGCGGTACATCAAAGAGATAACCGCGAGAGTTAAGGGGTCTGGCCACCCTGGCGGAACAAAAAATGCACTGTTTTTTTAATTAAATTAATAAATTCGAAACTATGGGCCGGAATATTTTTATTTTTTTACTCAATATCACAAAAGGGCTTCAAAAATAACATTGTAAAATTTTATTTGAAAATATTAAAAAATAAGTGTGTAATAATATAAATTAAGATGCCTGTAACTTGGCCAATTTTGAGTGTTTCGATACGCAACAGGTCTTAAAATGTCCGTTACAGTTCAGGGTTTATTAAAAAAAAATAAAAAAATAAAAATTAAAAAAAATAATCCAGGGTGGCCAGACCCCTTAATACGTTGAAGCGGCCACACAGCACACTACGAACATAATTATGTCATTGTGCACCGTGAGCGCGACGGAATCGCACGTGTTTGTTTTCGATAAATATATACTATGACTATGGAGTGGAGTAACGAAAAAGTAATTACGTTTACGGATTCGAGATTCAAAATTTATAAGAATCGTGCGTCACAAAATGATGCTTAGCGACGAATAACGGAATTATTACCTTTTAAAACAACTTAACCAACAACTTTAACTTTCGGTGAAATAAAGATAATAAAAGATCGAAAAATTATGTAAAAGCCACATTAATTACTTTAATATATTCTTTATTCTTTATTGCACTTAAAAATTGAACAGTAATATAATCACATGTATCATTAATATTATTCCAATTGCCTGAAATATATAATATATAAATAAATGAAAGACACAGGTAAATACAGAGTATGTTGTTTTATTTTGTAAAGTATAAAAATGTTGTTTCAATTTAATTGAATAGATAATAGTAATAATAGATATAATAACTCTTAATAAAAAATGTTTGTCTGTAAAGTCGGTTTACGGACGATAAATAATTTTTACGTGTTGACGTCATAAGAAAACATTGATGATAAATTACATACTTTTATGAACGGAATTGAATTATTTGTTATCACTGAATTATCATTATTTTGTATAACATATATGTATTTATTATATATTATTATTGTTATGCCATCTGCCCATCTGCAAATGCAATATTACTGTCAATCTCAGGTCGTCTGGCAAAACGTTCAATAATATTTATAGATATACATAATTAATACTTATTATTATATGTTTCTTATTTAATCTCAGATAGCCGGGAAGTTGATGGCATGCATATGTTCATGATGACTGACCCGTTGGCGCAGTTTACAGTGACCCTGTTTTCTGCTCCAAGTATTGTGGGTTCGATTCCCGCCCCGAGTCTGGGTGTAATGTATGTGTATTCATATATGTATTATTTATATGTATATTTATTTTAAAAAAATGTATATCAGTCGGCTGTTACCTAAAACACAGGCATTAGGTTGCCTACCTTACAGACGACCGTGTGTGTGTGTGTTAAACATATTTATTTATTTATTATTTATACAAAAAAAAAATTACACTCATCAAATACAGAGTTGCGCCGTCAACGTCTATCTTGCTTGAAATTCAAATAACATTAGCGCCAATTTTATCGCCAAGAATGGGCGTTGACGTTGAACTTTCAAGTGTAGCCACTCACTTCATCGCGCTAAAATTATCGGAATGTCTACCGCGATGATAGGCATTGACGTTTCCCGCTAGTGTGGCCCCTGGGTTAGGCTGATTCATTTGTACCAAGGATACAAAAAAAAGAAATAGATTATTTAGAACAATAATATACCAAATAGATCTTTCATTTTTTTAAAGATATTAAAGTTTATTCGACTTAATTTTTTTTTTATTTGCGGTTAAAGTTTTTTTACAAACTTTACCTAAATTTTTCTGTAACTCTGACTTAACGTCAAGAATATAGTTGTTGTTTTGCTGGTGATGAAAATCAAAAATTTCTTTACTCTAGTAGACTTCAAAAATACGTTGGTATCATCATTTTACAAAGTATATAACATTTGAAATATATTTCTTAAATTGTTTTTCTATTATTGATTGCAAAAGGAGTTCAGTAAGTGTAGTTAATTTGAAGCTACCAACGATTTGAAATATACAATAGATACTGCAAAGAAGAATCGGCAAGAAACTAAACAGTTACCTTTTATGGTTTAAGACTTTATTTTCTCCAAAGACATTACATCACTTATTGAGAAAAAACTATAACTAATTAGTTTATAATATCACCGCTTAGCGTATCTGAATTACATTACTAAATTACGATAAATAATATGATAGTTGTACGTTATACAATCGTAACAAAAAATATATAATAGTACAAGAAGGTAGTTAAAAGTTTATTTGCAAATAGTGCGAATATTAAAATACCGCTTGAGGAAGTAAGGTGGTGGCCAACAGATAGCGGATAACGGCGCGGGAGCGGAAAGTAACCTACCGGAAGTATATATGCGGAAAGTTACCTTTTAAATCGTCCCCTTAGTAACACAAAAACGTATCTCGATATTGGTTAATCAGAGAAAACAACAAAAAACCGTGCGACACGATACAATAATGAGAATATAATCACTACTTTTCAAAGTTTTAACGTTTAATGCATAAAATACGTTTAAAACATTACTTATGGTTGCAAAGAAAAACGTTATTCATTTAAAAAGGTTTTATTTATATGTTTAAAATTCAATAGTTTGGAATAAGGTTCTAGATACGTTTTTGTGTTACTAACTTATTCGTAGGATATTATGTTTTTGAGTCAGATACGTCTGGTTTTATTCTTGAAAAATGTTTATTTTGGTGTTAGGATTCAATATAATATAACACAAGTGTACACAGAAAATACAAAATACTAGGTACTACTTTAATCCGAAGATTCTGAATTTGTGTGTTGGCTACTGCCTCTAGTTAAATCTTCATAAAAACGGTGGTATTGTGTTGGTATTATACCTTGATCACAAAGGCTTTTCAAATCCTGTAATTTTTCTGGCGACATTTTCATAGGCGAGTAATATGCTCTGGTCAGTTCAATGGAATTATAGTTTGTAGCACTTTTTGTCACTTGCCGTATTACTTTAAATTTTTTAAAGTCTGTGTCACTTTTATTATATTTAAAACAAATATGATTACAATCGCCTTTAATATATTTTAATAATGTGAATTTGAGCCAATTAATGTTGTTACCATCAGTATAGTTTTTTTTTTTTTTTTAATCATCTGTAATCTCAGCTTCACACGATTGAAAAACATCTCTTGACCCGTTTGAATGACATCATATTTCGATGACTTTGATGCCACTCTAACTCCAGAGTACCATCCTGAAGGATGGTAAATATTTACGTTCTTAGTTGAAGTCTCAATGTGAGCATGCACTGAATCTACTTCAATCATGGAATGACTAGGTTCAAAGTAGACCTGTTCTTTTTCAGGAATATCTAATATTTGTACAGCATAAAGGAGGACCGCTGCTAAATTTACATTTCTATTCTGGCCTCCACAAGTATCACTCATGATAATAAATTTCTTTCCATTGGCGTGGTCTGCTAAATAATTATACAGACAAGAAGACAACTCGTTCGAACCCCTGAACGCAATACCTTCATGCCACATAAAATTTGACGCACGCCTCGAATTAACAGCAAGTCGGGTTTGTAGAAATAGCTTTGGCTAAAACCTTAGGACAATATAGCACAGCTTCTAAATCAATCTCAATAAAGTTTAAATCTTTATTAAGTGCTAGCGTCTTGTTGTCATCATGGTACTGTCGTGCTTCGGTCTTCCGACGAATATGTTGCATGTGTAATTCAAATAGATTTGGTTTTTTTTCCTCACTGCAATTCTTGTATTTTACGCACCAATCACACATGTCCTCACGTGGCTTATGAAATTTCAAGTTTTGGTTATTGAAAATTTGCCTGTAAAGAAAATTTTCAAAAATTTTCAGGGACAACATATTGCTCCGTGCATTGATTAATGTATAGATTATACATATCTCGCAATGACAAATCTTCTGGTAAGTACTTATAATTACTTTTTTTTGCGGCAATAATGGGATGGCACAGTGGGAAATGACAGGATATGCTTTTCTATAATTTCTGTGTTTTCGTTTGGTCTAGCGACACCTAGTTGGTGCTTACCCCTCTTGGAACAACAATACGTGCTTCGTCTCCATTCTTTAAAACATTTCTTAAGAATTCTTCTTAAGAATCCTTCTAATATATCAAGCGTCTTAAGAAAGAATCCTTGACATACTTGGACTTTTCCACTGTCTTTGTAGAAGAAAATCTCTCGCGTTTTATTTCGCCTCGAATTTTCAGCAGTAGTAGTTTGTAGTAGTAGTGTGTTTATCTGAATCTTGAAAGTTCCAGTAGGCATTGTGAATTATTTATCTTGCATCTTCGTTAAATGATTGATTAAACTTTCTGGGGCAACTACTGCAATCCTTTGGTCTTATTTTACGAGCATCCACCTCTTTACCTCTCAAAGGAACGTATTCTTTTTCAGATTGCCTTAAGCACTTTCACATATTTCGCTTCCATGTCTCAGGAGCAGATCTTTTATTGCGAGTTTTTTTTTATTATTGTCAACTTCCAGTTGGTTTTTATTTGATGTTGACATTGGTTCTGACTGTTCAATTGAAATTGTTTCTGGCATGTTAGATGTTGGTTGAAATATAAAGAATATAATTTATGCTACTTTAGTTTTTGGTAATAATAAAAAAAAGCGTGATTTAGAAACTTACTGATGTATCCATCGTTGTTGATTTCTTTTAAAATTCTACCACTCGCTAAAGTATCTTTTATTTTCGCTATTCTGGGGTTTCTTGACATCTTCCGAAACCACTGGGTAGGTAGTGGTCGTTTTCGTGGTCGATTTTAAATAAAATTTATCAAAATGACTAAAATCCAGGAAATATACAAAATAAGCCTTGGAGTAAACAAAAGCGCCCGTAGTAACAATATGTATGGTGGAGTGCAAGTGACGACGCGCTAAACAATAAACACGTGTACCTATCTATTCAAACAAATTGTTTATTGTATTCATACACATTTTTTATGGTGTGCATTCATCGTTTCACTAAGTAACAGACAAACGTATCTTAAGATAAGTTTCTGTTTTACGGATTTTGTTAGTGACACACAGACGTATCTTCAGATAAGTTTCTGTGTTAGTTTCTGTTTTACGCATAATATAGATACGTCAACCACCATTTTAGAAATAAAATGTCATAGAGATACGTGTCTTTGTGACTGAATAGAACTTGGTATTTTGAGATTGGTGGTATACTTAACTCAAAATTGATATAAATCGAGATACGTTTTTGTGTTACTAAGGGGACGAAATATACCTACTATCAGTATAATATACAAGTGTTATAAATCTGTCGTGCATAAAATACAACGCCACTAAACCCTTTGAAGCTAAATCTTTGAAGATATTAATAATGGCAAATGTTGATAATTATTAAATTTCATGATCTGCTTTTTCTATAAAAGCTAATTTTACTAGCTAACTAGAATTTTACTTTTTCAGAATTCTTAATTTTACATCAAAAATAAGATAAGATAGAAGTATTTATACTCGCATCTACCAGACGATACAAGAGCGCAAATCTGCCACAATCAATCATTCTCCAATGGTGCACCAGTGACATTTATTACGCGCGTTTTGTTTTGATATGTTTTTCCTTTTTTTTTTTACTTTGGTACGCTATTGTACGAGTATGTTGCCATTGTGACCCTTCTTCTATATGGAGAAGAGGCCTTCCCTCAGCAGTGGGTTGTTTACAGGCTGATACAGTACAGTACAGTATTGTGACACAATTCTAGTATACAAAACCTATCGAAAACAAACCCGTTAATATATTGATAGTACACCGATGTACTACTCTAATGTAGTATCACAGGTTCGATTCTCTCTAGCAACAGATATTTGCATTTATACAATTAATATTTGTATCTGGTCTGGTGTGTGTCCTCGTAGGCCTTTTCATCGGACTTTGGAGAGTGACGTTAAGCTTTCGATCCCGGTTGTTATCAAAGAAACCTGATAGCGATCGTTATTCATGGTAGTGAAATCATCCGCCAACCTGCACTGAAGCGTGGTAAATTAAGCTTTAACCATTCTGCTATGTGGAGATAAAACCTTCGCCCAGCAGAGGAATGTCACAGGCTATTTCAGTTCAGTTAAGTTCAGAACTATTGTGACACGATCGTAATAGAAGACATGGTACCTGACAAATACGAGGCTGAGTATCGATATTTAACCTGACATACAGGCACATCACTAAAACATGACGACGGCACGCGCCACATTTAATTAAATTCCTCTCTCGACACTTTCTAACATATGTTGCCAATTTGGCCCCTCTTCCTCCTTTCCTAATTTTGAAAAAGCTACCTTATTTCTTTGATCATAAAGTCCAACATGAGTTATGTCTAAACTTCAATTTGCTGTAACATTAAACTGAATCCTGTGTCGAATGAATTAGAGTTGATTTTTGTTTAAGTAACGTTATTCTGATTGTGATAAATCGAGTCTTATTATGTTATATTAAAGTCGGTTTTTGAATGATCTAATATAAGCATTACTTACAGATTCCGTAGCACGCCTGCGTTTGATGGTATTTTCATGGCGTATAATTCGAAGTTTATGTTGTGTATAATTGTAGATATAGGGGATTATCAATGAGTGTTTGTCAACAGTGGGATGCTACTAACGGATTTTTCGAATTGGCGAAGTTTGAGTCACTTGTAGGGATTTCTTAACCAACTTATAACATATTAGATTGAGGAAAAGACGTAAAAAATACATGTCTAAGAATGTCTTTAGATTTATATCACAGATTTGTGATAAACGTACGGTCAAAACGACCACAGCAGCTGTTGGATGTCCAATGCTAAACGTAGGCCTTCTTCATCATCTCTGGGTTGGTTTGCCAATATTCGCCACGCTTGGCGGGCGGACTGACGAGCGCAGTGTTTTGTGGCCCATACCATACTCTATGGTCTTTGACGTGAAAAACTAAATAGGATTATTTTAATGTAGGTTTTCAAATCATTTCTAAACTTTGATAATAGATAAACAAAAACTTCTGCTTTAATATTGTTTATTATAAGATTCTATTTGACATCCAGTGTTCTAAGGTAGGCGGTCAATAAAAAAAAATTATGTTCATCGCTTTTAAGCTCGTTTTATTTTAGTTAGCTTAGTTTTAAGAACTTTACTAAGTAATCTTTTGAATTTCTAAGATATTACAAAAACGCATGTTAAAGAGTTTACTTATATGCAGATTATTTCTCTAATCGCCTTCATTCCTACTTTTATTGATTGTTATGTTTTGTAGAATTGTGAAAACATGTAAGTATTATATCTTCTATCACCATCTGTATGCATCGTACCCTTAACAAAATAGGATGTTTTACTAAATCTCCAGTGTCCGCGTTAAGACATCATTGAACATTGAAAAACAACAGTTGGCAGCAATCGTCAGTGACTAAGAATTGATTTACCATAGTGACACGATAACAGTAGCAAATATCCGGTTTTAAAATTGTACCTTTATTTCAGGGTATCCTCCTAAGCTGCAACGCCATGTCTGCCGAGTACCTGTTCATGCCAGACAAGATATATGATCCTCGCTACGACACAGGGGACAAGGTCATCCAGTGCGGTCGTCACAACGACATCTTTAAGCTGTGGTTGCAATGGCGTGGCAAGGTAATTGTTAAATATATAACTGCAGGGCCGGTCTAAGGGTGTGCGAAGTATGCAACCGCACACTCGAGCTTTTTGGGAGGGCATACGATTGGGGTATAAAAAAGGGCAGAATTTTATCATAGAGGCATTTTTCATGTACTAGTGATGACCTTTTTTTAGAAATACGTATTGCCACAGTGTCCACTTCCGACACAGGATAATTATGGATAATAAATTTTTTCCATGAAAATCTCTAATATAAATCTTGCACACTCGCTATTTTAGCCTCAGGCCGACCTGTATAACTGAGTAGCTTTAATTGATTTTAGGCAAAAGTCAAAGGGTAAAATGTAAGTTAAGTTACATAATAATATAAGTTGTGTTTTTTAAACATGATTTACGAGTTAAATGGATCCAGAAGATACAAATTACAGTTATATTACAAAGAAGAAACTTTCGTTTGTTCGTTTGCTTATTTTTTATCAATAAAATCTACTAACTAAAACTACAAGGTATCTTTGATCTAGAATTCTAGACTCTTAAAGTAGACTTGCAGCGAAACTAAGTATCGAAGAGAAATGACGCTTAATGACAAATAATGATGCATTTTATTCGCTGTCCTTGTTATCATAACGTTTTTCTCCTTTAAATCCTCGTTTATGTCATTTGTCTAATATATTTTACTAGTTATAACCCGTGACTTCGTTCTCGTAATAATTTTGATTTTATCCAATATGTTAGGTATGCTATCCTATTGAAACTGTATATTTTTCTTGTCATTTTTTTAACCCTTTAGGGGTTACCATTATGCAAAAAATCATATCGACACCTTGTTCTGTGAAAAACAAAGACAAATCTATCTCATGGGACTCGTACATTTTGTCTTGTCCAGGTTATAATATATCTGTGCCTTTCATAGAGAATGAAAGAGAGAGAGAGAGAAACAGAGATTAAATAAAAAAAATATACATCCATGAAATATTTTGGATTTATTATAATAGTTAGAAGGGAAATAACAATTCATTTGCCCATCATTACAAAACGCCCATCACGTCGTGTCAATTTTGAACGATAAAGAAAACCAACTGGTCCAGAAATATGACTATGTAGTCAATAACAAACACACACAACTATTACTAATTTAATATTCCTAATCCAGGGTACGTCTGGCTTCGAGCGCCACATGGATAGGCTGATGGAACTGTCCGAATACATGGTCAGACGCCTCCGGGAGCAGAGTGACAAATTCTACCTGATCTTAGAGCCCGAGATGGTCAACGTCAGCTTCTGGTACCTACCGAAGCAGTTGCGTGGTGTCCCTCATGATAAGAACAAGGAACTCAAACTTGGAAGGGTATGACGATTATTCATAAATATATATACCTATAATAAATAAATCGAAATTTAATTTATTTTTTCATTCCAATATAATATCAATTCTTGAGGCCAGAAACAATATGCAGCTTTCCAGAAGCACATATTTTAAAATCGTCCCATTGTGCCATCATTAACTCAGACACATTATTAGTCTTTGGAATAGAATCAACTTAAAAAAAAAAAACAATTCTTTTTTTCTCGCAAATACTTCTTAAATCCTGAAAAATGGTTTGCTAGCACTATATTAAAGTTACATAACATTGTAGAAAATTATGTAACTGATTCATCAGTCGCTGAACTTGAAAACGAATCTATACAAAGTATCTTTTAATTGGCAAACTATTATGTAGTACAAAACTAACTACTATAAAATATACATAAAAGTTATTCTAGGAAACACCTTGATCTTTTCTGCATTAACAATTTTGGCATAATTTCTTGGTCAAGCGTGGTCCATGACTTGACGGAATGACTTTTTAAAACGTAAAATTCTATTATTTTAATATTTTATTTGTCGTATTCTTTGCACAGGTCTGCGCCAAACTGAAAGGCCGTATGATGCAAGCTGGTACTTTGATGGTGGGATACCAACCTGATGAAAGGCGACCAAACTTCTTCCGTAACATCATATCATCAGCTGCTGTCACCGAAAAAGACGTGGACTTCCTCCTTTCCGAGATGGACCGACTCGGACACGACATAATAATTGAATAAGTTAAGTGTTAAAAATCATTCTTAACCTTAACCCAACCTTGAGAGATGGGTTAAAAATGAATAATTATTTTTCAATGTGTTGTTTAAATGTGCTTATTAAATATTTGCCATTTAAGAGTCTTCCAATAGTATTAAATAAATGTATTTGGATGTCTATTTTTCGTCTGTGTTGTTGACTGTTTATTGGTATGTGGAATTGTATAAAATATACTCTTAGAATGAAGTAAATTAATTGCTTTATAATAAATAGTTATATATTTAACGGGTTAGTAAATTGTATGTAAGTAAATGTTTTTTATTTTTATTTTAAATATAATAAATAGCCGTCTATTGTTGATTTGTTTCGCTTTGGAAAGTTTAATCGAAATATTGACAATGAAAATATATTAAAACAGTGTAGTTCTCTAAAATTTTAGATTTTTAATGAATAAATACTCGTAAATTATAGAATATAATAAATACAGATGTTTATACGGCTTAATGTATGTCTCTTACATCTATTATGTATTTAAAAAGTAAAAAAAATGTGGTTTGACATCATTAATGTCACATTACGATTATTAAAAAAAAATACGAAAGAGTTTGTTTTTAAATTAAGTAAATAAAATTAACGTATAGACTGTTTCAATTTGTTATTTGTTGGAAGCTTAAATTAGTTATTTAAAAATTAAATTTAAATAATATATTAAAATAAATGATATTATTAGTATTTAGAAAAACAAATTATGCAAAGTTTTATTTTTGATGTAGTTTAAAAATATTAAGACGTGATAGGTATGTACTATTAAGTAATTAAAAATTATAATAATATGAATTAGATATAAGATTTCTAATTCACGTATATACGGACATATCTCCCGTTTTGCCAATTAAAAAGTACTTATATTTTATATGTTAAAAAACATTCGGCTTAACAGAGAAAAAAAAACTTTTTTTTAAATTTTGATATTACGTTTTGATATATAATAAAATCTAATTTCTGAATTCTATAGTAAATGTAATATATTGTGTATTAATGCAATAAATACATAAATATTAAAAAAATATCTAGAAGTGTTACCATTACTATTTATAATAGTATCGTTAAAAATAATTCTTTTCATAATCATGGTAAAAAAAAAATAACATTAATATTTGTGCTTTCACCATTGTATTTTTAAAAATTAGAAATAGATTAAACTAATAGATAAGATAAGGTAAATTTGTAAATATATAAAACAAAAAAAAGTGATGACAATAATGAAGTAGATTAGTTATTTTTTAGTTATTATAAAATTAGTCACAGCCATTTTTTTTTCTTTTGCGTTAGAGTAGATTTAGTGAAATATGTATAAAAGTGATTTAAATGAAACTGTCTGTCAAATTATGTATTAAAATGTAAATATGTAGCACAAACTGCATTTACTTTGGTTCTTAATTTTATTTTAGGGATTTTTTTTATTTTGTAAATATAAAACCTATTTTTAACGTCTATAATCAGCGCCATCTAGTATTTTAAGAAGTTGTCAATAGATGTCGTTGTACAACGATTTTTTTTTGTTTATTTACATTATTAATGAAATTAATTATTAATATAATATTGGAATATATTTTCAATGTCAATAAGGTGTGATGAGCAAAGGCGTAGCCCCCAAGTATTGAGAAAAGGTCACGAAAAAAAAATGTTTATTTACACAGTAAAAATATCATGAACTAGGTAGATTAAAAAACGTACAGGTACCAACCTATATTATAAATAAAATAATATATAATTTGATAATAATTAATATACATTGCTTAGTCTGACAGCTAAATAATTAAAGTTAATTAGTTTACACAAAAAAGATAGACAAAATATAAATAAAATGAAAAAAAAAATGAATGTAAAAGCGACAATATTAAGTATTAAAATTATGTGTCCAACAACATTTTCTCTCTAATCATCTCTTTTGCTAAAAGGACAATTTTTACTAATATAAAAAATAAAGATTTATGTATTTGAACGCGGTTTAGGTTATTTATTATTGTTGGATGTTAATTAGTCCCTTAGATGTATCGCATCTCCCACCTGTTAGTTTTAATACTATTCTGTTTAGTAAAAATGTAAAAATTAGACTAGATTGACGAAAATTTATCTTGAACTGCACAGATAAATAAAGTGAGTCACAAAACGTTTTTGGCAATTCGTTCTATTCACAAGTTATGTAGCTTATACCGTTGGCTCAAACTACATCAATTCTGAATATTATACCGATGCCTTATATCTCGATCTCAAGGAAGACCAATTAAGTGAACTCGATGGAATTCAAAATCTATGTATTTGATTTATATTTGAATTTAGGAAAAGTGACCATATTCCTGACTTTCGTAAAAAGCTCATATGGCTCCCAATCCTTCTTCGCAGGAGATCTTTCACTTCTCTACTGCATACTGTTCAATGCATACACGCCTTATTATCCGAAAGAAGGATTCACATTAACGCAATCTAAATTCTGAAGAAAATCTTCTTAAAACTCATTCTCATTTTTTCTCTTTTTATGGTAAATACTTTTCTATCGAAACATTTGACTGACCCGTTGGCGCAGTTTGCAGTGACTCTGTTTTCTGCTCCAAGGGTTGTGGGTTCGATTCCCGCCCCGTGTCTGGGTGTAATATATGTTTATTTATATATGTATTATTTATATATATATTTATTTAAAAAAAATGTATATCAGTCGGCTGTTACCTATAACGCAGGCATTAAATTGCCTACCTTAGGAGCAGACGACCGTGTGTGTGTGTGTTAAACATATTAATTTATTTATTATATTTATTTATCGAAGCAGTTCGACTCTATAGTTTCTCTATCTTATTGTTTATCTTAAATCTTTTGTTAAAGAGAATTTAGTTTTCTAACACATGCCGAATACTTAATTATTAATTTTATTCTCATGTTGTTTTATTGGTTTTATTTTTTTCTGTCGATTTTGCTTATGTGTGTTACTATATGTTATTTTGTTGTATAAATATATATTTATTCATTTATTATTATTGGTACATAATTTATTCTCGAAGAAAACTACGAAGTTTTCAAAATAAGACCGCCTTCTGTACATCTTTTATGTATATTTTAGTGTAAATTAAAAAATATTTGGCAGTCTGTGCACTAGAGGGCGTAATTAGTACCGAAAAAATAATAATAGATGACAGCTCTGAAAATCTAAAACGATTTTTTATCTTTATCTATTTGTATTTTGTTTCTTTATCTATTTGTATTTTGTAATAAATAAAACAACTAACCTATTTTATAACAGGTTAATACGAATATTAATTTCAATAAATATAATACTTTTTCATTTATATGATGGACCACAGAAATTTATAACATCTGATAAAATTAAACACGACATCATAGATTTTATTTTTTAGTATATTTTTCTATAACTTCCATTTTATGACTTACAGGATTTGGAAAACGATGCATGCATTGGACCTGAAAATAGATAAGTTAGATTTTTATTTATATAATTTATAAGTTTGAAAGTATAGTATGATGTATATATGATGCGATGTAAAAAAAGATAAACGCTAAAAAATATATGTATAATCGAATACATAAAAGATTGTGATTATAAACTTTTTTATTTTAGTACTTGTATGTAGATGATTAGCAATGTGTATGTTTATTTATATTGTCGCGTTAGCCTTAGTACGTATAGGGGAGAGTTGGATATTACCGAGCCTCTAAGAACTTGGACCTATAATTCGGAGAAGGTTCGATATATATATTCAAAAATGCAGTAAATAGTACAGAATTTATTTAGCTACGCATACATCACGGCAAAATTAAATATTTCAAAAAATAAACAATAATTAATTATTGCAAAATAATAAAAAAACAGGAAAGCGTGGTATTATCAGACTGGTCTGATAAAACCGTGCCCATAATAATTTCGGGAATTTCTATCAGTAAACTTAGAATTAAAAAAAAATGCAACGTTGAATAAACTCGTTCGTAGAAAAAAAAGCATAGACTCCTCTCTATACCTAGATATAATTATTATTTTACGACTAGATTAATTATCATAACCATATCGGTCATTGGATGTCCACTGCTGAACGTAGGCCTCCCCCCATCGACTCCGGTTCAAAGCAGCCTCCATCCAACGTCTTCCGGCGACTCTCTTCAAGTCGTCTGTTCATCTCGTGGATGGCCGTCCGACACTGTGCTTGCCGGTACGTGATCTTCACTCATACACGCCCTGGGCGCGGAATTGACAAACTCTGTTATTTCATTTTATAACCTCAAAATAATACAGTCAAGTTAATTGTGTTTTCAAATCAATCTAGTCATTAATTCTATAATATGTTAGGATTAAAATAAAAGTAATCAATGTGTTACAATACAAATATAGAATAGCTTACCTCTTGTCAAAAATGCCCGCGAAATTATAAGGAACGAGAGTAAAAACTTGTAAGACACGATGTGGCTTAATCGCTGCTCCGAGTAAATTACCGTCGTGCACGGGGAGGGGTAGAGGACTCCGACTGTGATCTTTAAGGACTGGATAGCGCAATTAGCGTTTAGTTTTTGAAATATGATAGGGCGTGGAATTATCAAACGCGCGGTATTATCCAACTCTCCCCTATACCGTTTCATGCTTTCATTGATACACCCGAAATAGCATTTTAATCGCGACTTATTAGGTCATGGTTGAAAAATTAACAATCCGAGATCGGAAGCAGATAACATCCGGGAATCTCGCAAAGCTAATCCAAAAGGGGGTTATGGTATCCAATTTGAAAGTCACGTGTTACAAATATGTTTGAATTAAGAGTTCGTATATATGTATATATATTTGCGAAAACCATCGAAACTTCCGAAATGTCTAGAGCACACCAGCACAAAAAAAAATTAAGTTTGGATTTTTTTTTAATTTATAATTACATGCAATGCCATCTAGTGACGAAATTTATGAAAAAAAAATGGAAATGGAAAATAAAATTGGGTCACTGACCGTCTGGAGCCGGTATTTACCATGCAATTTTTTTAGGATTTTTTATTTTTGTATGGCAGTTTTATCCCCGAGTGAAACTACGGGGCGTCCAGTCGTGGTCCAGCCATTAACCCAATAAATGGCGGCTACGCTTTTGATATTGAGAAATGTCTTATAAATTAATGTCTTCCTGTTTAAAATAATAATATAACTTAGAAAATGTTTGAATGTTCTTTAAATGTATGGATGTATTTATTAGTGTTTTGAAATGTTTAGAATTTAGAAGCGATATATCTTGAATATTATTTTTTATCACATATAATGTGATAAATAGCCAATATCCTACTCAACTTGTTGCTATATGTAAAAAACTGTATAACCAAATTAAATGGAATTGTTGTTATTTGGTTGTTTTATTTATTAACCTAATCTACAGACCAGTCCAAATACCTAGATATTACCATAGAAGACGCCATACGCTCGAAACATACTTTCACTTATAGTTTTGGTTCCTGATATTTGATGATGATGATGGTGGTGGTAATTTTTAGAAAATAAAATAGGTGATCGGATGAAATCATCTTTTCGTCATTCATAGCTTATTATTATTATTTTATTACAGCAAAGATAAAATCTAAAATAAAACTTTAAAAAAACACGCTTTTGTAGTTAGCAGAACTAAGAAATAGAAAATAAATAATAGTTAAAAATAAAACTCGCGTTATTAGAAAACCAAACTAATAAATTTAAATTAAGAATAGTGTGATTAACAAAAAGATTTATTTTATTGAAGAAAGCGTGTTTGCGCCACTATGCCTTTACTCGCCTTTTACGATACCTCGGCATGAAGGAGATCGGGCCTGTTCTTCTCTACCGGTTACCGTATGGATAGGGAAGAGAATTTACCGGTGAAATATATTTTTTACTTACTTTACCAACTTACCATCAATATTTTACTGGATAATTAACCAAAGTACTGACAGCTGTCAATTTTTTAAATTCTTATAACAAATCAATTATAATACTAAAAGAATTTTCAATGTGGAATTTTTCATTAAATTTTTTTCATAGCAATTTAATTATTATAAAAATTCTAAAAAAAATCTAATGTCTAGACTGACACTGCAAGCAGTTAAGTATCCTTAGGAAATATATTTTACCCCTTAATTAACCAAATAACTTACTGATTACCAACCGGATATTTATCCGCTCGAAACACTACGTATGGATAATGGTTTTGCTAAGCTATATTTTTATTAGAATAAAATTGAATACAAATATCTTCTTGTACAGCTGGCTCGATCGGCTTTAGGTTATTTAATGATATACCAGACAAAGTGGCTGCTGTAGCGTCAAACACTGTATGAAGCTTTGTATTAATGACGCACGTATACAGTGCCGGATTAACCACATAGCAAGAGTATAAATTGCGGACCCCGCGCCAAAGTGGGCCCCGTATATTTAAACCATTCATTTCTGCCTGAGCGTAATTTTTTGAGTGAAACTTATCAAGATGTGGTTTACTGAATTTACTTGATGTCACAAAAACGTGAAAAGTTACAACTTTTCCCACTAAGACAATTCACATCAGACAATCGGTAACCGACTATTTCCTTGGCCTAAATAAAACAGCGAATTTCATACGGTAAACGCACAAGTTCTACAAAAAGTTCATATCTACCGCCAGGCAATCTCATCTCTGGCTT
The DNA here is from genome assembly GCA_036937285.1 of Euphydryas editha. Classification (NCBI taxonomy): domain Eukaryota; kingdom Metazoa; phylum Arthropoda; class Insecta; order Lepidoptera; family Nymphalidae; genus Euphydryas; species Euphydryas editha. Next base: position 10,082,932 of record JAUPFZ010000031.1, on the reverse strand, counting down.
TTTATATAGGTACTTGCCAGAGCCTATCAGGGCCTATAATAGAATAGAATAGAATAGAATAGAATTTATTTAGGAATGTTTACACACTGTTATACATACAATTAAATAGTCAAATATACACATAGGTACACAGTACATAAAAACTATAACTAGGTAAACTATTGGTAATGACAAAAAGAAATATTTAAAATTACAAATTCTTAAATGTAGTTTTAAAAAAAAAAATATATATATATATATATATATATATATATATAATTGACAATGTACGTCGATATAAATATGCACAACAGTGTAATAAAATTCCTCAAAAGGTAACCACTCAGTTGTGTGATTGTGGCATCCGGAGAAGCCACAATCCTGATTTTATGTGGTAAGTAGTAGGTAAGATACTAATTTATTAATTACCCACAAAATCGTAACCAATAGATTTCTTGCGTTTTGTTTCTCCCGTGAAACAGCTTTGCTGTGTTTCGGAGAGAAGGGCAAGACAGGTAGTGTAATTACTGGCACCGAGACTTTAACACCTTACGTCTCTGGAAAGGCAACACATAAATGAGTTGCCTGGGCTAGTTCCAGATAAACTGGTTTATGTTCATGAGCGACGTCAACCACTTACCATCAGGTGGAACGTCTGCCAGTTTGCCTATCCAACAACCATTAAAAAAAAAAAAGATGGCAAATAAACGTATTGATTATTGAGTATCGACTTATTTTTTTTACCACTTTATACTTAAGAACCCATATCAGATCGAGGGCTCTTTGAAATAATTTGCTACGGACCCCGCGCTTGCTTAATCCGGTACTACGCCTATAATACCATGATGGGACAAAAATAATTACCATTATATGATGTATCTGTGTTTAGTCATATGGCCTGATGGATGAAGTGATTAAAAATATTAAAATTTATTAGATTATAATTTAACACAGTTAATTATGTTTATTATAATACAAATCATGCTTTTTCAATTGATGATTTGATGTTGAATGAACTCATTTTATGCGCTATTATTAATACGTATTATAACGTGGCAATTATTTAAAAAAATATGTGCGTGTAAAAGTTCACATGTAGGTATGAAGTGAAACTTTTTATTATATAAGTATTTAATAAAACGATGCGCCGAGTTAATGGTAATGCGCGCCATCTGTAATCAAAACCTGGTAACCATCTAAAAACAAAGTACTCGTCAAGACGAATCAAACGAGCCAAAACTCGATGGGGTTGCGTCGTTTCATTACAGACTTCCTATGACCACAGCTTCCAGCTCCATCATCAGATTAGACCCTGGTAACCATGTAAAAACAAAGTACTCGTCAAGACGAATCAAACGAGCCGAAACTCGATAGACTCTGACTCGGATAGAGACTCAAGACTCGGTTGCGTCTTTTCATTACATAATTATATGTATAGTACGGAGTCCCGACATATAGTACAATAATATATTTGATATTATATGGTCCGAAAATGTGACGATCGTAGTGTGACGATCTTTGATTTTTACCCCATATGTCGATGTAAAAGTTTCACTTAAAAAACAATGATATTTGCAACAAATTCAGTATGAAAAGAGGTTTTTTCCGGTAAAAAATTAAAGTATTAAAAAAAATAATCCCTGTCGGTGTGTACAGCGATAAAAGTTATCAAAAATAATAAATAAGTTTTATCTATGTACTTATTACATATTATATTGCAGAAAACAAGATACCAGAAATTATTCCAAGTGCACGGTGTGTCCGTACGAATGTGTATAAATAAAATATTAAATAAAACTGTAAAATATATAATTATAAAAGAACTTAGACTATAATGAATTTAATGGCGGAATGCGAATGGTGAGTTACGCGCGGTACTCTTGATGACCGATTGCGAACTCTGAGTTACGTGCGATACTCTTGATGACCGACAGCGAACTGAATTATATATTGTAAGTAAAATATTAAAGTGATGTAATTAGGTCACAACAAAAATGCAACCTAAGTACCTAAATGTACGCGCTTGCTCGTACATATTCCCGGGCGGGAAAGATGAGGGTTAGTAGAAGATATGAGATGCTGCGATGATTACAAGGTGATATAACAAACTTACTTAAACTAACATGCACCTCTTGATTAGTAATGATTAACAAGATGATTTCACATTTTTCTTAAAATCTAAATTACACAGTAGAAGTGTTCAAATATCCATCAGGAACGTTAAATCTAGGTGTCTCTTTCACTAACACACACGCACTTTTATCACAAACATCTTTCACTTCACTACACTGAACTTGTTGTACACTGCACTGGAGTGCCGGGGTCGCCGGAGTCGCCGGGCCCGCTTCTGGACCCCGCTCCGGCAGTGGAGTGGGGGCCGGGGCCCCGCTCTCCCGCCTGCTGCTGCACCTGAAGCGCCTGCACAGCCACACTGCTCCGCCAAGCCCCACTAGCGCGAACAATATGTATATCGCTGCGTAGTGGTGGATGTCGTGATTGGACATTTCAGCTAAGGGTTCGGTATTTTTCATAAATTCGATATTTCTCTGAATATCTTGGAGCTGAGCGGTATGGTTAAGAGTGAAGTTAGAGGTATAATTTACAGAGACACTCGGTAAGGTGATGTTTATTATGTTATTGATCTGTGAAATCTCAGGCGATAGAATATTATATAATACATCGAGTCTACTCTCTTTCTGTCGATGTGAGAAGGCAACGAAATCTGATGATTTTATAGTGTAGCCTTCATCGATGCTAAAAAACCCAGAGGTAGTCAATTGTAGAGGTATAATGCGATCATTGCATACTAGTTTAATAAGAAAAGGTTCACAACAAAAGAAAAAGTACTTATTGTAGTTATTTAATTCTACCCATCTGTTCTTGCAAGCTGTAATGATTGTTTTACTTTTCCTTTCCTGTGGCATCGTTTCACAGAAACTATGGTCGTCTTTAATAATGTGAATTGACTTCCTAAAGTGACATAAACTTAACTGCGGTTTTCGTTCTAAGCATGATCTTAAATCCCATTCAGTAAGTGGTATGAATGAGTCATGCTTCAGATTGACAGCCACGTAGTCGGCCACCGGTACCACAACCAACTCATTGCTGGCATCTGTCCGGTGCGGTATAGGGATAATTTTTAATATCTCATACAATTTGTCATCAATAAGTGGAATCATTATTTCAAAAATTATGAATCTAGAGGTTACTCTTGTGCGGACATGTAATAAATTATATATTTCTGATAGACTGTCGGACGTCTTAATCGGAAGCGACAAGTCTTTAGGAAGCTGCTCGGAGATAACTCCCAGTTCGTACCTCAGTTGGTCGGGCGTGAGAAGATGAAAGTTAAATTTTCCACTGTAAATATTAGTTACAGCATCTAGAAGCGTTTGTTGCACGTTTTTCAAACTAAATATTAAATTGTTCGCGATCATAGCTGTAGTCAAAAATTCATTCACGAGACACACATTTTGAACTTCAGTTTTCACTTGATTAATTGCTCCTTCTATGGCGTTAAGTTTCTTGTGAATCAACTTATGGTTTTCATCAATCACTACTTCAGTGCGTTTCAACAGATTGAACTCTGCTTCGACGACCGATGTCTGGTTCTTCCAAAGCGCAGCTAAGTGGTTCTGATTTTTTCTAATAAGATCTATGTCTCTCTCGTATTTTTGAGCGAAACGATCATCTAAGACTCCAAATAATCTGTTTGCTATATATCCGACCCCATTGATCAGTCCGCGTTTGTGACGTATATTATTGTTTACATTGTGAGTCATTAACAGGCTATTATAGTATTGCAGTTCGCTCACCTCATGCCGTAACTGCAACAGGACTCCGTCGCAATGTGATCGCGATTGAATTTTTACACATATGTTATCTAAGTATTTCATGTATTTCTCGATGCCCTTATTGCCTTCTGAATACGGTCGAGTATCGTAATATACTACTAACCGCCAGTCGTCTCTAATTATTTGTATGTCTTTAATGCGATCAAAATAAAGACTATTATTAGCCGGCAAATGAGTAATGTTATAAGAACAATGGCTTATGGTTATAAAAAATAATAACAAAGATATTGCGACAGAGGCAAAGCTAAAGGTTTTATTTTTTCTGATGGATTTAATTGAATTTCGTTCGTTCTTTATGTCCTCACAGGTTTTTTGATTTTGTTCTTCATTTACGAGTAGCCTGCATAGCTTGACAACCGGTCGTTTTATGAAACCATTTTTAGTTTTAAGTGTCACGACTCTTACGTAGCCGTCACTTCCACGGTGTAGCTCTACTACGCGACCTAAGGCCCATTTCCCCGGCGGGAGATTGTCATCCTTAATAATGACAATATCGTCTAATTTTATATTCAATTTTGGTTCCCTCCATTTACTTCGCTCGGTTAGTAATGTTAAATATTCCTCGCGCCACCTGTTCCATATGTCATTAAATATTTTTTGAGTGAGATGCCACTTAGTTATAAGATCTGCCTCTGCGTCGTACAAAGTTAGAACAGGACCACTACTTAAATAATGGAATGGAGTCAAAAAATTCAAGTCATCGGGGTCTTCTGTTAAGGGACAGAGCGGGCTCGAGTTTAAACATCCCTCTAATTGTTTCAAGAATCTAACCGCAGCCTCCCACAGTCCACTGGAGAATGGCCTAGGTGGGCAATTATGGTGACATTCTATACTTATATCTACTATCTCTGTCTTAAATTCTTGATTTTCCTGAATCTCTATCAGCTGCTGTTTTAATACGTTATTGGCCCCAATGAAATTCTTTCCTTGGTCACTATATATGTGGCCTGGAACGCCTCTTCTAGCTACCATCCTGCGCAACGCCGCAAGGAAAGCAGACGTTGATAAGTCTGAGACGAGTTCCAAGTGTACAGCCTTGGTTGTCATACACACAAACACTGCTACGTATCCCTTGGTGGTCTTAATACCACGCCCTTTACTGGATTTGACGTTTACGTGTCCCATGTAATCAACACCACACTGGAAGAATGGCCGCGAAGGGTTTATTCGCGCTGAGGGTAAGTCTCCCATTATCTGTTGATGAAGTACAGGATTCTGTCTCCTGCACTTAACGCACAAACGAATCCGTTTTTTTGTAGCATTATTGCCGCCGACGAGCCAGTATTTTCGCCGAATAGATGCAGTTGTTAATCGCGCACCTCCATAGTAAGTGAGCTCATGTGCTTGGTCAATGATGAGTTCCGCTAATTTCGTGTTACAGGGGATGATGGCAGGATGCTTCATCTTAGGACCAATGGTCGCATGCTTGAGCCTGCCGCCAACTTGTAAGATGTCCTTATGATCTATTATAGGGTTAAAACTAAATATTTTGCTTTGCGTACTAATACTTCCTTGCTTTAGACGATGAATTTCTTGAGAAAAGCTTTCAATTTGACAATTTTTTATTATTAAATTGTTAGCTTGATTTAATTCTTGTATGCTTATATTATAACCTTGCTTTTTAGTTGTAGTGAATCTTAATATCCACCCTAATACTGTTACAGCTTTAGTTAGTGAGTTTTGATTTTCAGTGATATGCTTAATAATTTCGCTTCCGCTTAATACAATATTAATTTTCAAATTCTGATCTTTCCTACTGATCCATATTTTCCTAATCATCTTTTCTATGTCGGCCGTAAATGCATATTTATATTGTCTCCACTTAAGAATGAGACTCTTTAAATTTTGCTGAAGATTCGGTCCCCGAAACATAACGTCATTTAAACTTGAGCCCGATGACGTTTTACTTGATGTACTCGTATTTAATATAACACGTAACTTATTTATCGTAGAATCGTTTCGGGTGACACAATGATGAGGTAAATAACATTTAAGGAATGCATTACGGTCAACGGCCGCGGGTGTCATATGTCCGAGCGATTAATATTGCTTAATGAATTGCACATAATTATTCATAATAGATTTATTTAATATGAGTTTTTGTTCTGAGTTATAAAATTGAGCTATTTCTTTTGATTTAGAACTGCTTAATTTTTCCTTGTTATCGGGTTTCAGTGGTAACCTAAATTCGTACCGCTCGTCTTTTCGTCTTATTGTTGATGACTGGTAAAGTTCTATACACTGCTTGTCTTCTAAAGATAAATCTGATTGTTCCGAAATGTCCTCAATTTCCCAAAATTTTTGTATTTCTCCGATGTTATGTAAAACTACGTTGCATTGAAAGGTTTTCGTGTTGCCACTCAAAATCCATCCAAGCTGTGTCTGTTGAACGGTCGGCAAGGTCGAGTTTACTCTACATATTCCATCCATGATAACGATGGAATATATATCTGCGCCTAATAAAATATCTACCGGGCGACTTTTATAGAACTCCGGGTCCGCCAATTTAATGTGATCGAGATATGACCAGTCCGGTTTTGCGAATGTGTAACTAGGTAGGTTTTTAATGAGTTGTGTCATAATTAATGCATCGGTTTCAAATGAAAAATCACTTATTATAGAGGAACATTTTAGTGTGACTATGCCCTTACTGTTGCTTTCATTGTCGCCGACACCCTTACCTTGGCTGCATGCTCGGTTATAATACTAGTTTGTGAGCCCTGGTCCAGCAGGGCCCGAAGGATACAAAAAGAACCATCTACGGCTTGCACCTTTATCATCGCGGTGGGAAGTAAGACTTCATAGGGATCCTCCTGAATTGACACGTGCGAGTTACATTGGACTTGTTTCCCTGCGGCATTTTCACTGACATTAGCGGAGTTGCCCCCGCGCGCGCTCGTGCCCTCCCCGCCATGACCGACTTCCGCTGGGTGCGAACAATGCGATTGCGCAAATGCCTCATGTAAAAGGCGATTATGAGCCTTATTACATTCGTGACAAGCTTTATTTGATTGGCATTGCTTCCCTTGATGACTTGATAAACAACTTGTACATAAATTTAATTTAGTTATAGTTTTTAGCCTGTTGCTAGGTGGCATTTCTAAAAATTGTTGGCAATAATAAATTCCATGCTCATTACTACTACACAATGGACACTTAAATTTTGAGATCAAATTACTTTTCTTGTTGAGAACTGGGGAAATTATTTTACTACTGGTTAATGCAGTTTTATAATAGTTAGATTTGTTATGATGTGTACTAAGATACTGATTTTTATTACTGACGGGATTTTTTTGCTTCGGGGTGTCTTGTTTTCTATGCGACGATTCTAAAGATATAAATTTAGCCTCTAAATATTGTAAAAATTCTTTGAGAGATGGCAATTCGCGTGGATTTTTGACAAATTCCATATAATCTGTATACGATGTGGTATCTAATTTCTGCGTTAATAGATATACAATTATAGGATCCCAGGAACTTATGTCAACCCCCAGATTTTTTATTGCATTAAGACATTCTTGAGTTGTGTCATGCATTCGTTTGATTAGAGCGACTGATTGTTGTTGCATTACTGGGAGGTTTATAAGTGTGTTCATGTGTGATTGAAAAATAAGCCTATTATTGTTATATCTCTGGTTTAATATATCCCAGCAGACGCTATAATTATCCGAGCTAACATTTAAGTGTTGAATAAGTCTCTCAGCTTCACCCCTTACCTTGGACTTGAGGTACTGCATCTTCTGGGCATTTGAGATACAATTATTCTTATGAATAGTCTCATTGAACAAATCCTTGAATGAGACCCAGTTGTTGTAGTTTCCGCTGAATGTGGGAATCTCCAACTGAGGCGTTGACTTTTCCATGTGTGCTACTGACCACATTTTCTTATTAATGGCCTTCTTGATGGCCTGGTACTTACACTCATAAGCCGAGAAAGCACGCTCATACTCTTCGTTGGATCCGTCCAGCTCGCTGTCCAGCTCCCAGTGTAACGAGTCAATAGCAGCCCAACGGGACTGGACGGTGCGGAGAAGATCTTCCAATTCCCATCTTTCACCTACCAAATCTAAATGTATTCCTTCTACTGTCCGGTGAAAGGCCTTAAAGTTGCTGTGTTGTTTTCTCAGCAAGTCCACGGTCTTACTATCCGGACTTGAATATTGTAGAGCAGCCCTACTGCCGCTCGGTTGTGGATTATCTTGATTCAATCCTTGCTTAGGGTCATGAGGTTTCGGTACGAACGTGGGAGGTTTAACTAGGGGAGATTGCGGTCTTTCCCCAGCTGCCAACTCACAACTCTGGATGTAACTCTTAATGTTACCATACCTCTCGTTCACGCTCTCCCGATCCTTAGTAATAACATCACGAGTGTGAATATCTAACTCCTTAGCCGACAGTCTCGTAAAGTTAGCCTCATACTCGAACCAAAAGCTGTCAAGTATGTCCAGCCTTTTCTTTATGTATTCCGCAGTCTTCCTGCTAGCACCATCTTTCTTAAAATTGGTGTATACGGTCTCAATAGACGAAGCCAGCTGCTGCTGGTTAGCCAGAATATCAGCGACCGAAGACATCGTTGAGTTATATAAAAATTAAAATAAATGGACAGATCTTACTTGGAATCTGCTTGCCCGAATCCTTAATTCTCAGGCGATCCTCACTGCAGACCTTAATGTCACAGTAAGGTGTCGAATACTAGCCACTATTCCTCTTTATAAAACAGTAGCGTTGTACACGAAAGTCACTTCAAATGCACTATGTCTCTATAGGTAGACCGGTAGACGGAACCGGGAACACGTGTACCAACAAGGATCCCGCCTTTCGGTAGACTCGAAGGACCAATATGTACGGTGTGTCCGTACGAATGTGTATAAATAAAATATTAAATAAAACTGTAAAATATATAATTATAAAAGAACTTAGACTATAATGAATTTAATGGCGGAATGCGAATGGTGAGTTACGCGCGGTACTCTTGATGACCGATTGCGAACTCTGAGTTACGTGCGATACTCTTGATGACCGACAGCGAACTGAATTATATATTGTAAGTAAAATATTAAAGTGATGTAATTAGGTCACAACAAAAATGCAACCTAAGTACCTAAATGTACGCGCTTGCTCGTACACCAAGTACCTAACAAAATTCTTCTCGATTTATAATATTAGTATAATTAAAATATACTTGGAGGAAATGGGATTTTACAAGCATAATAGAATTGTCAAAATTTAATCACAAAAATGTTAATAAATCTAACCAATAGATAGAGCTACTATTTAAACGCTTTAAAAAATAACGGCTACCTGAAACTTTATATTACGAGTATATTATTTTACTGGTATAATCAAAGATTTATTACTCGCTAATATACCTTATTGCCTTATAATTTCGATGAATAATTGATTTAACAAAAATAAGAAGTACAGATAATTAGGCTTTACGGTGTAATGCTTTTGTATCGTCCCCGATGGAAAAAATATAGAAAAGAAAACTAATCTGTGCACCGCGCTGTCAAACATGATTGCAAATATTGCAATAAGAAAGACAATCACAAATTCACAATTGTATATAAAAATTCTTTCGCTGAACAAATAAACACACAAATTATTATAATATAAATATGAGTACATTAGAAAATGTGCATTGTCTTTGCCGCCTTTGTGCTTCATTAAAATCATCTGCGAAACTTGTAAATCTTGTTCTAGATGAAGAAATGCGAAATTCAATTGTAAATAAATTGAATAGATTTAATATAAACGTAAATTTTAACTGTCCTGACGATGGATTACCTTGGACCATATGTTTAACATGCAACAATTCCTTGGATAAAGCATTCGATTTTATATGTGAGGTTGAAAAGGCTCAGAAACTTTTGGAAAACTTAATCGATGTTAATATAAAAACAGAAAATCAAGTTTCAGACGACGATATTTACGAGTCGTCCTCACCGGTACTGGATGTTAATATAAAAATTAAGTCTGAAAACGATACACAATTACCAAGAATTACAGAGGTCAAAACTGAAAAATTTATTGGACTTAAAAGGAAAGAAACAAAATTAAAAAAAGTAGAAAATCTCGACGGTGTCCCTTTAGCGCAATTAAAAATGTCTTGGAAGGATTATAACTGGCAGTGCGCTTATTGCGATACATTGTTTCCTACTATAGATGAATTAAAAAGTCACTCTCTACAATTCCACGAATGCTGTAATCCGTATAGGTGTACAGATTGTAATATACGCAAACTAAAACTCGACAGCTTTATAGCTCATGTGAAACGGCACAGAAAGTATTTAAAATTATCATGTTTCAAATGTCTTAAAAAATTTACTAAAACTTCTCAGGTAAGAAATCATTACAATACTCATATAAAAACAAAATATGCTTGTACTGGTTGTAATGAAACATTCATGTCTCCCGAGGAACTCGATAAACATAGCAACAGTTACAATAGAGATTTACGAATAAGACAATTACCGCCAATGGCAATGCAAAGCTTAAATGATGGTCTAACTTGCACAGTATGTCAGAAATCATTTAAATATAAAGGAACCCTTACTAACCATTTATTGATTCATACAGATCGGAAAAGGGAGCACACTTGTGAGAAATGCGGTAAACGGTTCTTAAGCAAACAGAATTTAGCAGGCCATATGATGCTTCACGATGATGTACGTCCTTATCCTTGTGAAATTTGTAAGTTTAGGTTTCGGACTTCAGGACAGCTTAGAATGCATGTAGGAATACATGACGGTGTCAAACCATTTAAATGTGATCAGTGTGGTCGTTGTTTTCGTTTAAGGAAGCAGCTGATGAACCACAGTATCGTACACACAGATACAATGCCTTATATATGTTCATACTGCAACAAAGGCTTCCGTTTTAAAAGTATACTAGATCAACATATACGTCAGCACACCGGAGTCAAACCGTATTCTTGCCAACACTGTGAACGACGATTTACTAATTGGCCGAATTACAATAAACATATGAAAAGAAGACATGGTACAAATATGGCTAAAAAGAAACGGACTCCTAAAGGAGTGTATCCGATAGACCCAGCGACAGGTGAAATGATTACGTACGAAGAAACAAACAAAACTAATGAATGGAAAAAGGTACTTTTAGAAGGATCCAGAAAGCCAGGCCGGCCTAAGCTAAACCATAAAAATTCTTCCATAAATAAAACAGTCACTGATGTGGAACAGAACATTGTAAATAACTAATCAAAATATGAAATGACTATACGATTTATACAAATGAAGTTGAATGTCTGAATTTTTTTATTAAAAATGCAATATTTTATTTAATATGTAATTTCAATTGAAAAACCTTTATAAGTTTAATTTTAGTTTTTAAGTGAAACAAATTAAAATAATATGTTTATTACTTCTTGTATACTATGTAGTTATAACTCCTCGAATTATGGTTTTCGGCTGTTATGTTTGCTTTTAGTTTTTAATAAATATCTAACATTGAAATAATCAAAATAAAAATAAAATATTACAATTCGGTCGAGACATCTTCGTGTAACACACTAACGCATGGCAAGTCATTTACATAAATAGTGGATTTCATTAATAACGACTGAGTTTAACGACTTCAGATATTACAACAATTTTGGGTATAGCGACCAGTTTTAATGAGTGATTCATAAGAAATTCCCTGAAATTTATTTATTATAGAGTCATTAAACTTTCCTACCTCTTGTTCGTAATCTTAGTTCTTAGTTGGCACTTGTGATAATATGATTAAAATTAGTTACTCAGTAATTTTTGGGATATAGCATCGTTTGTTCATATTGGCATCCGTTAGAAGAATGTTTATGATTAAAGAAAAAGTTAATATTATTTCGAGGCCAGTATAATGAAAGCAATATTAACTTGTGGAAAGATTTAAATATTTCGCATTCTAAGTGTCAACTATGTGGAAAAACCACTCTAAAATAATGCAATGCTTTGAAATTGTACATTAGTACAAGAATCAAATCTAAAAGCAATATTACTGGTATGACGCATTGTATGACTGTTAAAAGTATTACTTGATAATAAATATGATCATGCCTTCTCTCGCAGTCTTGACTTTACGGTAAAAGTACTGTGTTCTGTGTAAACAACTAAACACTGTGTTCGTAGAAACACTGTAAACCACGTAGGTTTTACAATGTTTCCACCTTGTGTTTATTCCATTCAAACATCGTGTTTCCACAGTAATTTCTTGCAGAACCCTGGGGTGGCTCTTCCTGTCAGGCTAGGCCTGGCTGGGTACGGGCACCTAGGCTACGCCTATCTACCCGGGCTAGTCCTCACCGGTATTTCGCTACCGGGTAATCTATTTTTGGTCCGACGGACCAAGGTCGTGCCTGCTACGAGGCGACGGCCTGATAGTTGTCAATTCCTTGTAGGTTGTCATGTCCGGTTTGTCTCATCTCCGAGTGGTTGTCATGTCCAGTGGTTATCTAGGCCTCCCCTGCGTCGTCTTCATCGTCGCCACTGTTGCCGGTGTTGGGACTCGGCTGCGGTGACAGTAGAAGCTCGCGAGGTAGAGGACGCCCTTCTGGCGGTCTTGCGTGGAGCGGAGCTATCCCGTGGAGGTGAGTGCACGCACCTTTGTCCGCGCGAGCGAACATGGTGCGCGCGAGGTGGCGCACATATTCCTCCACGGTGGGCGTCCTAGTGTCACGGTGAATCACGTCGTTTCTGACGTACCTCGGAGCTCCTACTATCAGTCGTAGGCATCGATTCTGCTGGATCTGTAGCCTTCTAGCCTGGTACGCTGAGCAGAGTGCATACCAGGCCGGGGCCGCGTACGTCAGGCGCGAGCGGACGTAGGCACCGTAGACCATCAGCTTGGTTTTCATGGGTAGTCTGGAGGTGAACACAGAGTGGAGCTTCTGCCGGGCCGCCGCAGCATGTTGGACCGCCTTGTTGACGGTCGGGATCATGCGCAGGCTCCGGTCGATGTGACACCCCAGATACCTTACTGAGGTCTTCCACTCTACGTCCTGTCCTCGGAGCGTGAGTCTTCGTAGCGGCCTGTGGTTGCCGGTAAGCAGAGCGGCCGTCTTCCCAACGTTGACGGCCATCCTCCACTTATCGAACCACTCAGGCAACAGATCCAGCAGCCGCTGCATCCTGTTGGTGGCGACGATCTGGTGGTATGACGACGCAAAGAACGCAGAACCCTCGGCACACCAATCATAGTTTACATTCGAGCTCCATAGATGGCGTTGTAGGTCGATTGATTCATGCTATGGCTTCGTTAACAGAAAATAGTATAAGACGAATGAATTAGTTCATTTGTTTACCCGAGTCGAAATTTAGAGCCGATTTAGCACCGCGGCGGACTTATGTATGTCGGACCCCTGGGCTCAAAGTCCGTCCTAATCTATATTAAATTAGGTCCGAATTAGACCCAAAAATGGCACAAATTTCCGTTTTTTCCACTTTACGACTAAAATCGGACCTAAATGAAATAAAAATTAGCGCTATAGGCGCTAAGTCGGACTACTAGGCTCTAAGTCGGTTCTATTTCGGACTACTGGTCTCTAAATCGGTTCTATGCCGGACTTAAGGGAGCTATGACGACTTTAAATTTCGACTCGGGTATTTTATTGTTAAAATAATTATATGCATAAAGCACTTAGTATTACTAGTATGGAAAAAGTTTTGTACCTAGTTTTGAATGTATCCGCTACTCTGTCTCCTTCTTTTGGATATTTTATTTATATATTATATTGGTTTGTGAATTGGTTTGTGAACTTTATTGTATATTAAGTTAGTTTACAAAGCAAACCTTAATTTTAAATACAGAGTGCAATGGGTGGTCTTATCACTAAATAGTGATCTCTTCCAGACAACCCAACAGAAAGAAGCTTGCAATGTAACGGGCTTGCGTATCAGTACTAAAATTCTGTTAGACTTCAAATAACGACTCACGAACACATAAGTACTTTTATATATATATATATATATATATATATATATATATATATATATATATATATATATATATATATATATAAATTGAAGAACATAAATGCAGATATATAAACATAAATACACAATACATAAACGAGTAGATAGATATGTACAAACACAAATAATAATAACTTGGCCTGGGTATATAATTAATACATAGTGTGACTATTACTACATTCTATTTATAAAATATAATTTGAAATGTGTTTTTTAAAAAAAAAAAAAAAAAAAAAAAAAAAAAAAAAAAAAAAAAAAAAAAAAAAAAAAAAATTAGTCAATTTCCCTTCGCCGACAGCACGTAAGCCCATTGCCAGCTCTACATCCCCTTGTTTGTACTTACTCTGATAACTCTGTAATACTGAAAACACTCTATACCGATGGAACAAATACACAATGAAATCAATCGTTTTCTGTCCTCCCTACTCCTCCTATCTGTCTATGGATATAGCGACTACCAGATAATCTGCTGTATAACCCACAATCCAGTATATACACCACATAAATTCGCACAACTGAACAATAATCTCTATTTAAAAGAGTACGGAGTGTACCCGGGCTATCCGCGCGTGTACCCAAGCCAGTTCGTGCTAGGTATGGTAGGGTACTGTCGGCTGTCGGTCAGGAGAGATATGGCGCTGGTCAAATACGTGTGTCGCGTGCTGGGCGGAGAACTGCACCACCCGGAGGTTCTGGCGGCACTGCAGCTGCGGGTCCCCGATAATTACGTGGGCCTCCGCCGGCGTCCTGCTATGCTCAGCCTTCCGTCTTCAAAAACAAACCTGCTAAATGCATCTCCAATGTCACGTGCTATTCGATTATTGAACAAACTATCAGATAAAGATATAGACATTTTTGCCCATAACCTGCCGAAACTAATGGAATTAGTCCAGGGGGTTCTTGAGAAGGAGGAATAAATTAGTGAATGTCAAATTTTATTTAGCTGATTTTTTACTATTCTTTTTTTTTTAATTTTAAATTATATACCTAATGTATATAATTTGTGTAAAATTGTGTCTGTCTATTTATCCATGTGTTGTTTGCATGAACACATGCTTTCCTTTATCTACTTATAACATCGTATTGGATTTATACTGTTAGAATGTTATAATTGTGTCTTAAATAAATAAATAAATAAATAAGTAAATAAAATAAATAATAATGGATAAGAAGCTTTCCCGTCACGCTTTTCTACTTCAGCTATTAATATCCCAGAATTTCCCTCTACAAACACTGATTACATATATTAAAAATAACTATAATTATAAAAGTAATAATGAAAGCTTTTATTCCTAAACAAACGAAAATTAACTATTTTTGAGCCAACAATGCTAAACATCTAGGTGATATTTTTTCATTGACAATTTTCTTAAATTTACAATTTCTTATACCCTTTTCTTGTAAATATAATAATCTGTCGTATAAAACAAAATTTTCAAACATCGGTTGCAAATCATTTTGAAGTAAAATGAAAATGGCGGCTTTGTCAAACGTCTCTTGAGGGATTTCCCGCCAAATACTATATAGATATTCTTTGTCAAACTCTTGCGTTTTATTTCCTTCGGCTATTTCATTATTAATCAATGTATAGCCTACAATAGCATCTTGTACGTATTCCTCGAAATTGTTTCCGATTGATTTCAAACGCACCGCTTTACGTTTATTTCGTTTGAGCCTGCAATTGTCTGAAAATAAAAAGATGTATATAATACTTTTGACGACGCGTTAGCGCAGTGGTTACAGCAACTGGCTTATGCGCTAGCGGTCGCGGGTTCAATCCCCGCACATGACAAATATGTATATGTATAGGCCATACGGATATTTGTCGTAGTCTGGGCGTTTGTACTTGTGTGTTGTGTGTGTTTTCGCACCCCCGACACAGGATAAACATCCTACTGGGGGCCACTGAGTGTGAGACGTTTATTTTATTTTTTATTTAATACTTATGTATCTATAATCGAACAGTTTAAATTAATAAATGAAAGCTGAACCTAAAATCATGCAAATCTTAGTACGTTAATTTATTTACTACAAGATGCTGCTAACTCAGGTATCGTTAAGTCACATTTTCTCGTGACAATCTAGTGTAGTGGTAACAGTTTTAGTACCGACGGTCGCAAGTTTGATTGATTGATTGTTTTCTGGTTTTTGTTGATTGTTTGATTTCTGTTCGGAGCGAATATTTGTCTTTGTACATAAACTTATTTCTTTTGTGTTTTGAGTGCACGTATACCCTTACGTAACTCTCTCTTACGTAAGTCTTCTCCGTAACTCTTTTTAAATATATTGTTCGACAAATAAATTCTATTCAAAAGTGTATTTGTTCAAAAACCGGTGGTATATTTACATAAAGCTGTAGTAATAAATAATTTGTAATGAAAATTTTAAGGTCTTACAAAAATGATTTCGAAATAAATATATATTATCACCGGTTCAAAGCAGCCTCCACCCAACGGCTTCTGGCGACTTTTGTCAAGTCATCTGTCCATCTCGCGGACGGCCGTCTGACGCTGCGTTTCTCTCGGTCTCTTTTTTTTGTTTTGGCGGGAAAAAATGACCTAACCGCACACCCCGTTATCCGAGGAGAGAACGGGGTAATGTGGGGCCCTCACCCACTACTAACCAGCCATGCGCCCTCACCCACCCATACAAGGCGGACACGGGTACCGCGTACGTTGCTCCGTAGCCCACAGGCGGCAGCCCCATGGGGCACTCTCTCCTGTGAGACGCCCCGCGCACTTGAGAATCGTACCTTCGCGGTAGGCTGTTCTGGCTGAGGGTCGGCAATCACGAGCTATGTGCCCTACCCATTGCCACTTTAGCTTACAAATCCGTTGGGCTATGCCGGCAACCTTCGTTCGTCTGCGGATCTCATCATTTCTAATTCAATCTCGCAGAGAAATACCAAGCATAGCCCTCTCCATTGCACGCTGTGCGTTTTGGAACTTGTTTAAAAGGCTCATAGTCAGAGACCATGTCTCAGATCCGTATGTAATCACTGGTAATACACATTGGTCGAAGAATTTCGACTTTAGACACTGAGGTATGGAAAGACGTTTTTTAATTTCCCGAATGCTGCCCATCCTAGCTGGATTCGACGATTGACCTCTCTCTCGAAGTTGGACCTAACAAGTTGGATCTTTTGGCCTACATACTCGTCAACATTTTCGAGAGTAGAATTTTCAACCGACATCGGGGTGGACACGACATAGACATTCGACATGATTTTTGTCTTGTCCACATTAATTTTAATGCCCACCGGTTGATTATTGGTTATTTACATAAACGTAAACATGGACATTTTATACCTATGTCAAAATTCATCGATCGCAATAACATATGGTTTGAAATCTCTATTATACCGATCAAACTCCGTCGTGTCTTTTCCATATTCTACGTGACATTGGTGAAATCAGACTTGCTATTTTGCAGTACTGAAAACAATCCAAACGAATAGGATGGAGATACCATTGTGCCTATTCCATCCTGCGTGATACTGACGAAATACATTCATTAGGATTGATGGCGATCATTAGTGTAAAAAAAAAAAAATCATCAATTCTAAAAGAACTAATTTAACGTGGAATTGTCGTCTAATAAGGTAAGTTAAATAATTGTACTTACGTTTTAAACTATAGACTTGTAACACGGCCCGAGCTAACAAATTAAAAACCAAATCTTCCATTTTCTCCTTACAAATATTTTGCGGCTGTGTTGCCAGCCTCAGAAAAGGAACTGTTAACAAATCTGCCCCACTATATTCATCGTACAAATCTTTCAAAGCATCACTTAGTGGAAAGTTTTTAAACTTGCAACTTTCATCTTTAAATATTCTGTGATAGCAACACGGCATGATAATTAATGATTTAGCTTTTTCCATTTTCAAAAATATATTTATTGCGTCTATAGTCAAATCGGCACACGCGTGCAAACCAGTTATACAAAAACCATTACAACTTGGAAACTTATCTTGAATGTATTCATTTATATTTGTATAAGAATCTTCAGTTACAGAATGTTTTACGTATTTCACACGTTCAATAGAATCGCTGTGGTATTTTCTTTGGCGTTTTTTGGCGCCAACGTAGTTAGATTCATTGCACTCTATTCCCAGAACGTTATAACCCGCTTTTTTAAATATTTGTTGATCCAAGTATCCCTGGAAAAATAAATGCAACAAATACTATTTATTAAATTTTAATTTCTACTGTAGCGAATTGATTATAATTATGCACTAACTAAACTCGCTGAACGCTTTAGCTATATTTCGTATCAATGAATGAACCGGAAGCAATATCTTGTCCATCCTTAGGTTTATTTTAAGTCCGTGGTTGAGGTAATCACAAAAAATCATGATAATTTAAATCGTTTATTATTTTGTACTAAATTTGGAAGCTGGAGGAGTATGACAACAATTCTAGTGTAGTGGTGCGTGTAGTCGTTTAAACACCAGCGGTTGCAGATTCGACTCCTAGGGCAGATATTTGTATTTGTACAAATGTTTGTTTCTGGTCTGGGTGTATGTCCTTATGGGTCTCCCCATCCTATCTCGAAGAACACGTAAAAACGTCGGTCCCGGTTTTTATCACAGACATCTGATAGCGATCGTTACTCATGGTAGGAAATTATCCGCCGACCCGCAGTGGAGCAGTGTGGTGGATTATTAAGCTCCATCCCTTCTTCTATATCATATATGGAATAAACTCTTTTGCCCAGCAGTGGGTTGTTTACAGGCTGATTCAGTTCGGTTCAGTAGTTAATTATTGAATGTTAATTGAAAGAATACTCGTCCTAAAGGATTTTTTAATTATTTCCTTGTCTATGTCATCTCCATTTTATTTAACATTGGCAAAATTCCATTGCTTTTGGAACAAATTAAAAGTATTCAAAATAAATATGAAAATAATAAAATTTCTAAAATATACTCACCAATCCTGACCCAAAATCGACGACAGTATTACATTGTGTCTCCTTGCACAACAAATCAATTTCTTCAGCTAAGTACGCTATCTCGTGCTTCTTTTTAACACTTAAGGGAATATCTATTAAAAATTCCAAATCTTTATTCACAAATTCTTCATATTTTACTTTTAATTTACTTAAATTTTCATAAAAATCCGATAAGTAACTACATCGTATTTTGCTGATTTCAAAATTGTTCGCAAAAATATTAAAATCGTCTAAGCAATCTATATCGATTTTGTCTAAAACGTTTCTCAATAATAGATCCGTGTTTGGAAAATTAAAAAGGTGCTGATATTTTCTGAGGAATATTAAACATTCTTTAAAATATTCAGTTGGTGATGCAAATCCGTATGGTAAAGCCATGTTGTATTTGCCTGCAAAAATGAATACTTAGTTTGAATTATAGTATTACTAGCTTCCGCCCGCGGCTTCGCCCTAGTGGTTGTATTGACAAAAAGTAGCCTATGTCCTTCCCCAGGCTTCGGACTATCCGTATCAAATTCTTACAACAGCTCGGTAACAAAGACTCATAAAAAACACATTCCTCCACGCTCGCAGAGTGCACAATAATAAATGCTCCCAGTGGCCACTTTAGTGAATCGTAGCCAAAAAAAGGTTGTAAGCGCCTAATAATAAATAATTTTTAAACATTGTTATATTATGGCCAAATTACAAAAAATATTTATAAATTGAAAGCTGTAAGTGTGTGTTATTCTGATGTATAAGCTAAAGTTTCATCTAAATCCGTTCAGTAGTTTTTGCGTGAAAGAGTAACAAACATACAGACAAACTTTCGCATTTAAAATAATATTATTAATAGGATTTATAGTGGATTGTGTTCGGAAACGTTGATCTACAAGTTGCAAATCAGTATCGCTCTAATCAGACATCTGCATATTATTTTTCCTTTAATTCCACCTTTTTTAACCAATGTTGACTAAAATAAGTCTAGACTCTCAACTATAAAGGAATCAGTCGCTCTAGAGTGACAGTTCAACAAGTATGCTTAATTAAAAAAAATAAAAAAAAACCCGACTGCGTAAAATACTCTTATTATAAACTAAAAAGAATAAAACAATTTACTAGCTTTCATTTGATACCCATATTGCTACAGTAAGAAAAAAAATTCAACTTCCCCTCTCATTCCGCCATTTGCGGGCGCCATTTTGAAAATTTATAGCCTATGTCACTAGTACAATTTAGACAAATCCAACGACACCTCATATGTCAAAAACCGTCCAGCCGTTTGGGCTGTAGTATAACGTAGTGATTATATACTCTTTGGGCTGTAGGGCGTGCTAAAGAAATGGACATACATATGGACATACATACATACACTCGAAAAACATAACCCTCTTTCTGTCGCAGTCGGGTAAAAAGATGCAGATTCATTATTAAAA
Source organism: Euphydryas editha (assembly GCA_036937285.1). Classification (NCBI taxonomy): domain Eukaryota; kingdom Metazoa; phylum Arthropoda; class Insecta; order Lepidoptera; family Nymphalidae; genus Euphydryas; species Euphydryas editha. The sequence continues at coordinate 10,062,760 of JAUPFZ010000031.1, read as the reverse complement.
AATTTTTTATGCCCATATTCTTTCATTTAAAAACCGTCGGATAGATGACGACCTAGTCACCTATGGACGCCCGATTCACGCTTCAGCCCGACCACGCCCGATTCAGTTTTATATACGAAATATAAAAAATAGAAAAATAGAAATCATAATTTAATATCACTTCATACTGTCTTGTAGGGAAAAAAAATATCTATTTTGGTTCATTAATTCAGTTTATCTTATTTAGGTATTAACTTACAAGCATTAAAATGCATTACTTCTTTTACTGCAAGTGTAATGTGGTTAAAATAAAACAATCACTAATCTAAAATACATATTTATTAACATACTCAATATAGTATATAATAAATAATACAAATGGTAAATACAACAATGTCGTAAGTGAGAAGTGTTAAGTATCATCTTGACAAATTCGGAGCAACATTAAAATATTAAGTACATTATATTATACTTATATATCAGTAAATCTAGTTTAATCTATTCAACTACAATTAAGTAATTTTTGAAACACTAGGTAACGATTTTAGGATAGGCTTAACCAAGATTAAGACTAATAATCCTATATTTAGAAAACGATTCGTTTCGCTTTCGGTTCACGTTTAATTTCAAAGTAGTTGTGACTAAAATTATTCCCAATTAAAAACTGTTTGTTATTATATCGCCACCCAGTACTAACGTATGATATTTTAGAATAATTACGATTTAGACTTTTCGGTTTGAAAATTTAACGATTCGTAAGCAAGAAAACCATTTTCTTAATATAGGAACCGGACTTTAGAATTTAAAAGGGTTTGTGAATAAGATGACCCAGATGTGGTCAAAATTTATCTTCCACATTATGGTTCTTTTATATACTTAAATAAGAGTATATTATAGTTATTTGATCAGACTTGATAATATCTAATATCTTTTGGTTAATAGGAGGAACATCCTTATTCTTACATAGCCATATTACATAGCCATATCAGAACAATTTTTTTTTTTCAATTTACTCTCTATTTAAAATATATTTTTTAAATAACACTATAACAATGCACTGACAATTAAGGCTTTCAATTTCATAATTTTTCACTCCTGAGGTCCACTAATGGTTTCCCAATTTTCACCATCTTTTCTCAACTGTTGAGATGCTCCTTCTCCTATACAGGCTTTTCCAGCCCATTTGTCAGGCGTTAGATATTTTTGGCACACTTCAATCAGATCTTCCTTCTTAACAGCTAACACACGTTCTCGTTGCGTCTGCCAAATGTCATACGACAAACCATATAAGAACATGTCAACGCCCTTCATGTATTCAGCAACTGGTTGGTCCATTTGCTGCAAAATTGATAGCTTAGCTTCGAAAAGATTTTGGTCATCTACTAGGTCTTTATTTTTTGCCATCCACTCTGATGTTTCATCAAAAACGTCCATAGTGACCCGTGAATTGGGATCTCTGTAGGAATAGTAATTAAATGCTCCGTCGATTGTCAACATTGCTCCTCCACCGTACGCGCCATTTTGTTCTCTTACGACAGGATGTAGGTATTTCGATGTTATGAATCTTGATAGGACACGTAGTTTCGGGTAATCTGGGTCTGTGTATGGGACGGTTGGTATTACTTTAGCACAGAAATTAACGGGAATGTTCATTGAAATATGAACACCGCGATTTTCTTTCTTTGGTGATTTTGAGTCTGTCCAATTTATCCTATTAACTTCTTTGTTTGTATCATCTTTGCACAATTCTGTGCAAAACTTATCAATTATTTCGAACATTTTTTCGTTAAAATTAGAGTAATGGAAGGCGGCTCGCAAATTTTCGCCTTTTAAGATATTTTTACCGATAGCGTCAATTATCACTTGAATATCTTCAATTTTCGCACCCTTTTGTACTTCTTGCATATTCATAATGTGTTTTATACCTAAAAGGTTTTCCTTACATTCGTCGACTGAAGATATAAGGGACCGCGCCGCTTGCATTGCGTAAGTATGACCGCTATCGATAATGCCACTTGTCAAAGACGAACAATAGTTGGTAAGCAGCATCTTCATTCTTTCGCTGTTCTCAAAGTTTGGTATATCAAATATTTCCGTCCATATATCAAGCATCTTTGGTAAATTTTCATCAAGACAATGACTACTGAGTAAAACGCCTTGTTCGAATTGATCTTTTTGATCAATATGTTCAGCAATATGTGTAACGAAAGATAACCCTGAAGTACATTTACTAACATGTTTGTCAAAATCTCTGTAATTATACGATTTTGTGTCAAATTTATCTAAAATATAATTGAAGAATGGTAACAATTGCCTCTGTTTCTCGTTTAGAGGATCAGTACCTAAGATTCCTTTAAAATAAGTCACACCATTAGTATTTGCTTCACATAGTTGCAATGGAATAGTTCCTGAAATTGTATGTTTTAATGTTGGAGCTGTTTTGTTAAGCGTTATTTCTTCTATTTTCAAACAAGGCAAAACATCTAGATTTTGAACTTTCTTTTGTGCCTGTGAAAGCTCTAATCCATCTGCGAAAATTTCATCTTTTTGCTCAGGAGTTAGATTTTTAACTTTCGATTTTAATAATTTTGCTTCCGCCTCGTTAAATATATCATCAAATTTAGGATCTGGCTGCATTGTCATTATTAATTTATGATTGTTAAGAATAAAATACTTTTCAATTACATCCTTAACATAACTGGGGTTCATGAGATTTGCCTTTAACTGATCGAGTAATGAATTTACTTTTAAAGCATTTAATATTGGACCATTATGGTTCCA